>CM043113.1:12609477-12925671 GCA_023701765.1 Hylyphantes graminicola
CTTTGTCTTAGTTCAATCTGTCAGGCGTCATATGCAAAATCCTTCTTCACACCATTACTTACAAAGCACTGGTAAAAAACAACACAACGAAGTAAACAGAATCGAACAAGCATTTAATATAAAAGTAAACGGTTGGGTAGGTCCAGCATTAACCTCTGAATGGTCGATATAGGCACCTTGGCTTGTTTCTGGTGACGTATTTTCTCACAGCTCTCATTACTTATTTCCTGCGATACTTGGATTTAAGGCGGCGCATTTCATTTCATTCCTTAATTTCCTTCGATCAGTGTTCTGTTTCCGCTTCACATTGATTCACCAATCCATGGTCATTTCCGAATGTCTTCGTTGAATGTATTTGAATATTTAAAACAGTAGAAAAATATTTTTGGAATGTTATTATCGGTCATTGATACTGTCATTTAATTTCAATACATTAATTAAATAAAAACTTGATACATATACTAGAAACCTAAAATGGTAACCATTTGTTGCTTTCAGTGACTGAATTGGCAACAGAACACACTCCAAAACTTCGTTGAAAGGGCTGAGGAGCCTAGTCGGTCAGGAATTGTCCTAGCATGCGTAAGGCCCCGGGTTCGGGTCCGGGTATCGCCAAAATAACTGCCGACCTTTAAACGGCTCGTGCATAAAAAAATATCCAAAGAATAATACCCCGTGTAAAAGAGGGCACGTTAAATATCCTTCAAAGCCCTAACGCTGCGTACGATGTCGCCCTTAACGGTTGCGTTGGGTGCCTACTCAGGTGTCGGCTCGTCACTTGACTGTGGCTTTGAAATACGACACCCGTCGCCAATAACCCTTGTGCAGCTCTAGTGCGACGATAATTCAAACCAAAACCACGTGACTATTGTCAGCCATGCTTTCTACATTCAGACTCGCTTCAACTCCAGCCACCATCTATGCTTATCCAAAACTTTTGGGGTGTCCAACCCTTTTGGCACGGAAAAGCCCTTATTAATGAGCACACGCTCTGCCCTTGTTCGGGCGGAATAATCAATGTTGGGGGGGGGGGGGGGAGTTATTAGTAGTTAGATCCTTCATTAAGCAATCTCTAGTTAATCCCACAGTTAATTTGCAGGTGTCTGCGGTTATTTGTTGACTTCAGATCCATCACTGATAAAGGGGAGGGAGGTGTCTCTATTAATGTTCCCCGAATGAATTTTTAAAAAAAGTTTTGATTAAAGTTAAGAGTTTTCAGCAGGAAGTGAGTGGGTTTTTTGATTTTTGTGTAGGGTATGTGGTAGAGTTGATGTGTTGATTACATGTGGGTCGGGAGTTGACTAATGT
This sequence comes from Hylyphantes graminicola, assembly GCA_023701765.1. Taxonomy (NCBI): domain Eukaryota; kingdom Metazoa; phylum Arthropoda; class Arachnida; order Araneae; family Linyphiidae; genus Hylyphantes; species Hylyphantes graminicola. The sequence continues at coordinate 12,610,786 of CM043113.1, forward strand.
TTGGTGAAGTTTTGGTTCGTGGGGCTTAAAGAAATCATTTATCAGTTGGCTTTTTAATAGTTTTAGAACAGATAAATTTGTTAAAGAAGTTATAAAAAGCTTGAGGAAATATGTGTTATTATTTTATATGTAAAATAAAAATACAGCTCATTAACGTAAATTGGCAAGCGAATTTGTCATAGAGAAATTAGCATTTTTCCCCTTTTGTTAATCTAAATAAACAAAATATAAGACATAGAAAGGCATTTATAGTACTTGTATTTATGTAGGACGAATTAAGTTGCACAAAAATCGAATTTTAAAAACTTTAACAATTTCGTTACCGAATAATGGTGCTCATAATTGAGTCGTTAATGGATGTATTAAGCATGTGGGAGAATCCTAGGGAGTTTTGTGAGTATTTTTACCAACCATTGCTCGAATACTTACTTTGCTCGGTTTACTACATATTTTATTGATTGCTAAAATAAGTAATGAATAGTTTAATTAATTCCAGCTTAATATTTACATATCAGTTGGTGCCATTTGAATAATTTAACAACTGTAAATAATTAATTAAATGAATTGCAGATGATGTACGAATTTACCAAAAACTCGTCAAAAAAACTGATACGATTAACCAATATTTTCTTGAATTCTAGTTTAGTTCCGTGCTTCTTCTCGCACGTTTTTATATCTAATTAATTGAACTTTATATAGTTTTTCTTTAAAAACTCTCTGAATTTTCCCATTTCTTCGCATTCTGTGTCTTTTACTAGCAAATAAATGAGCCGACATAATCTGGAACGAAAGAACTTGTCCACATACGAAGCACAGTTTTTTCTCTCCAGATGATGAGGATGGATATAATTAATGATTTTCTCGGAAAAGAGACTCAATCTTGACCTTTTATATTGATTAGATATATTTCTTGTTTATGTGAGATATACGAGAACTTAATTGGGTTTCGCCTTGCTGTGGTTTTCTCGGTAATATTATGGTTGCATAGGAAAAAGTAATATTCACAGAAAAAAGCTTTAATATATTTGTTTTATCAAATAGTTAATTAGCAAATAAAATACGAGTATGGATAACTGTAAGTTTTATTTCAGCTGGGTTTATTTAGTTGAACGGTTGGTTAAACCTCATAATAGTTTCATAAAGGGAAATATACACTTATTTTAATGTTACACTTTTGAACAAGTTGAAATTTGTAGAGCGACAAATCTTTTAAAATGTATGGTCTTGTTGGCTAACCTTAGCCTCTATGAATTGTCGTTTTACAGAGTCTATTTTTAACAACGTATTTTCCAATCAAACTTCATCTCCCCTTCATCCCATAAGCACCAACTATCCTTGATAAAAGATCAGAAATCCTTTCCACCCATTTTTTCCGTAGCGACACCAAAAAATAGAAAATTTTAAAAACATTTATAGTTATGATTTTTTTTCTCTCTCCTGAAAAATTCAAAATTTGTGCCTGAAATGGCTTCTGCATTTACCTATTGAATTGTCGCTCTACCGAGTTTATTTTTTAACAACATAACCCTTTCCGGCCGAGCTATCACGATCGTGTGTGTATAAAAGACAATGTTCAAGCTCTTCAAAAATATCGATATCGAAGCAGCTGACTTGTACCATTCGTTATTTGCATAAAAAGCTACTTTGTTTTTAAGGAGTTGCTGGAATTGATGCTGTTTAACGCATTTTTTTCCCCCCGATTTAACTCCATAGTCTCATAATTTTAAATCAGCAGCATCTGGCAGCCGTCCTTAAAGGGATAGTTTCCAATCAAACTAACTTAAATTCCCTTCATTTGATAGGGGCTGGGGAGCCCAGTTGGTTAGGCACTCGCCTAGCATGCGAAAGGGGTTCGGGTCCGGGCATCGCCAAAATAACTGCAGACCTATTAACGGCCCGTGCGGCCACAAATGTCCGACGAATAACACTCCGCGTAAGGGAGTGCACGTTAAATGTCCTTCAAAGTCCTAACGCTGCGTACGATGTCGCCCTTAACGGTTGCGTTGGGTGCCTATTCAGGCGTCGGCTCGTCACTTGACTGTGGTTCTAAAATACGACGCCCGTCGCCAATAGCCCTCGTGTAGCTCTAGTGCGACGATAATTCAAACCAAACCTAACCTAACCCTTCATTCCATAAGCACCAACCATCCTTAATAAAATATCACAAACCCTTTACACCCATTTATTCCTATCTAAAACCTTCTCTACTTTCCTATGTTATCCATTCATAGTTAAAACATACTTTGCAATCAATGCATTCTCGCTTTGCAATCTCACCCCATTCCGTTAAGACGAGAAATACGAATTTCACGCCAACAACTTGGAACCTCCAACGATTCCCATGGACCCCATGAATAAAGCGGACCAGGAAGTGATTTTAATGTAAAGCGTCAAACCTTTTGGAGTAAGTGGTCTTGATGGCTAACCTTAGCCTCTATGAATTGTTTTACAGAATTTATTTTTCAACAACATATTTTCCAATCAAACAAACTTCATTTCCCCTTCATTCCCAAAGCACCAACTATCCTTAACCAGCGGGTGACCGAGCTCTGCTCGGAGAAAATCGGTATCGAAGCTAACTCGATTTTTCTTTTTTCTCGAAGATTTAAATTTTCAATTGTGATTTATCAAAACAATCATACCATAAGAAAATTTGTGAAACCATTAGTGAAAAGATAACCGGTTAAGGTTAATGTGACCAGATTTTCAAAATCAAAAAGTGGGACACTTCATCACCCCCCCCCCCCCCGGTGTATTTTTTTAAGCACATAATAGTCCCTTCACACAATGACACACTTGGTATAAGAAAGGCGCGTTCAACAGCAGCAGTGGCTCCAGGCAAACAGAAACCATACTCCACCAATTTGTTGATGACTTTAGCTTCCTTTAACAATTTCTAAAGACGTCATAGTGTTTTACAACGATTATTCATAAAAAAAAAGTCTATTTTATTTACAATTTCCTCGTTTTTCGGGACTTTGCGGGACTTTTACAAAAAAAGCGGGACTGTCCAGCCAAAAGCGGGACGTCTGGTCACATAAGTTAAAGTGCACTATTGTAAACAAAGTTAGAGTTTGGAAAGGGAACTATTCTATACAAAGGTAAAGTTTTAAAAGTCATAGGAAATGAAATGTAATTGATAATTGGCGTTTCGTTGAAAAGCAACAAAAATGTCGAAATGTGGTAAACATTCCATTTCATATTTCATTCAACTCGATAGCTATAGCAACCATACTTTAAAATTTCAAGATCGCCAAAAATCGCCAATGAACAGAATAGAAATGAAATCGTCTGCTGATTGGAGCTAAAATAATATTCATGTTACCATTTCTGTAAAACTCATTAAAGTTTAAAGCAAGGTTGAATTTATTTAAATTTGAAAAATTAAAATCTTAACTAAACATTTATTACTTAAGCAGAGGCTTATAGCTTTAGCAGATGACATCAGGAAAGTAGCCATTATGGAAAAACTAAGTTTGAAAATATTCTATCTGTAACTCCGAACTGCTTGACCGTAGCGCTTCAAAACCTGTGCCAATCGATTCGTCGTGGCCAAAACCCCCAGACCCCCAAGTTTACCGGAGTTTATTAGTTCTGGGGCGATTTTCGACTTGGCACCAATTCCTCGTATTATAGTATAGTTAGAGTTTGGAAAGGAAACTATTCTATACAAAGGTAAAGTTTTAAAAGTCATAGGAAATGAAATAATGAAATGTAATTGATAATTGGCGTTTCGCTGAAAAGCAACGAAAATGTCGAAATGTGGTAAACATTCCATTTCATACTTCATTCAACTCGATAGGTATAGCAACCATACGTTAAATTTTCAAGATCGCCAAAAATCGCCAATGAACAGAATAGAATAAAATCGTCTGCTGATTGGAACAAAAAAAATATTCATGTTACCATTTCTGTAAAACTCAATAAAGTTTAAAGCAAGGTTGAATTTATTTAAATTTGAAAAATCTTAACTAAACATTTATAGCTTAAGCAGAGGCTTATAGCTTTAGAAGATGGCATCACGAAAGTAGCCATTATGGCGAACTAATGAAGTTTGAAAATATCCTATCTGTAACTCCGAACTGCTTGACCGTAGCGCTTCAAAACCTGTGCCAATCGATTCGTCGTGGCCAAAAACCCCAGACCCCTAAGTTTACCGGAGTTTATTAATTCTGGGGCGATTTTCGACTTGGGTCCAATTCCTCGTATTATAGTATAAGATACAAGATCATAAATCCTATCCGCCCTTTTATTCCGTAGCGACCACAAAAAAGTTAAAATATTTTTTAATTTAAGAGTTATTGGCGGTTTTTTTCTCACTTGAAAAGTTCAAAATTTGTGCCTGAAATGGTTTCCGCACTCACCTACATAATGCTCTAGACTGGGAATTTTTAATAGTAGCCAGTGGCTACCAGAGTAAAAAAAAATGGTAGCCACATTTGGATTTTAGTAGCCAGTTTTAAATTTCAGCATGTACGTCAAAAAGAAAGTGCGATTTTCCACAAAAAAAAAAAAAAAAACTTTATTAATGACAGTTTTGATATGATAAGATTGACAGTAAAGAAAGTATCATACAAAATATGTAGTATTATGTGATTGGCCATTATCGTTAGGAGAAAATTATTTTATGTACAATCACCTCAACTACTATTAGTTTCGGAGAATTCTTGACGTCGCCCACGACCCACGATTGTTCATGAAATTTTCTCATATCAAAATTGTTTAAATGAATAGTTGAGATCTTAATCAGATGTAAATCAATCACCTGTAGATTGCCGAAATCGTAAAGCAAAATTTAAAAATCAAATTTGCATTTAAGATTTTCATCGCCCAGCTCCATTTACGTCACACGGAGGAGGATGGAAAATTTCACCGATGAGCAACAACTGTCATCAAGTCTTTCTTCCCGACAGAATCGAGTCGGAGCGTTTTATTATTCTAGAAATGCAGCTTCAGTATTAATTATTTGTTGAACAAAAAAGAAAAATTATGATCGCCACATTTGGCGACTGGGGTTCGATTTTTAGGTAGCCACTTTCGATGTAATAGTCTCCAGTTGGCGACTGGCGACCGCTAATCTAGAGCTTTACACCTACACTCCTTGCCAACCTAACTTAGGTAAAAGGGTAAATTGGCAGAGGGAAAAGCGCGATTGTTCCGTTAGTTTTAAACTCTTGTAAGGTAATATTTACATACAAAATGATCTGAATGCAATTTAAACCAAAATACACTTTTCATTCGGATAAAATTGCCAAATTTTCTCAAATAATCTTCAAATCTGTTAGACCTTAAACGAAATTGATGTTTTAAACATGTTTTCTGGATGGATTCACAAATAATTTATGGAACTCTGTACATACGCGGAAAGATCTTCTCCATAGCATATTTCTATTTACTCTACTTGGATTGGCAAGGGAGTGTATGTTATCCATTCATAGTTGGAACACTTTCAAAACATACTTTGCAAAGCGGGCGCGGAATGCATTGATTGCAATCTCACCCGTTTCCGTTAAGGGGTCATAGGAGTTTTAAAAATGTGCAAAGAAAATACTACAAAACATAGTTTTATCTTTCGTGTAATTTTTTAACTACTCAATATATAAGTATAATTTTTTATATGCAATTCTACAAGATTTATTTATTATAAAACAAGTTTTAAAATTTATGAAACTTTAGCCAAAACTAAAATAAATGATATTAAACATAAAGCTATATGAACACATTGTGATTAGGCTTGCGCGGCAAATTATAAGGTCAAAATTTAAAAAAAATAACCAAGAAAATGACTTTATATTGTACAATTATGTGCAAACAAGGACTTATACCTAAATTCTCAGATCAATTTTAATTCGAAATTATTTTAAGGACTTTTTTCTAAAAAAATTAATAAAAATTTTAAAATTTTGATTTTAAATTTTTTAAAAATAATTTCTAATTAAAATTGAGCTGAGAATTTAGGTATAAGTCTTTGTTTGTACATATTTCTGCAATATAAAGTCATTTTCTTGGTCATGTCTTCAATTTTGACCTCACAATTTGCCGCGCAAGCCTAATCACAATGTGTTCAAATAGCTTCATGTTTAATATCATTTATTTTAGTTTTGGCTATAGTTTCATAAATTTTAAAACTTGTTTTATAATAAATAAATCTTGTAGAATTACATATAAAAAAATTATACTTATACATTGAGTCGTTAAAAAGTTACATGAAAGATCAAACTATGCTTTGTAGTACCTTCTTTGCACATTTATAAGACTCCTATGACCCCTTAAAACGAGAAATACGAATTTCACTCCAGCAACTTGGAACCTCCAACGATTCCCTCGGACCCCATGAAAGCGGACCCGGACGCGATTTTAATGAACTCGTTGCTTTGGGTCCACGGGGACCCCTGCTAATGAAAGCGAGGGCATCGATTTGTCCTCGCTGGAGAATAAACCTCCATTAATCTGTGGGAGGGTGTCTTGTGGACTTGATGAAAATTTAAAGCGCGGGGGTTGCTTATTTACACATCAACCGGATAATTCGTTTGGAAGAGAGTTGGGTTTCTAGGGAAATCGGTAGGGATATAGTTAGAGGAGGGATATATAGGGGTACACCCTTTACAGTAAATCGTATAGTAGAAGTCTAGAGAAATCGGTAGGGATATAGCTAACGGAGGTAGGATTCCTTTTCAGTAAATCGTATCGTGTCTAACAGGCTATATTTATATTTTAGGTACTTATATTATTTCACCCAATACGTCTTTATTTTCCCTTATTTACACATCAACCGGTTAATTCGTTTAGAATAGAGTTGGATTTCTAGAGAAATCGGTAAGGATACAGTTAGAGGTGGGATATATAGGATTACATCCTTTTCAGTAAATCGTATAGAATTTAACAAACTACATTTATATTTTGCGCATTTGTATTATTTCACCGAATACGCATTCACCAATTCACCAATACGCATTTATTCTCACTTATTTATACACCATCCAGTTCATTCGTTTGGAAGAGTTGGGTTTCCAGAGAAATCAGTAGAGATATAGCTAGAGGAGGGATATATCCTCTTCAGTAAATCGTATAGTATCTATCTAACAAACTACATTTAGATCTTGCGTATTTGTATTATTTCACCTAATTTATATTCTCACTTATTTACACATCAACTATTTGATTTGTTCGGTAGATAGATTTTTAGAGAAATCGGTAGGAATATAGCTAAAGGAGGTATATATCCTTTTTAGCAAATCGCATCGTGTCTATCAGGCTATATTTATTTTTTACGTATATGTATGTACTTTACCCATCAGGGATTTATTATCACTTATTTACTCATCGTCCGTTTAATTCGTTTTTAAAGAGTGTTGTGTTTATTGAGAAATCGGTAGGGACATGGCTAACTAACTGCACTATAGTCCATGCTGGACCATGGCCTCTATAACAATGTGCCTCTGGTCTTCGTTTTCCAGTTCTTAATTTACATGTCCTTCATATCTATTTCCATGTCACCTATCCATCTTTTTCCATGTCATCTATCCATCTTTTTCTAGGTCTTCTCTCTCTGACATTGCCCCTTGAAAATTGTCTTCTGCTATCGTCCATTCTTTCCACATGTCTCAGCCACTGAATTATCTTTGCTTTTATGATGGGACATAGCTAAAGGAGGGATATAGTTGTATATCCTTTTCAGTAGAGTTTTACAGTATCTAAACAATTATATTTATACGTCATACATGTATAAATACATGTACGTACCATAGTTGATAGTATATGTAGAATGGTACTTTTTGAGTTGTGGTGAGTGGATCTCTATTTTGAATGAAGTTAATTTGAATCTCTTTTAATCCGAAATGTTACCCATTCGTAGTTGAACATTGAGTAGGTTAATTTGAATTACTGTCGCACTAGAGCAACATGTGGGCTGTTGGCGATGATCTTCTTAATTTAGAATTACCGTCAAGCAAATCTCTAACTACCCCTTGCAATTTACTAAACATCTGTCATTCTTAAAAACCAAATTATGAATTAGTTTTTTGATGCAATAAAAGTGTTAATAAAGTCTATATTCAAATTAGCATCGTGTACTGAACTCTTTATGGAAAAAGATAGAAGAAAATAAATGAATAATAAAACTTAGAAGCGTGTTAACTCCTCACGTTAATCTAGGGAATAAACGTGAGATCTGCTACCATTAAATACCTATCTTAGACTTTACGATGCTTACAATTTCCGGAATTACAGACCATTCGCATGGATATTTGTGCCATCATCCGCTCACAAACTACCTACAGCTGCCTAAAGTTAAACATTGGAGCCTTTATTGGAGGCAAACATGGCAGCCTTGTATGAACAGTCAGAGATTAAACAGTTCACGCGGGAAAAAAGCAGGTGCCCAAACAGTGCAAAACGCCTCTCAATATGGCTGTTTCAATATATTACCGGTAGGGGGCTCTGTTTAATTACCGGGAACGAGTCTGGTTGTAGAATACGAGAGTGGTGCCTTCGTGTTAATTGAATTAACGAAATTACCATGTATTTGTGCTGATATCTAGTCATCATCTATTAATTACATTGCACTCTTTATTTTAATGGATATTAATTAGGGCTGGTTTCTTTTGGGTAGAAGTGTGTCTTTTGTTTTTGTTCGTATTCAAATTTTAGTCCAATTATTATCATAAGAAATTGAGTGTGATTTTATGTTACTTCCTAGCACACTCAATTTCTTCAGTGTGTTTTTGCGTTATTTCCTATTTCGGCCCAGTGGCTGAGAGGTGTCCGCCTCGTAAGCCCAAGATCGCGGGTTCGAGCCCCGGCTGAGTCGTCGAATTTTATGGATGGGAAAATTCTGGGAGGGCATGTCATGTGATTATGTGGCATGTAAAAGATCTGGAGGGCCCATTCGGTTTGGGTTCTCTCGCAAAATTAAATCTAATCATACTTTAACTCCTCCACAGAGAGCTCGGATTCATTGTAATCTGTGCGTCAAAATCGGTAGCGAGAGCCCCTAGATGGTGTCACAAAAAAAATGGCTCTCAGTTCTGGGGAATATGCCGAGTCTGCAAAGGCTTAACCGCCAATATTACAGCTCCATTGGATTGTTATTTCCTAGGAACCCATTTTAAGAAGCATGCCCTCTGATTTTCTAATTACTTAGGCATGAAGTATGTGTATGCTTTTTATTGGTTCATAATTCATTCTATACTTCACTATGGATAGAAGTCTGCCCTTAATGGGCATGTTTCACGTCTTGAGTGGCAACAGCTCCAAAGGAATAGTCATAACACCAATCACCAAAACCACACCAATGAAATCCAGGAATGAAAGCAGGACTAAACTACGTAACGTGAAACTAAACCGATTCCATTAAGAAAGTGGCGTTGAATACTTTTTTATAAATTTGAATATTTTACGAATTAAATTAGCTACGCTATTTACATAGTCTTTTTAGCTTCCATACTACGTTTATAACGTAAAAAGTAGAAGGTATTATAATCGTTCAGTCCTTCTGTCTGTCCGTCCGTCACCCACTTTCATAGACCAAACTACAAAAGCAACGGACAAGTGTGATACATCAAAATATTCAGAGCATCGAAATTAGAACACATTGAAAATTTCAAAAAAGAATTCGTAGTACTTCAATTATTTAAAAAAAACTGCAAAATTTAAAGCTCATTTTAAAAGCATAGGAAGTCATTTTTTATTAGAATTAAATCACCATTGCCATTTGCAACAATCGCTCGAGAAACTTTAATTCTACTAGACAATAAATTTAAATGAATTTATTGCGGCATCGATCAGTTTGAAATGACGTCAGATATATATTTCACTACGAGATTCTTTTTATGTTGACATGAAATGTTTTTATTCTATTTAAAAGCGAGGAATATTACACATTTATTCTTCGAAGTATTGATTTTTGCAAACGATAAATAATTATTGATTTTCCGAAATAAATTAAACCAGCCAAATTAAGCATGAAAATGTTTAACATACTGTATAATTAATGCTGTGTTTGTGGTGCCTTTTTACCTGTTACACAACTGTTGTGTGGAAGCGGGTAAAGTGACAGATTCTGTTACAAACCTACTAGGATCTATTTTACGAAAATTTCTACACATTACTACTAACTTTATTCGCATAAAAGGGTAGAACTAATGAAATGAATATTGCTCTCTCTGTATATGTAGCCCATTAACGGTTTCGTCAGGCTAATTAAATTAACGGAATTACTATAGGTGTACCAAGAAGGTTTCATATCTCGTCTTCAACTGTTTATTACGTCCTGAACTTTTGAGTAAATTATTGAAGATTCAACGAAATGTTTATTATGCCATTAGTTTTTCTGTCAACCTCGTTACGATCCGATTGAATTTCGGCATAAGTTTTAATTGATCTTCCATCGCATTTCTATTTAGTAATACTCATATTCTTTAAGTTTTATTGAAAAATACTTTAAGTTTTATTGCTAAACTTTTGACTACAGAATCGTACATATTATCTATTAAGAAACTTACGGGTCATCTTATCATTTAAATGATTATTTTGAGACTTAATGCCTAGAATGTCCCTATCCTTTATTATACATTATACATTGTCTATTTATTATGCGAGCTTCGGAAATACCTTCTTCCCCCATCCCTTCGCTTAGTTTTCTAGGAAACCGGAGGGACACATCGCTTTTCTAAACTTAACGCGTTTGAGGTTACCAGTTCAAACTCAAGTAGGGTGGGGGGAAAACACGCTCACGCCGTTTCGAAGAAAACCACATGCGGGGTAGGGGAGGAAAATGCTTTCGAAGCTAGCATTCAAAATAGTCAAGGTATAACCAAATGTATAGTTAAAACCGACCGTAAACTTTAGTTACACAATAAGATATGTTACTATATCTAAATAAAAAATATGTAACGTTTTAATACACTGGTACTACACACTTTTCAAACTTTTAAAAAACACCATATTCTTAAATGTATGCATAGATTATCATGTTACATATTTTTAAATAATAAAGTAAATGTTATGTTATATTTGAATATATTACAGGCCTGTTTGTCTGCAAGAAAAATTTTTTTGGCCTGTGAATAAAATCAGTATAAAAAGGAGTTCCAAAAAATTAAATAGCTTGTCACATAATTAAAGAATATCGAAAGTAAAAAACACAGCCTTTTAAATTATCCCTAATTAGTATTTCCAACGACACAACAAAGACTAATTATTCAATCTATGAACGACGTGGGGAAAAAATAGTTTTTCACTTAATAAAAAAAACTCCAAAAGGCGCATGTAAGGTCTCATTAATCTAATGCAATTTTGTTAATAAAGAATGGCTACACGCAAAGATTGGAAACTTGGTCAGACCAAAGACTTCTTATAATGATAGAATGAGGTTTTGGGAGTTTAAACGAGGACTAAGATCGTTACCCAAGTCACGTGAGTTTGGAACAAAAATTAAGTTTTTTAAGTTCGTAGGGTTTTTATATTTACACTCTTAAAACAAAAGAGTGAAATCCACTCCGATAGGGGAAGTGCACTTTCGACACTGGAAAAGAGTGAAAATTAACTCTTAAATAGCTCGTAATCTCAATAAATTTATTTATTTATTTTATTTGTTTCAGATGCACTTAACAGAAAAAATCCAATTACAATGCACATCATGACAGACAATGCAAACAACAAGAACACACAAAAAGACATTAAAATGACTGACAAGAGGCTCCTAATTGCCATAAATCGCTCGTTTGTTGTTAAGATTGTTATAGTTTTAACAAAACAAAGGTGTGAAATCCACTCCTATAGGGAGAAGTGCATTTTCGACACAGAAAGGAGTGAAAATTAACTCGGAATGAGTTAAAATCGCTCGTTTATTTTAACAGTGTATGCTGTGGATTTTTTTTTTAAATAATTAAAGTTGAAAGTAGAGTTTTGATATCAATGGAAACTTCCGTTCGCCTGACCGAACCTTCATTTTAACTTGTCGTTCTAAGTGTCATTTTTCCAAAGTTCTTTGTTTTTTCGCTCATCCTTCTGCCGGTCCGTACTCTTTTTTCGTTTCGACGACGTTCGTTCGACTGTTATTATAAGCATTTCTGTGAGTATGAAAGTAACAGAAAAGACTGTTTTGGTTCTTCAGGAAAGTCTTGTTGATAATTTCGTAAATGTTACAACGTCTAAGAAGATAAGTTTAAAATCAATTTTACTTTTTTCTTTAAATTGCTGTTTAACATTATTTGAATTCGTGCCAAAGTAGCCATATGTTGCCAAAAATTGCAAAATTTTCTCGCCAATATAGTGGTTTATCTTCGAGCCAACCGAGCCTTCGAGCTGCCTCATTTAACTAATAGATGCTCAGTTTATTTTATTCAGGTATTTGGGCCAGACCTTCAGAAGGATTTAACTGCGTCAATTTATAGCAGAGTTCGTTCAGAAAAAAAGGCGATGCAAGAATAGTTAATTGTGTTTTTACTATCAATTAATTAGAAAGAACTCATTTTTAACCAATAAAAAAGCGTGTCTTGTTTTATTAGTTTGGTAATGTTGTCTCGTCTTTTAATTAAGAAAAGTGCATTGTTTGGAGAGTTAATAAATCATCATTATTTGTTTTACATTGCTTAGTGTTGCATTTTAGTGGTAATAATTTTTTTATGATTTTCTTGATATATATTATTGTTCCTCTGTATATGGTTTATGTTTACATATGCAATAGAATAAATATGTCTTGCATTAAAATTTACGGTAGTAAAATATTTAGGTTATGAGGTATTTGAAATAAAATAAACCCCGTGTAGCTGTTGTGTGACCTTAATTCAACCAAACTAAATCTTAAAAAAACACCAATTTCTATTTTCAAATGTTAACATTTTCCGACGGTTTACTTAATTCGCTAATTATGTAATCGATAAAAAAGCTTTGTTCAGATAAAATGTAAAATTAATTAACCTTAAAATTATTTATTTATGAAATAGCTGAACAACAATTCGCCTCTAAAAACTGTTATACAATATCCTGAAATCTTTAGATGCTTTGTTCTTAGTGTAATACACTTGCTGCTGTAAATGGATTTTCTTGTGAACCACCACAGGCGACATCTTAGAAATATGTATTCTGAGTTACTATTTCATTCTAATCTGTCCATCCTAAGTTAAAACAGATAAATCGATCAAATCTTGTATCCAGTTCTTTCTAAACTACCCCTCAAAAAGAACCTATAAGGAATTTCTCTTATCCTGATTAGAAACCAATAAACCCACACTTAACTGTATCCGTCTTCCAAAAATCTGTAACTTGGAGGATTTGTCCAACTCCAAAAATTTTGTTGCTTAATTTGGTGCAGTTTGGTGTTTTAGAACATTCTCATATTTTGGATGTAGCAGGGAAAACTATTTTATCTTATCAAAAACTACACATTTGAAAGCAAAATTAAATATTCGAGGCGGCTGGACAGGTATGGAATTTTTCTATACACTCCTTGCCAACTTAAGTTGGGTAATTAGAAATGTGCTATGGAGAAGATCCTTCCGCGAATGTAAAGAGTTCCATAAATTATTTGTGAAACCATCCAGAAAACATGTTTAAAACATTTATTTCGTTTAAGGTCTAACATATTTGAATATTTTTTGAGAAAATTTTGGCAATTTTATCAGAATAAAAAGTGTAATTTGGTAAATTTGTATTCAGATCATTTTGTATGTAAGTATTACCTTGCAAGAGTTTCCAACTAACGGACCGACCACACTTTTCCCTTTGCAATTTTACTCTTTGTGTTTTACCCAAGTTATGAAAAAATGTTTTTGTACCCAAAAACATACATGAAAAGTGTATTTTGGTTTAATTGTATTCAGAACATTTTGCATGTAAATATTACCTTACAAGACTTTCCTACTAACTGAACAATTGTGCTTTTCCGTCTGTCTTTTTACTTTTTGTTTTTACCCAAGTTAGGTTTGCACGGAGTGTAGTATTTGCACTCTAGTAAAGGTAGAAACATTGAGATACGTCACTTTTGCTCATATTTACACCAATGTATTCTCACTCGGATGTTATCTCAAGTTTCTTTTTCCGTCAGTCCGACCGACAATCACAAGAACAAAAGACAAATATTTTCTTTTTAAAAAAATAAAAAATCCTATATATAAACGAAAGACGAAACCACTTTACTTAACGAGCTGAAATTAGAGGAGACAAAAAAAGATTAGAAGGAATGAAAAACGAAAAAGATAAAGTAATTCTATCTTTTCTTGCAGAAGATAAATACCGTGAAAAGAATCAAATTGCTCGATATGAATCAAAGAAAATGGCTCCAATAATATTGGAACTCTTTGAAACAAGGGACAATTTCCAGACGTTTAAGCCCACTTGGGGGGGGGGGGACGAAATTACCAATGAATTGCTTCCTTGTTTCGTTTGCCCTTTTGGAAAATGAACCGTGGCTTATGTCAGTGGCGCCAACTCTTAAGACACCCCTGAAAGTGCCCCTGGTATTTTTCTTGAGGATTTTAATACAGGATTCAATTTAGTGTGTCAATCAAAAATGATACGAAGTTTAATGAAAATACTTACTAAGGTTTCTTTCTGTTGAAGCTTCGGCTCAAATGGAAACAGGATGTTATGGCAGTATATATTTTCTTAGCTCTTTCAGTCCCAGTGATGCCATTTGGCATCATCATTTTTCTGATCATAATTTTAAAAAAAAAATAATAGGGCTGACATCTAGTGGGATTTATGAAAAATACTTTCTAATAGAAAAAAGTTTGAAGTATCGAATGAAGTGCTTTTTGATATCTTAAATGGCTAAAGACGATCAGAAAAAATTTCTTAAATGATAGTGCCAAATTATAATTGGGACTGAAAAGTATAAATTCAGCAACTTTCTGGCACTTTTGATATTATTTTTATGGTCACGCGCAGTTTTTCTCATTTGCTAAATACCAAAACTACTTACACCAAAATAATTGTTAATAAAATGTTGAGTAAAATAGATACGCATTAGTTTTGTTTTTTCGATAATTTAAACTCTTCTTTTAATATAGCAACGTATTTCTTGTAGAGTTTGATTAACAAAAGCTAAATTATCAAAAAAATTTCATTATAGGGTTTCACTTTGATATAGTTTTAATTTTTTTACACTGAAGAAAGTTTTGATTTTCAAAAAAAAAATCTATGCGATTTTTTCCAAACGTTGGGACTCTGCAATATGTTATTTACATCTGAAATTTCAACTTTAAATTTTAATGGACTTCAAAAGACTCCCTAATGATTACTGTGTAACATGGTATACACACTTAAACTTAATGATAATTTTATAACCAATACAATAAATGGCCAAATAAAAATGCCATAGTTACCAAAATAATTAATACCATTAATAGTACCATTAATAATTAATATTTAAATTATTTGTATTGATTATTAAATTACCATAAATCCCGCCTTGTTAAAGATCGCATAAATTGATAATAATAATTGATTAAAAAGGATCACCTCCTTATATATCGGTGAACTGCATTATTCTGACAGAACTGACAAAAAAAATAATCAAATTAACTGAAAAGGAAAAAGGGAAAGAAAGAATAGAAAGGTTTAGAAAGGAAAATCACAATTCCAAAGGATGAAAACTTGCCAACTCAGTTCTGATTCATTGCAGTCCGACTTTTAAGTGGAAGAACCCTCCACCAATCTAGACAGGGGAGGGGTTCGAACAAAAAAAAAAGATTCCTCAGTCCATTCTTTGTTTCAATCGGCCCATTATCTTCTTTTACGTTTTCTTTTCAAGCACTTATTCTTTTTTTTCTTCTGGGGAAGATAGAGAAGTGGTTGATAGCCATAAATCAGACGAGACATATGGAACGCTCTGAGACGACTCTGTTCTTACCAATCACTTTGCAATAAATGTGAGATGTATGAAGTAACTGATGGAATGCCCGGCTTTGTTCTATAATTCACGTTATTGGTTCATTGTCCGGTTGTTACTCTTGGTATTTTTTATATGGGCTTGGCTGTAAAAAATATCATTGATGGTTGTTAAGTTCTGACAGTTATTATTAACAGCAACAGAAAAAGAAATAACGATTGAATAAGTATTCTGGGATGTTTGCGCTGTCTAAACATTTAATACGACACATTTCTTCAATTATGATATATGAGTTTTGAATTAAATTTGAATGCCAGGGGATAGCAATAGGAAAAGAAGTGACGATTGAATAAGTTTACTGAAATGTTTGCGTTGTCTAAACATATGCGACACATTTATTCAATTATGATGCATGAGTTTCGAATTGAAATGTATTTATAACATTTATACATATAAAGCTGTAACACTACAGTATCACATTATTGGTTCATTGTCCGGTTGTTACTCTTGGTATTTTTTGTATGAGCTTGGCTGTAAAAATATCTTTGATGGTTGTTAAGTCTTGACAGTTATTATTAAAAGCAACAGGAAAAGAAGTAATGATTGAATAAGTATACTGAAATGTTTGCGTTGTCTAAACATTTAATGTGACGCATCAGATATTCAACTATGATGTATGAGTTTTGAATTAAATATGAATGCCAGGGATAACAACAGGAGAAGAAATGACCAGTATACTGAAATGTTTGCTTTGCCTAAACATTTAATGGCTACGTTTTTTTCTATTATAATGTATGAGTATTGAATTAAATTTGAATGCCAGGATAGCAGCATGAAAAGAAATGAAAATTGAATAAGTATACTGAAATGTTTGCGTTGTCTAAACATTAAATGTGACGCATTTATTCAATTATGATGTATGAGTTTTGAATTGAAATATATGAATAACATTTATACATAAAGCACTACGCGAATTTCAAATACTTACATTTCATAGCGTTGGGGACCTATTCAGGTGTCGGCTCGTCACTTGACTGTGGTTCTAAAATATGACGCCCGTCGCCAATAGCCCTCGTGTGGCTCTAGTGCGATGATGATTCAGACATCACCTAACATTTCATATTAGGTGATTAAAAGTATTAACTAAAAAAACCTCCAAAACTATAAAAAAAATCATTTTAAAAACGAAGTTATTTAATATTTACAATATGCATTTTACTGGAGATTATT
The DNA here is from genome assembly GCA_023701765.1 of Hylyphantes graminicola. Classification (NCBI taxonomy): domain Eukaryota; kingdom Metazoa; phylum Arthropoda; class Arachnida; order Araneae; family Linyphiidae; genus Hylyphantes; species Hylyphantes graminicola. The sequence goes on from CM043113.1 coordinate 12,627,848, forward strand.
CTGTATAACTTTATATTGAGAGAATTAAATTAAATTTAACTGAGCTTGTAATACTAGCTAGATAAATTAAACTCGGGCTTCAAAACTTTATCGCAAACATTTGTTTACTACCGTTATAGATTTAATTTAAATCTCACGATTCACATCTAAAAGCTTAAAATTGTGTAAGCTTCGCATTATAAATTATTATAACTTTATTTAGTTTTCAACCCTATTTCGTTTGGAGATTTCATTTTTTTAAAACTAAATCGACTATTTAATTGAACGTTATTTTAATTAATGTTCATCGTCAAAAAAATTCACTTTTACTGCCTCGGGTTCTTTAGAACAATAAGTAATTAAAGAAGTAATTTCATTTGTAAATGTCGAGACCTTTAAGGCAACACTATAGTTTTTATACCGGCGAATTTAAAATTGAAAGCTTACTTTTAATTACCTACAATTTCAAAGCTCTAACTGAAAGATACTTTTTAATTTTTCACTAACGAACTATTTATTCCCTCTACAATTAAGGCTAAAGGAATATCCTTTGTTTTAACGAAACAAATGAAAATCAAAAAAGCTTTTTTTGGACTAATTCCCATGCTAAGTCGATTTAAGAAAGCTGTTTTAATTCGAAGCGTTAATACCAAATAAGTTATGTTATTCCATTTTTCCAAAATTCTTCTTATAATGAAGCGATGGAATTATAAATTTCACTTTTTATCATCATTAGGATTGTAACAATTTTCATCGCTTGGTACAGGGTTGCCTTTTTTGGCTAATTATGGACATTTTGGTTGATTATTTTATGGGTCAATATTATGAAAAAAAATGCAAATTTTTCAGTTGTAAAGAGGCTTTACATATTTGTCAACGAAATTAAATTAGAACATCAATCATCCATTAATACTCAAAATATAGCAAAAAAAAAAAACAATATTATAACGCCTTCGGCACATCTTTACGAAAAATCGGTAATGGAATAATATTTCGGCAACGAAGACATTTTTGAAACGTTATCGATCTTACTAAATTATAAGAAAATTACTTTTTCTGTTTATTTATCGTTTTGACGGACTGGAAACCTCAGTGATTTCTCCGCGTCTACAAAAGCTATTATTTGATGTTAAAAAATATTATATATCATGTAGTTCTGTTATTTTAGGGTATGTTACCGATCGGAGTTATTTAAAAATGGGTTTCAAAATTAAATTTAAAAAAAAATCCCCAGGAAATTTCTAAAGTTGTGGCATAGTTGTGGTCCGTGTAGAACTGTGTAAACAGTCTACACGGACGATTCAGTGACGTAGTTTTCTGTTACCGATTTGACATATAATGGCTCGTCACTTTGCGACGTTAATTTAACCAACCAATTTTATACATATTTAGCCAGCAACTTGGCAGTATTTATGAAAGTTACTGCTAGCAACCCTAAACCGATACGTACCCTAAAAAAAGTTCCGTATTATATCCCTAGAGACGCTTATTAACTGCGAATCCCCCCTGCTACTCATAATTAAATTTATCCTAATTAAATATTTCTCTTTTGACGCCTAAGCTTGTACCAAAAAAAATGTAGCTCGTTTATCTTTTCGTTTTAATTATAGATTTTGAAGTCGGATATCTGTTTTATATAGCGGTGTTCGGTTTTAGGGTAGCTGGTAGGGTTGAACCCGGGTTGTGTGAATCATTGCCTCTTTGTTTTTGCTGATGTGTTATTGATGGTGTTTGCAAGTAATTTTTGGTGGTTTGATACAGTTGCTGTTGCCCCACCCATGGCCTAAAGCCTCGGTTTCCTCGGAGTCCGTCAACAGATTTAAGCGGTCGGACAAGTGCGGTGAGTGACGTCGTACAAACTACTGACGTTGATTACGCTAGAGTAATTTCCTCGGGAGCGTTGCCGGACAACTCGACACGACCACCAGATTGAGTTGCTGTTGAGTGCGTTGGGGAAATCCTGATGACAACGTTTTTTGCTGTTGTATGTTGTGTGGTGTGCTTGCCAAAAATTCAAAATTTGAGGAAATTGCGGAAGGCGAGAGTCGTTTTACGCTTGCCTGGGAAGAAATGCTAATTGATTTTGTGAGAAATCACGAAGAACCTAAATTTTCCATTTTTGACATGCAAAGCCGAAAACCAAAACAACAACAGAGTTACTTGAGTGAGTTCGCTAGGTTTCCAATTTCGTGTCAACGTAACGTTCCGGTGAAGCGGTTGAAGGTAGAGTAACGTCATCCACGTATAATAGCGGTCGCATTTTTCTGGCAACAGACTCCGAGGAAACCAAGGCTTAAAGGGGGCTGTGAAGCCTAGTTTATGAGGCGCTTGCCTTTCATGCGAAAGGTCCTAGGTTCGGGTCGCAGCATTGTCAAAAAACACTGCTAGATATAAACGGTCTGACATCCAAAAGGTCCGATTAATAGTGGTCCTTGTGTAGTGGAAGTGCACTTTAAATAAACTCCTTACTCGGAGTACGATGTTGCTTTTAACCCTTTCAATCCCGGTGATGCCATTTGACGTCATCATGTTTCTGATCATAATTTAAAATATTAATTGGACTGACATCTATTGGGGTTAATAAAAAATATTTTCTAATAAAAAAAGTTTGAATAATTGGATGATGTGCTTTTTGATTACGACTCCCCGTGGAAAATGTTTGAAGAAATCTGTGTAAAACTTCAAGTAATATATGTTTTAAACCAAACGAACCTTGATTTTTATTTAGCCATTTTTCCTCAAAAAAAAATATGAATATTTCAATTTTGTCAAACTGACGAAAGCTCGATGAAGGGAACTTGAGAGCAGTGTAATTTTTGTATTGGATTTCGCTGATCGCATTTTAAACGGGACTAATGCTCTTTCATATTTTTATTTCTTCCGCTCCAATGATTTTGTTTCTAGTGATTATTTTCGAATATTTCGCTTTGAAAACATTTTGTTTCGAAACTTCGCAAATTAATATTTAGTTGTCCAAGTTTGTTTAAATTCAATTTAAATTATGGCACGAAATCTGATAGTAAATTGATTATTATTCAATTAAGTTATTTATTTTGCAGGATTTGCGTAAAATTTTTGAGTTGTCATTACAAAAATATTTCTACAACACCACAATGCTGAAATAAAAAAAAAGTATCTCTTTAAAAATATATTTTCTATCTTTAATTGTTGTAAGCAACTTAGAAGAAAATTCATACTTTTTTTTTACAATAAAACTAATTTTATTTCTTTGAATTCCAATTGTTTCCATTAAATAACAAGGCTCGTTCTTAAAAAAAATTAATTAAACGTTGTAAATTTCTCAAAAAAAAAAATAATAATAATAATGTTGCCTTTTTTAAGGCGATTATGTTTTCAATATTCTTTTGTACCATTTCGGTATTTCTAGTATAAAAAATATTTAAAACTTTCTTTCTCTAAAGAACAAAAAACATTAAAGATATTTCAAATAATTTACTTGCCTACGTTTATAAATATTCTAACAAAAAGTCTAACAGTAGCAATGATGAGTATTTAAGCATTGATATTTATAGTTTAAGGATCTAATGATTAATAGTATTAAAAAAAATAATTATTACAGTTTAATTTTTTTGGAATGAAATTGCAATATTTTTCTAGGAGTGATGGTAGTTATCTTTAACCCACATCTCTCTCCCTGTATCTTACTGTATCAAAACTTTAATTTAAAAATTCCATTATTGACCACAAATATTTTATATTAGATTAAAATATTTTTGCAATCTATTTTCTGGAAGAATCTATGCTTGTTTTAAATTTCGAAAAACTGAAAAATAAATCTAAAATAGACACTTTTTATAGTCAGTTTTACTTTCTTAAGCGATCCATTCTATATAAATATTTCCAATCTCATTTTCAAGAAAAAAATAGAAAAATTAATTATACTTTTTTAAATAGGCAATTTCGAGATTTTCGAAATTATTTTTAAATTCCAATTTTCCCCGCAAAGTCTTTTACGAGCAGTTTTTGGTCCAATCACATCTTTCCATTAATCAATAGATAACGCAAAGGCGTTCGAAAGTCCGGTATTCGATTTGGTTATTTAATTAGAAAATGCATCAGAATATAAATTAGATTTAGGACGAAACCATAGCAACGGAATTAAGATGTTTTGTTATTTTTCCAGTAGCTAAAAAGTTAAGGTATTTTCTTAGTTCCTTTCTTAACTTTTTTTTGTGATCAATGAATTTTTGGAAAGATAGGTAAAGAATTTTTCAATTAATTTGTTGCACCAATTTGTTACCTTAGTTGTTATGACTTGATAATTAATTTAGTATGTCTAAAATATCTTTTTTTTTTAGTGTTTGATTTAGCTGGAATTTTTACATCCTGATTATTTGATGTTGTGTTTTCACTTACGTGTTAATAAGTATTTCATGCTACATGAATTTAATGTTAAAAAGGCTGCATTTTACAAGCGGTTCCTTTTATACTTTTACTACATTCATTATATATTTTTTTGTTATTTAAATATCTTGACGTAAAAATTGTTTACTTGGGGTGAACGGAGTTCAAAATAAGTTTTATAAATACCAAAGGGTTGATTAAAAGAGCTGATAAATGTTCTATAAACTTATTTTAATTTAATTAGTTTCAAAAATACAATGATATTATAAGGAAACACTAACAGTGTTTTCGCTGACAAAAACAGAAAACATGTCAATTGTCATGTTCAATCGAGGTAGTTGGGTATGTAATAATAAAACTAGTGGAATTGGAGGAAAAGGTTTACTCTATTGGTTTAGTTTTAAGTGCACCTCAGTAGCAAACAATGCATAGTAATTTTTGCGAAATATCTGTAAACAATTGTTTAATTACACAAAAATAAAGATAATTTAGCGTATAAACACGTACTAACTATAATTATAACGTTAATGAGTATGTATATGTATACATTACCTTAGTTATAAAATTACGACAAGAGAAAATTATCACACAACGAAAATCTCATGCACCAGCTCTAAAAAAAATCCTACCTGTATGGCTGCCGTAGTTGAGCGGTAACTAGTTGTTCTTGTTTTACTTATTGTCAGTGCCCGACTTACAACTTTAGGGGCCTAGGGCACGAGCAAATTTGGGGCCCCAAAACATACATCGATAAAATATTTGCTTGTATTTTCATTTCTTACAGTGTTTACTAAAAAACAGCCGAAGTAATTAGCTTGGAAAGCAGGCTTAATCCTCTCCCAAAATAAATATTTTTGTGGATTAATTCAGATTTTAAACAAAATTTCATAGTAAACTTTTGTTCATGAATTTAATTTCTTTGTTTACTTCAGATTAAAAAGTTTGGGGCAGTTGTATTAAGCATAAATGTTCATGAAGAAAATTTGGGGGCCATCTTAAAATGGGGGGGGGGGCTCTTGGCACGTGCCCCGTTTGCCCTGCTTATTGCCGCTATTGTTTTGTATTAACATGACAAATTTTCTTAGCAAAAGTCATAACTGCTTAAAGTAAACTTTTGACATTACACTAATTATATAATAGTTATTTAAGCAACTAGTTCCGAAAATGATACTTTATGAAGCGAGTGGCTTTTATTTCACGAGCGAGTGAAATAATGACAAGAGCTTAATAAAGTGTTATTTGGCACGTGCTTGCTTACAATATTTTTTATAATAACGTGCAAAAAAGTATTTTTACCAATGAGTGATTTTCAAGACATCTTTTAGCTTCCATAGCCATATTCGAAAATGCAAAATAGTAAAAGAAAAGCTGTAAAATAATTTTCTATTTTGAATCAAAATAGTATTTACATTGGTGCTACCGAACAAGGGTGAAAGTGAATTTGAAATGATGTTTGAACAACTTCCAGACTTTGGAGGCAGTCCGGAATGCTTCCAGGACTGTCTCCAAATATGTAAATATTAATAAATACACCGGATCAAATGTTACTATAAATATGCATGTTAAATAAAAGTACTGTTTGTCGTAAAATTTGTGTTCTTACTTTTGTCTTATTTAATTTTATTTAATAATTTTTGTAATACTTGTAGTTTCCATGGAGATATTAGAAAATGCAAAAGTAATGAACCAATATAACTGAGTTTCATGACCATTTAGTTTCCATGGAGATATTCATGACATCATTTTGCTTTTCTACCAATCAAATACTCTTATCTACTTTTCCGCACTAGTGCCGAAAACCCCATTTTCTCCACTGCCTGTGACGCAAGCGCTTAAAGTGTCATTTTCGCCACGATTTATGAATGAATATGATATAAAAAAAAGAGAACTTTTTTGCACGTTGTTATAAAAATGCTCAAAACAAACTTTTGAAATTACACTAATTATATAAACAATCATTTTACTCAATTTAACATTTTCTTATTTTCATTCTCAGGTGTAGCCTCATCTCGTGAGCTGTCCTTCGGGGCGGAGCCTTCTGACGTCATCGCGGTCCGTGACGGCTCCGCTCTGCTCCAATGCTCCGCTCTTGCTCCTTCCTCAGCATCTGTACCAACATATGAATGGAGAAGGGATGGCACAACTCTACAGTTAGTTGGAGATACACGCAGGTGAGTTACATATGCACTCTAAAAATTGAATGCTCAAAACCGACGAAATTTTCCTAAATTTTGACGATTCCGTTACTGGCAAATGCTCCGAGTTTTCGTTTCCTCAAAGTGAGGAAATTTGAATCGTTTATTTTTATGAGGATTTGAATGTCGTCTAATGTAAAGATATATTTCGTCATTTTTGAGCATGTGAGTACAACAATGAGATTCAATTTCCCCAAAATCAAGATACAGAATCGTCAAATTACGATCGTAAAAGTGAGGATTCACGTTTACTCAAAAGTCACGTGATAGTTTGACGAAACAATCCTCAAAATTAACGAAAGTTAATACCTCAAAATTAACGTGAGACTTGAGGATTTATAAATCGTCAAAAATGAAAGTGTTATAGGGTAAGGTGGGGTAAGTGGGCCATTGGGGCAAGTGGGCCACCCCCCTGGCATTTCCCGAATTATGGACGTAAAAAAAAATCTGTTGCAATATTTTTACGTATTTACCCCAATAGATGCAGGAAACATTATGGCATCATTTTCACTTAAGTATGTAACAAGGTACAATCCTTTTTGTGAAAATTTTTTAAATTGCATCTTTTCGTAATTCACGCCATCATACTATTTTAAAATTTATTTCCAAACGGTTCATGATACAAAAGAAAATGTTATATATTTTGAAAGTGTATAAAACATAGTATCTTTTTGTAGTGTCATGTACTTGTGATGTTGATAAAGTTAAAAGAAAATTGGGGTGGCCCAGTTGCCCCGCGTTTGGGGTAAGTGGGCCACCACAATGGCGGGGTAAGTGGGCCACCCCTGGCCCACTAGCCACAACTCTTTAATATACTTTAAAAAAGTCATATTTACTGATTCATAGGGTTTGTCATATACACTATTCATAGACCTATTCATTGACATAGGCCAGTTTAAAATCTGCAGCCCTAACATTTTTTTTACACTACATGCAAAAATGACAAGATGAAAATTAATGTATTTTTTCTTGTAGTAAGCTTGCAAGCCAGAAAAAGTTGCTATGGGGGAAATATTAAGGATACATCATTACTTTTTTTTTTCAAACACTCAAAAAATCATGTAGATTATTCCACTTGCCCAGCCTTATCTCTACCAGTTATGTGTAAAAATATATTAGGGGGGTGGCCCACTTACCCCACCTTGTGGGGCAAGTGGGCCACTCGGATGACCAAAATGAAAAACATATTTTTTATATTTATTTTTTGCCAATTTGTGTTAAGGTTGTCATGGGTACAGTAATAACATATGAAAGAATGGACCACAAAAAAAAATAAGTTGTTAGGCCGATTATATCCAGTGGTATGAGGGTCTAAAGTTGAATTATGCCAAAAAGGTGGCCCACTTACCCCACCTTACCCTATCTGAGAGTGCAGTAGCTCGTATATTTACACTAAACTATTGGCTAACGTAAACAGTCTTGACTTCCCTAAGCATCGTAATCGTATCGTCTGTCACGATCGATTACTATAAATACGCTATCACTATACGTTAATTTCCTCTGATGTAATGCGAGTGTGACGATCTTAACGGTACAATATCTAAGCTGTGTATCAACCCGCATTCCTCAAGGTCATTATTTATAGTAAAGACATTGGAAAGCTATTGCCCTACAAGAGGTTATTAAATAGGCACTAAATTACCATTAGTTATGAAAGGGAGAGGTTTTCTATTTCGCCAATACTATATGAGTTGCCGTGAATCTTTCTAGTCTTGTATTGTGTTGCCTTGAGGCTCGTCACGCCTTATAAGCGCATGAGGCCACAATTGTTGAAACCTAGTTCCCCCGGTTCAGTGTGGCTTCCCTGGCAACTGCCCAGCTTGGTCAACCAAAATGGTCGCTCTCCTTCAAGATATAGGAAGGAGAGAGACAATATCTAGATATCTCTTCTAGTCTTGTCTTAGTATTATTTATTTGCTCATACATGCCCTATTACAGGCATAACAAACAGACAATGGTAAACTGTCTTCTAAATGATGTATTATCGGTAACCAGTCATGTTATACCGTTTTTAATTAGATTTCCCATTTCCACCTTTCCGTGTCTTCTTTTGACAACGCTTTTGTCATATGCTGACAACATTAAATGGAGAATTGAAAGATTTCTTCTTGCAATCCTTAAAACTCTCCACCACTTGATTGTTGTTGTAACTTAGCACCAGAACTTCACATTTTGATATGAAGACGATATGGAAACTATTCAAAAGCTCAAAGTGCAGGGCCAGTTCTTCGAAAATCCAAAACCTACTGGTTTACAAACAATACATTTCAGCAAGACATGGCTATAAAGAAAATATCTCTTTACTTCTCTTTGCATTTAACTAAAACATCTTTGCTGCTGGGCAGTCAGGGTATCATCAAAAGCGAAAAAATATCTTTTATCAATTAATAGCAGTTAGCTATGTGCTTAGCTTATTACTTCATGGCAGTCATCTACACTCTTAAAACAAAAGAGTGAAATCCACTCCAGTAGGAGAAGTGCATTTTCGACACTGGAAAGGAGTGAATATTAACTCGGAACGAGTTAAAATCACTCGTTTGGAGTGATCCTGTCGGAGGTTTAACACACAAAGGATCCACTCCTCTAGGAGAAGTGCATTTTCAAGGCTGGAGGAATGAAAATTAACTCAGACTGATTTAAAATCGCTCGTTCATTTTAAAAGTGTAGGTGCTTAAGTTAGCTTAGTTCTTTATTTTATCAAACCATTAACGGCGACTTTGAGAATACCATTAACACCTTCATTTCCGCGGTTACGTTGGGTGCCTATTCAGATGTTGGCTCGTCACCTGACTGTGGTTCTAAAATACGACGCCCGTCGGGAATAGCCCTCGTGTTGCTCTAGTACGACGATAATTCAAAACCTAACCTAACCTACATTTCCGAATAAAAGCATTAACCTCATGTTTTTCAAATTTATTATACACATCTTAATTTTTCCTAAATAAAATTATCAGGACTTGGGTTTTTATTTGTCTTATATTTTGTTCATTTAGGTAAACTGAAGTAGAAAGCTCATTTTAGCACGGCAACTTTTCTTGCCAACCGTTAATAAGTTGAAGAACCAATTTAAGAATAATAATCTACATAAACTTTTTTTCCAGAAAAGACATTAAAGTTCTTCTTAATAAGATAAGAGATTAAATAGTTTTCTAAGCTCTCATAAAAACCACGTAGTTTTTGAAGCAGAATTCAATGACCACGCTTCCAAGTGTAAAATTAATTAGCGGAAAGCGATAAATCGCAAAATTAACGAAGTCTTGAATTACCAGGACACCCAATTTGCAAAATCTTGGCTCGAGTGTCTTTTGAGCCGTCTGCTAATAGGATTTCAGTGCTTTAAACTAATTGATCATTTGAGAACAATCGGCTTTTCTGCGGACATGAAATGTAAGTAGTTTCCAATGATTGTTCATAAATTCATTGGTAAAATAATAATATGCTTTATTGAGGACGTATAGCGTGATTAGAATTTTAGTTGACGATTAAATAGAAATGTCCACTTCTAGGAGGTAATCAAAGAATTTGAACTACTATGAGGGTATTGCTGAAGTTTTGTGGGAAATTTAATTAGGTATTCGGAATTAGTGTAGTTTAGGATAATTTAAGAGTTTAGATAAAAGAGTATGTGTGCATTTAACAATGTAAAGTTAATGGTATTATTTATTAATGATAAAAAAACATTTACAATTTTAGGAAAGAATTGCGTTGCTTCACCAAATATTGAATATTTTGGGATCAAAGTTGTGTCGCACTTCTCGAGAAAATAAGAAAAAATTATTTACAGCTGCCTAACAAAGAAATTACTGAGTTAATTATTTTTTTTAAAAAATTAAAACGGGGTGCACCATACATAAAAAAGCATTATGTACTATTTAAAATTAATTTTAAAATTTGCAAACTTATGGTTTTCTAAAAAAAATATTTGTTTCATTCGAGTAGAGTACCAAAAAAAAAATGTATGCATCATATTTTGTAGCTAAAATTTGTTTTATTCTTCACAAAAACAGAAAAACAGAGCCAAATAGAAGTACTGGGATAGCAGGATTTCTTCACATAATGTGTGTTTACACAGTATGAATTGTTTAACATCAAAAAATCAATTCTGATAAAACTGAGTTGATTGGGGTTCTGAAAAAATTTATTAATTTTCAGGTCCATCTTGTCGAACGGTTCACTGTTCATCACTCAGGTTCACCACACCCGAAACGAGAGGCCAGACGAAGGGGCGTACCAATGTGTGGCATCGGTCAAAGACGTCGGTACCATCGTCAGTAGACCGGCCAAACTGCAGATAGCCAGTAAGTGTCCTCTTTACTTATGAAAAAATCTTATGTCGATATTCGGTTAAACTAAAGAATCGTGGCTGGCAATTTTACGCCAAATCTGGTAACCCGCAAAAATTGGTATTATGGCAAACTTTGGGGAAATTAGCTATTGCATTGACAATTCAGAATTGTTAATCTATTTAAATCTGATATGGATAGATTTTATTCTGAAGTTTTCTTATACTCATCTTTTATTAATTATATGCTTAATGTTTTTGAATAATTGTTTACTTTTTTAATCAATTCTTCGGCATTTTAACGCTCCACTTTTTTTTATAATTCTGATCTGTATTTTAATGAATTTTTTCGTTGTTTTACGTCAGCCATTTTGAAATTAGGTAGCATTTTTGGTCATTTCGAGATAGCAACCATCTCGGGAAGTGCCGGGTTTTGTTATCATTTTGAATTGGCAACATTTTCAAAAAGCCGAATCCGGCTACGATTCTTTAGTTTAACCCTAAATTGTTTATTAAAACGTATTTCTCACTCAATTCTGAACCTAAAAGTATATTTTGCAATTATGAAACAATTTGCGTTTAATATTTGCTGTGAGTCCCGTCAATTTAGTGGAATTTGAGGTTTTGAGCTATAAAATAAAAAAAATGTGTGCTATGAATAAACAAACAAGCTAAGTCAGTTTCTTGTGATTAATACACCATTTCAACTTTTATTTTTATCCAAAATGTCCGATATATTAACCACTGAAGAAATTGCATGCATGAAATATTAAAAGTTAAAACAATATTTATATTTTAATATCATTTCACCATCGGTAACTAAATGAACACACTAATACTTTTTATATGGACTATATTATTTAATAAACTCAAACATTTTTTAAATATTCTGTTAAAATTATTTGGTCACATCTTTCAAAAGTCGCTTGATTGTTACCAAATTTGGTTCCTTTAATATTTGGATGCATTATGTAGATGAACGAACCAATATTTAAAAAAAAACAATATTTACTTAATCCTTTTTGCACGAGACTTAATTCCAGGGAAAGAGGTACCGTTAGTTGCTTTCACTGCGCTTATTGTATTAGCAAAGTAAAGACAGTTTTACAGAGACGGTGTAAGAAGGAAAAAATAACTTGCAGACGGGAAAAGATGAAAGGATGTATGAAAGGATTTTTTTTAATAAATGAAATATATAACTAACCAGCCAATATTGGGTAAAACTAAATTATAACTAGCAACAATGTTTTTTATTAAATAGGTTTTGTTTGAAAAATACTTTGAAAACACAATTTTGAATTGACTGTGGTTCTAAAGTACGACGCCCGTCATTAATAGCTCTTGTGCATCGATAATTCAAAATTAACCTAAACGTATAATCAACTATCTATATTACAATGTAAAAATGCTATTGAATATACATTGAAATAAAATCTTTTAGGTACTTTATGATGTACTAGTACGTTGGTTGATGATAACCTAACCTAACTAACCCAATTATCGATGTCGACTTGATATTAGAATATCAGAATGATATCTAAAAGACATCTGAACGACATCATTGGGTATTTTATTCTACCACTTTACACTCCCTGCCAACGTAACTTTAATAAAAACAAAGAGTAAAAAGACTGAGGGAAAAGCGCGATTGGTCCGTTAGTTGGAAACTCTTGTAAGGTAATAATTACATACAAAATTTATCTGAGTACAATTTAACCAAAATACACTTTTCATTCTGATAAAATTGCCAAATTTTCTCAAATAACATTCAAATCTGTTAGACCTTAAAAGAAATTAATGTTTTAAACATGTTTTCTTGATTTATGGAACTCTTTACGTCGGCGGAAGGATCTTCTCCATATCATATTTCTATTTACCCAACTTAGGTTGGCAAAGAGTGTAGTAACATTTAACTCTATTTCCAGACCTTCCCCGCTTCGACGAGCAACCCCAGGACATAACCGTCCACCCAGGTCAATCTGCTTACTTCCCATGCTCGATACAAGGCCACCCTCCCGCCACAGTAACGTGGTACAAAGACGACAGGCCGCTGCGTCACCCAGACCCGCAAAGATTGCAGTTACTGCCGAGCGGTGCTTTAGAAATCCGCAACGTACAGTCATCGGATGGTGGGGCCTATAGGTGTAACGCGTCCAATGTGGAGAGGCATAGGATGAGCTCGGCGGGGACTCTCACTGTTAGCCTTGACTATGGTAAGTTTAATCGATGGTGTAATCTATAATAATAAAAGAAAGAGTCTGTCTGTGTGTCTGTCTGTGTGTATGTCTGTGGATCGCAAAAGACCTACTTAGACTGCTCTAAAAAATTCGAAATTTTTAATATAGATTCCTTTTAATACCTACGTGTGCACCTGAGGCTTAGTTTTTTCATATTTGATTGTGATTTTTAATTAATATAATTAGTTTCAAAAAAACGTCATCCACGTGAGATTGCGGGACCATAACAGGGCTTGAAAATACATGGTCCGGGCCGAAACGGGGGCTTGACGCCATCCTCTATTAGTTTGATTGAGATATGCGCTCGCCCTAGGGCTGCTTCATCCTCTATTAGTGTTTGCTCTTTTAGGTGCGCATGCGCCAACACGAATTTAATTTTGTTTTGATTTTGAGTGCATTTTCACAAGTAAGCATGCCTCTAAAAGGAAGCAATGCGAAGTTAACGGGTTCCCAGTAAGGCGGGACCATACTGCTAGTGTTGTATATTAGTTTTGATTATGGTGTGGTGCACGAGCAGCCAAGTTTTGTCAACCTGGATCCTGGATGACAACACAGCTCGTTGCTAGGGCAACGTGCACTCTTAAAACAAACACTCCTAATTTAACTCAGTCTGAGTGGATTTCACTCCTCCAGACTGGAAAATGCACTTCTCCTTTTGGAGTGGATCCTTTGTGTGTTAAACCTCCGACAGGATCACTCCAAACAAGTGATTTTAACTCAATCTGAGTAAATATGCATGCCTTTACGGTGTCGAAAATGCACTTCTCCAACTGGAGTGGATTTCACTCTTTTGTTTTAAGAGTGTAACTTTGCTTCTCAATAACAAACTTGCTGTTGTGCTCCATGAATATCAGAAGCTGTCGAACTTGTATTTTTAGGTTTATTATTTAGGTTTGTTATTTATAAGTCTCCAAAATAATCTCTATTCTGTAAAAAGTTGTAAATATTAAAGCCTTTCCTCCCGATACTTTCCACCTCCCGATACCACCTAATATACTGCATCATCATAACAATGGTAAGCACAATAGGTAGTGTTAGCATAAGGGCGTAAAACATAATACAGGGTGTCCGTGTTTTAATGGTATATAACAGAAGTTTATTTAATACTAAATGTAACAAAGCATACATGAAATTGAAGTAAAACTGACCTCTTTTTTCCTATAAGTGCTCAATGTGTGTGCTTTTAGTAATACAGCACATATCCAAACGAAAATGCAATTCTTTCCATACTGTCTGCAGCGAGTCCGGAGTAATGGAATAGATGACACTGTGACTGTGAAAACGGTGTCGCGGTACAAGCGTTGCTTGCTCTTATCTGAAACTGTTGGAGTTATTCTTTATTCGTCACCTTCAACTACAACCGTTAATCGATTAAAGCTGATACTTTTAAAATTTGAAACTCGGACATTCTTTTACGGACAGTGGTGAGTGTATACTATCTTTATTGAAACTTTGTATAGAACCTGCTCAGAGCATATCAGATCTGTAGAACGGTTTTCACCTTTATCAGAGTTAGCTGGCAGTGAAATTTATTGTCTGGTAAGCAGACTATATATTGGGTAATCCAAGCTTCCTTCGTAAAAGCCTATTATTACTGTAAAAACCATTTAGCATAAATAAAAATTGACAAACATTTTATCGAAATGCAACCTTTAAAATGCGTCCTTTTCAGCATAAACAAAGAACTGTCACATAAAATTGAACAAATTAGATTTTGCGATTTACAATAAACATCATCATTGTTCAGAAACCACTTTCAGTAAGACTGATTTTTAAAAAAAAATCAATTTCGATGTTAAATGTCCGCTAAATATCTCCTACAAAACTTTTAATCACCTTTCCATACATCAAAAAAGTATCCATGGAAATTACTTAGGCCATTTTTGTTTTGAAACATTAAATATAATTACTGACTATAATAATAAATAATTAGTCAGAAGAACTTGGTCTTGTTAATATTATTAACAATATAAATTTTCTGCCACCTTTAAATAATCCAAAGTTTAATATAATAAAACTGAACTTATTTCGCTGAAGTTAAATACCTTCATGCACTATTTTAATCAGCAATACAACTTTTAAACAAAAATCTTTTTAGAACCTTCCCATTATTTACCGAAAGCAAACAAATTCTTAAAGAAGCCAATTCAACCGAAAATCACTAATACTTAAAGATGTTATTTTTCAATATTCAAAGAAGATCAAACAATGCATGATTAATTCATTCTTTTACGCAAACATTTTCCTAAACCTCCATTCATTAATTTAAGAAAATCATCTAATTAATTCCAAAAGGGGGAAACTAAAGTTATCTCGAACTTTTATCGTGTTAAGTTTCTCTTGTAAGAATTGTTTGCCGTGGTGTGGGTTTTGTTTGTTGTTGGTGGAAGTTAGAATTAACTTGGCGAAAGAAAAAAAAGTGAAGCCATCTAAAAGTAGCCAAGTCAATGTGACGCCTAAGAAACTAGAGTTACTAGATAGTACTGTGCTAACTTTGATAGGATCGTAACAACCTTGGTTGAAATGGATGGGCAATTCTACCATAATTTTTAATTTTATGTTCCTTGAGCATAACTTTCAAAAAATTAATATTTCTTTACGATTTTTTCTTATTATGCTAAGAGACTGGTCCTTTTATAATTGCTAAACGTAATTTTGAAGCAAAGAAACCTCAAAAAAAAATTTAGAACACAAAACAATGCAGAAAAGTCCTTACCGTCGTGTGTCCTGAATGTCAAATTTTTAGTTTAGGACTCAATCTAACACGTTTTTTAGTTAAAAATTACATTCATTTGGATTTTAAATTGAACTAATACTATAGCTTAACAAATTCCTTCCATTAAATTTTTGCATTTAATATTTATAATGCGTTTTTCTCGTCTCCTAACTTTGTCCGTGGGTTTTGGTACATTCACAGACCTCATTCCTAAAGTGTTGAAAAGAGGCACTGGATCGAGCTACAGTGATTTTTCAAACATGCAAACTGTATTGCAAAAAAACTCTCATTTCAGTTAGTAGCCACATATTTTTGCTAAAATTCACCAATAAACCCAAAATTAAAAAAAACTCGGTAAAATTGGCTGCGAGGCTTTATTGCTTTCTTTACAGTCTCCCAGGTTTAAGGTTAATTTTTGCTTGATAATTGAATTTTTTTCTCTAAATATGTTTAAATGGAGTACAAGAAGTAAAAAATCAATTTTTATTAAACTAGAGTTAATTTTAACAAAAAAAAAAATACCGGAAAACAGCGTGAATATCCTTACATTCCGTTCCTGACCTTCCGGTCCTTACCGTCGTAACGATTTAGGGATGGAAAACCGAAACCAGTTTTAAGACTAACCGGTTTTTTGTGATTTCGGTTTCATTGAAAAACTGTAATTTCGTGAGGCCGGCTTAGACCGGTTTCTTTAGCAACGGTGTTTTTTAAAAACTGCCATCCCTTATTATAATTTTTTGTTTTTTACGAATGAGCTTTGCTGAACTTTTTTTTCGTAATTCTAGAACCCTTATAAACCTTTTGACGAACATTTAAAGTGATTTTGAAAAAGTAAATTTTACAAGTTTTATTATACCTGAAATTAAAAATTATTGTAGAACTGCCCGGATACTGGAGTTGAACTTAGTCATCAACCCTTTCGCTACGAAGGATTTTTGTTTCCTCGTAATATGTGATAGGAATATCATTATCCTATCCTATTAGTATACACAGTTGAAGGTCAATTAATTGCAAGGTTCTACAATTGGATGACCATATGAAGGATATAAATTGTTATTTATTAATTTTATCTCGTGCTATGCCAAATAAGCAGCTAATATCGTGTAGTTTGGCGTATCAAAGAAAGCAATTAGAGTTTCACTTGCAAACTGATCTCTCATTAGTTTCCACACTAAGCAGCATCTGTATTCCATTCTTACCTCCTTTATTTTATTCTGATGTTTTAATCCTTATTAACCGCGAATTTAAAGAAAATGAATCCGTCATTGAAGAAAACCAGATATATTCGATTCGGGAGTTCAGGTTTATGTGATCGTTAGTTTAATGGGAATAGTTTACACCGATGGAGTTAGTTTTAATGGCGCTTTTTGCGTAATTTTGAATTTGTTCTCTGGGGTTGCATTACATTGGACTCTTATTTGCTGTTTGGGATTTCAATATTTTTGAGATTAACTTCTGCCGTTGCGTTTTATCGTTTTCGAGTTGTAAAAAATGCAATGAAAAATAACCCTATTGGGAACTTCATTATTAAGATGAATAAATTTTAAAAAAAAGTGTCGTGGTGACACTAGCTCTGTGACAAAATTGGAAATATGAACTCAATTTTATGGTAATTTAACCCTCTAATGCATGATTTTTTTTTTCATCCCAAAAAAATATATGTGTATCTTACTCATACATTATAGGAAAAATACTGAAATTTTTTTAACTGCATTAGAATTTAAATAATTTCAATTTTTAAAAAAAATTCCATATGACAAAAACCAACCACAAAATTCCAATTTTGATAATAATGACTAGATAACTACTAAATATATTTCAAAATAACCCTCTTTAACTATAATTAATTTTTCAAAACAATTTATTTGTATTTAGGACTAATATTATTATACTTTGAATACTGCCAAAGACGTAATTTCACAACAGTTAATAACCGCACTCTTTAAATTTGAATACACTTTTACTACTATCTATGAGGATTATTAGTAACTAAAACTTCAAAATGGAATGTAATAGATGAAAAAAAGCACACATTTGTCGAGAGGGAGCTTTACTTAAATAGAATAAAAGTGGATTACTGGTGGAGGTACTTTTAAAAGTGGAGGTACTTTTTGCCAAACGGCAACAGTATGCATTAGAGGGTTAGTAACAAAAACTATCAAACTTTCAAATTGTTACTATATAAAATAGGAGGGGGATGAAAAAGTGGTATATTACTCATTGGCCTCGTAATATCATTCTCCTGATAATTACATCAATATGAAAAATTAAAATTTTATGACGGAAACAGCTTCAACGGTTTGTTGTAATTTGTTGCCTGGAATTACTTATTAAATTTTTTTAATGTTAACTTCTTGCTCTGCTGTTGGTTCTTCAAAACATTTTTTAAGGAATGCCTATGCATAGAAGAAAAATTATTTTCATCTATATCCATCATTTTGAGAGTTAAATCGAATCAACCAATGAAATAGCCGTACGCGAAGACGAAGCAACGAATGAAATCCTGTACGATACAAATGAAAACAAGAGCATTGCGTCATCTGAACCATCCCCATTGTATAACTTATTTATTGGTGCCTTTTCGAAATCAATTATTGGCTGAATTTAAATATTACACCAAAACCGACCTTAAATTTGCAGTATACAAATGTTCTACAAGAAAAATGGTAAATAGTTCTATTTTTGAGTGCGAGAATCGAATACAAAAAGGTATTTCACTTTCAATAAACAAATTTATTTTTTTTATTTCAAGACATAAATTTATTATTTTTATTAGTTTAGCTTCAGTTAGCGTGTTATTTTAATTATTTTTTTCCCTTCGATTTTGACGTAACAGGGCGCACGAATATCAGGGTCGACGGAGCAGCCAATAGGAGCAGGCGAAATTTCGGCGCCAGCAGCGTTGTTTACGCAGATTCCTCCGCCTTGTACATTTCTCTGCTGCAAACTTAAGCTCGGTTTTGGTGTAGGAAAAATCAAGATCAATTCATGTAAATGTCAAACTTTTACGATGACATTCATAAAATATATTAAAATAATCTTTCATACCTATATTTAAATTGCTGAGTCGGCGATGTCGGGTATAACGATAGCAGCCATAACTGCCGTGGACAGGTAAAATGCAGTATCTAGACTAATCTATGGACTATTGGACTACTAGGCGCGTTTAACGAGCCATCGAATCTATGGAATCAAGAGCAAACTCCGCAAGTTTTCCCTCTTGGGGATTTTCGCCCAGACAGAACCGGAATGGCAGGGTTTTCATTGGGGGGTTTCACAAACCCTCTAATGAGGGAGGGTTTGAAGTTTCATTCCATGGAACCGGCCACAGACTATTACTTGTATTAGAAATCCTGCTCCACCACTTTTTCCTCTAATGGAGGGTTTGGCATTCCATAGAATTGATGGCTCATGTAAACGCGCCTATTGTTGTACGCACTCAATAACTCTAACCAGCATGAAAGTACACTCAAAGACATAAATTTCAGAGCAAATATGGTCCAATTCACTGCTTGGTTTCATCATTTTAACTACCCACGGCAGATCAGTTTCTGCTATGGGAGAATAAAAAAAAGTACCTTCTTTACCAAAACAAAATTGATAAACTCATAAGGAGAATACAGGGGAAAAAAACCTCTTAATTTCGTAAAGAACTTTCCTCAGAAGGCCGCTTTTGGGATGATAGCGAGTAATCGCCTAAACTGGTGTAAGGAAACCAGTTTCTACCAACCGAGATTCACGCGATCCACGATTCCGACGCTTTGACCAAGCCAAGAAGAAAGAGAAACCGGTTTTCTGTCACCAATGTCCACCAAGCAGACACAATTGCGGGATGACTCTTTAAAAATCAAGCGGTTCTTCCCCTGTACTCTTCATATAAATACAAAAAAAAATTTCTAACTTGTAATAATTGATCTATGTCCGTTTTAGCCGAAGCCAGCAAGTTATCTGCACCGCAGTTCATTGCTGAACCTCGGAGTACCTTCGTCGTGGAATCTGAAAGCATAACCCTCGACTGCGCAGCTAATGGGAAACCCACGCCTAAAATTTCCTGGCTGAAGGATGGGGCTACCATCGACGTGTAAGTTCATTTAAAATAATTTATTATTTTAATAGTAGTAATATATTGATATTATTAGTTGATTGTTATTTGTTTAACTTTTGCAATTATCTACAATGAGCTCGAATTCTTTAATAATTTATAAAATGTGTTTTAATTGGCCCCCATAAGACAGTGATTCCCCCCCCCCCCCCTCCCGTCTTTAGCCATATTGCTTTTCCGATTGTTGGTGCACTGTTGCCAACATGACAAACGTTAATGGCGGGAATTTAACATCTTAATATTTTCAATAATGAATGAGGGTACCAACCACTTTACTCGTTACTCTATCACGTATATTCTGTGTATGTATTAAATTTGAAAGATTTCTAAAAGTGTTAGAATGAATTAGATTTTAAAGCATCATCTGGGGTTCCAAGCTCAATTTTTGTTTAATTACGAATCTTGTAGGTATTGTTCATAAACCAATCCTAATTTTAAGACGAATCATGAAATAGTGATGTTTCACTGACGTAGATGGCAACAGCTCCAACGGTTTGTTTTCATTTGTTGCCTCTGGAATTTTGTTTTGGTATTCGGAAGTGAATTTTCTAATATTTTATTATTTTATTAATGCCGATTTCCTGCTGTACTGTTGATGGTTGCTCAAAACAATTGTTAAAGCATGCATATAAAAAAGTTTCTTTTCGTCGATATCGGAGAGTGAAACCGAGGCAACCAATGAAATCGCGCAGTATGCAGAAAGGCGAAAAAACGAGCTTTACATGATGTTAATCATTATTCATTCCCATTATATCATGATGTAAAGTAACTTTTAAATGAGTGTTCGGTTGTTAATACATCCCTACCACTGGAAAAATATTAGCCAAAATTCAATGAGTGTCAGCTAGAATGTTTTAACTATCCAAACAAATAATACTGGCCAAGGTGACCAATACTCTGACTGGTTTATGTGTGATATAGTGTTGCATGATTTCGCATTTAAAGCCATATGCATTTTCATAACTAATTTAGCAGATATTTACAATATTTCTTTTATCTTTCCAGTGAGGAGTCAGACGGTCGTCACCGCATTACGGGTGTCGGAAGTTTAACTATCGATCCTGCCAAAGAGGGTGACGAAGGTACATACATGTGCAGAGCTGAGAACCACGTGGATTCAGTAGACGCCAGCGCCACTCTTGAGATACAAGGTGAACTAATTTTGACTTAAAAAAATATTGAGAAAGTTTAGTTTATTTAGAAAGAAATTAAAACAGGTTATTATTTGTATTCATTAAATACACTATCATTTGATTTTAAAGTATGTAAACCCGTCCTTATTTCTAGAAATTCTTTTTTTTTTTTAGGTTTTAGTGTAGCATATATGCGATATGAGGTGTATTCTGATGTAAAATGTTGATAAATTTTAAAAATAGCTAAGGCTACATTCCCTAAAAAATTAAATTGAATGCAGAAGAAAAAATATTAGAGTTATTATATCTCCTAAAAGGTAACATCAAAAACAAAACACCTTCTATGGCTGCTACCCTTGCGAGCATGCAAGATTCTCTTTAAATCCTTACCCCATTATATCCGTCAGGAACTAACAACTTTGTGTGCCAAATTTGAAGTCTGTATCTATCTTGGATTTTCAGCCAATGCCTTTGACACCAAAAAAAGTGTATGACAGCTTTGATTTGCTCCTGAACTCAGAAACGTCTAAGATGTCTAAAAGTACTAGAAACTGGTTACCAAATTTCAAGTTCGTAGCTATTTTAGTTCGAGCTTGTCGAGTGGCTTCAGACAGACAGATGGATCAATATTTTTAAAAAAAACACTTTTTTTTTAACCAGCCTCCTCCAAAACGTGTAGAAAACATACTTTCATTACCTTATACAGGGTGAGGCAAATAAAAGTGGTCCCGGTTTGTAGATAGGAATGCGTTGAAATGCTTGGCGAGAAAAACTCTTGCAAGCGCCTGAAACCTGTTCTTGCATTAGTTGGATCGGATTAGCTTCACATTAGAGCCATTCATAGACTAGTAGCAAGTTCAGATCTTAGTTCGTATTGTTTGAAGACGTCCCATAATGCAAATTTTGTGTCTTGCAATCAATTAAGAATGTTTTGTATTGGCAAAAACAAAAAGGTCCAATTCTCTAGGACAAATAACAACCGAAATAATCACTAGTGGGAACTTTTTTTTTCATCAGCTCTACAAACCTTGTGTAGATTTCATTTCAACTAGCTTCTCAAACCATAGCGTAGTTGCCGGCAAATAAGTCGCCAAGCGTTTGTTTGGGCTTACTATTGAAGCGATCAATAGCTTCAGTTAGCAAACCTATTTTTTATTGGTTTTTTTTTTACTTGGCAACATTTAAATCGTATTCTTATCTCTACGTTGGGGCCACTTTTATTTTCCTCACCCTGTAGTGCATTACATAATAAGTAACTGAAACTAAAAAATCCTTTTATTCTTCACAGTCCCACCACGGTTCACCAAACAACCCAAAACCGTGTACGCCCACGAAAAGGAGGATGTCGAACTCGAATGCGAAGTCTACGGCCGACCCGAACCCAAGGTACACTGGCTCAAGAACGGTGACGTCATAGTCCAAAGTGACTATTTCAAGCTGGTCAATGGGTACAATCTCCGAGTGCTGGGGCTGGTCAGGTCAGATGCCGGCATCTACCAGTGTTTTGCTGTTAATCCTGCTGGCGCTGTACAGGCTACTGCGCAGCTTATATTGCTACAGCCAGGTATGTCGTTGTTTATATTTAACTTTGTGGATCATACCTATAATTCTCCTGTCATGTATTTACTTCTATGAAATAATAAATAGTGAATCCAAAGCAAATTTGAACTGCCCTTCCATTGAGAAGCTGTTTCTAAACCTTAAAAAAATATTTGCCTACAAAGGCAATAAATCGTCCATAAATAATAATAACTCTAGCTTAAACAAAAATATTAATTTACCCATTTTGTTTCGTGAGTGATAGTTAGGGCTCGTCTAAAAGACAGGTTATATGTGCTAAGAAGTGATAGACTGAAAATCATGTATAGTCATCCGAATTTGTTCATTTTTACGCTAAGTTTACAACAAAAGTTTTAACGAGTAAACGCCTGTTTTACGCACAATGGTTCCGTTAATTTGGACCATACTTACTGTGACGCATGATCTCGGTGTTAATGTTAAATCACTTGATGGTTTTGCACTCAACGGGAAAACATATATGGGCATTTCCACGCGTGACTGACACTACATCAGAACGATTTAACCAATTTCGTTTGCATAGTTCATAATTATTTTATATTTATTTTTAAAAAAATATTGTATGTCAGTATACCCCTTAGCATATAGTATTTTTAGCAATCAGTAAAAAAATTTTAAAGTTATTATTTAACTAAAAAATAATAAAAATGTCCTGACGTGACTGACACTACACGAAAGTTCATAGATTTTTGGCTATCATAAAAATTCGAATTTCTTCTGATTACGCAGTAATTCAGCATTCTACCACTGCTTATTTTAAGTATAAGGTTTCAGGCTAAATATATTAACTGCAAAAAAGTATTGAAATACCATAGGAAATAATTTATTGGCATTTTTGTGCGTGACTGACACTACATTCAATTCGTGACTGACACTACATTGCGAATTGTATCACAGATATGGAATTTTAAGCAATAATAACAAAACGCATGTTAATAATTTTGAGCAGGGAAAGTTAAAAATTGCATAAATGGTAAAATTATGGTTAGAAAAAGATACACAACGTCCCCTAAAGTAGGTTTCTGGTAATTTTGTTAAACTCTAATTTCTTCTTCAAAATGCAGCAAATCAACCAAATCAACATTCTACCAGTTCTTGTTTTAAGTATAAGGTTTAAAACTGAATCATTTAATAGCAAAAAAGTATTGAAATATCATAGGAAATAATTTATTAACACTTTTGTTCGTGACTCACATTACATTCATTGTGACACACTACATCATGTGAATTGTATCACAGAAATGGAAATTTTGGCAATAATAACAATACGTATGTAAATAGTGTTGAACATGGTAAGTTAAAAATTGCGTACACGGTAAACATATAGTTACAAAAAGTTACTCAAGGTCCCCTAAAGTTGGTTTCTGGTAGTTTCTTACTTCTTTATTCAATAGCACTTTCAGAAAAACATTGACCCTGAAGCCACGCAAAAAGACTTCCCGTCCATTGCAGATGTTTCAGTTTTACTGAATAAGCATCTTTACTAAACATTTACCAACAAAATTTTTAACGATAATTTAACTATAAAAGAAAATAAAGCTCTTTTTATAGCATCAAGTTCATTTTCTGAATTTTGTTGAAAGGTATATTTCTTTTTACAACATTTAAATTTGTTTTATCCGCCTTGTTGTATTTTGGGGAATTTAATGAAACACTGGAAGTTGTTTTAAGTAGGTATTTGTTGAATTTTAAAAAAAAACGGAGTAATTTTTGAGTGTCAGGGAATAGGAAGTATTTATCTTCTTTGATGAGCATTTATCATTTAATCTACTTATTTTGCCCTTTGCACAGTTGTCAGAAATGTATAATAGTGATATGTTTGGGCAGATTTCTTATTCAAAGTGAAAAAATCTTTAGCAAAATGGGAGTCAAATTTGATAGAAAGTGTGACTTCTTTTATCCTCTAATCACTGTATCACGAAATCCATCAATTGGTCATTTACCATGACTGAGGGCAAAGATGACCATGACTTTTGGAAAAAAATTACCACCCATGGTTGTCAAATGGTTGGAGGATTACAATGGGAGGTGAAATACTTTTAATTGAAGTGTTGTCCCTAAAGTGGTTTTTGCATTCATTTTCTTTAAATTTTTGTAATTTATCCCCTCCTTAAAACTTCCCCTTTGCTCTTTTTTTCCCTTTTAACTGTTGATATAGCCATCTTAAATCAAAATGATCAAAATATAAGAAATCTACAAAGATTATAGCTAATCTAAAACATCTAGATCAAAAAGAAGTTGTGACTCACACTACATTGTGACTGACACTACAAAGCTAAAATGTGTTATAAATCGAGAAAATGCTTTTCATTTTAAAATTAAGAGGTGTGGAATTACACAGAGATTACTAAAGTAAGAAAATATCCTAAAAAATTTGAAGTAAAGCCTTCTGTTTTAAAGTTATAGAAACTTTTCTATCTTTTCGTGACTGACACTACAGTCAAAAAGGAGATTTTTATATTCCTAATTAAATATCATTTAGTTATAAATACCAATTAATAGTGTGTTTTTAAGGTAGTTCTGATAGTGTATTTTAATAATTTTATCAAAAAATCTGATAAAATGTGCTTCGTACCTTAAAATTCATTTGTTCAAAATGATGAAAAAACACGGAACCATGCTTTCAAAACAAAGCGGATATTTTTAAGCTGCTATGTTGCCAAAGATGAAACAATAATAGTTGTTGATACAAAAATAATAAAATTCAAACCTTTCTAAAGCAAATATAAAAGTTGCAAGGGTAGAAAAAAATAATTTTTTTGCTGTCGTGGTCTCTTCTGACGTGGAATTACCCATATACTTATGGTTTTATAAATAATATTTGCTCACGTAGTCTTTTAACTCTCTCTGTTTTGACAATATACGGCAACACAAAAAATTACCATTGATAACTTTTACAGCATTTGTAATATTAAGGCTCCAATTCACTTAATATTACCACTACCTGGGGTTTCACATGTAGCAATCAGAAACAAAAGCATTAATAAAATCGTAAATACGAATAGTACTGATTCTTCCTGCGGGGAGTGTAAAAACTCTAATTAACTTAACATTGTTACCATGATCGTGGCGCACCGTAAGCACGGGAAAAATTAACGGAGCCATTCTGTAAAAACGAACCCAAGAGCAGTTCTGTAGAACTAGTTTCACCTTTAATGTAGTTTGCTTGCAGTGAAAACAAGTACAGTAAAAAAAAAATGTAAAATGATCGTTAACAATTTGGACTATTGAGTGCCACTGAAATAATATTTAATCAAGGTTCATAACTTCTTTTTAAAATTATTTTTTATATAATTTTTAATTCTGTATGATTCAGGTTTAAAATTTTTGAAATTTGAAACAATTAAGTACTTAATAAATTAAATATTTTCCCTCAAAATAAACAGTCAGTAGTTTATTTATTTACATCTTTTATTTTTGTTAATTTATATAATTTGTTTTATATTTGAAAAAATACTAAAAACTTTATTTCAGCTGTTTTTTCTTTTGAACTTTTTCTCAAATTTATGTAACTGAATTTTAATTATATTTTGTTATTATATTTTTATTAATTTGTTGTTTTTTTTCATTTTACTTTCCTTTCAATTTTTTTAACACTTCATTTTTTCTAACACTTGCTCTATCAATGTCTTCATCTTTTTAATTTCTAACCAACTACCATTTATAATTTAATTATATCCCCTAAAACAATTACGTTCCGTCATAAATTAAACTTCAATACCAATTACTTATTAAACTTACTTCCTGCATATTCTAACATTAAAAAACACTTTTACGTTTATCATAATTTCTAATAAACGAAAATCCATAACTATCCACACCTCCAAAAAAACTTTACAAAAAAATCTTCAACGCTAACTCTTCAAATCTACCTTCCACCCCTTCTAACATGAATTAACAGCACCCACTCCTCCCCTCCCCTCCTTTTCCCCAACAGGTGACAAACCACACTCGAAGGACGTGCCCACTTCGCCAGTGGGGGTGTCGGCTGTCATCATTTCGACCAGGTTCGTCACACTGTCGTGGAGTCAGCCCCAAAACACCAATGGAGAGATTATTGCCTATTCGGTGTATTACAAGGAAACAACATCCACAAGGTAGTGTTTTATTTTGTATGTACTTAGACTAATGAATGTTCTTATACTAGTAATCAGTATCGGTATACTAGTATATTGTATTTGTAAGTGCTGGCAGTGCTAGGAACTACTGGCAGTGTTAGGACGTCACAATTAACATAGTCATTAAAAAAATCCCGCATACTCGTGTACGGGCCAAAAAATTTTGGACAAAAATAGCAACTGGTCGGCTGTTATACCCTCAAATTTTCCACAAAACACCAAGGAAAAATAATTGTTTCCTTCATTTGTGGTCTATATCAACAAAAACTAAACTTTACATTTCAATAAACAGCAAATATAAATAATCTATTTTAATTATAATCCAAATTATCCACGTTTGATTAGGGGCCGGGGAGCCCAGTCGGTTAGGCACTGGCCTCGCATGCTAAAGGTCCCAGGTTCGGGTCCGGGCATCGCCAAAATAACTAGGGGTCACGTTAAATATCCTTCAAAGTCAACGCTGCGTGCGATGTCGCCCTTAACGGTAACATTGGGTGCCTATTCAGGTGTCGGCTCGTCACTTGACTGTGGTTCTAAAATACGACGCCCATCGGCAATAGCCCTCGTGTAGCTTTTGTGCGACGACAATTCAATTCTAACCTAACCAAGTTTGATTATATGCATTTTGTGTGCTTTTAGGGAGCGTGTTCTGAACACCACCAGACCTAGGCTGGAAGAGGTGAACATCCAAGGACTGCAACCATCCACCAAATACCAGTTCCGAATCGTTGCCTACAACGAGCATGGACCAGGGGCTAGTTCAGAAGAGGTCATCGTTGACACACAGAGCGAAGGTCAGTCGATTTTGTTAACTTTTATATCCAGGCATTGCTAAATTTCACGTAGACTTGTTTTCTGCTTGTAATTGAAGACTGTGGTGTCCTGTTTAAAACTTGAATTTAAAAAGTTTTTCGTGCCTAAAGTAGTTCTTATTCGAGGCAGATAAACTGCAATATCATCACCAATTAATTTGACCGTTTTTGATTTACTGCAACCTATAAAGGGTGCGTTCACATGAGCCATCGAATCCATGGATTAAAGAGCAAACTCAGCAGTTTTTCCCTCTTGGGGATTTTCTCCCAGACAGAACCGGAATTGCAGGGTACGTTGGGGGTTTCCCAAACCCCAATGAAGAAGGGTTTGATGTTTCACACCATGGATTCGGCCACAGACTCTCATTTCGGTTAGAAATGCTGCTCGACCTCCTTTTTTTCCCTAATGGGGATTTTGGCATTCCATGGATTCGATGACTCATGTAAACGCGCTTAAAGAAGCATATTAAAAGATAGGTCCTCTTTTGATTTCAAAAAAGGACTAATTCATTTGAGAGGATATACTACAGTTTACCTGCCTTGGGCATAAATATGATTCTTGGGCGAAAGTTTTCCCGTTTTAAGTATTTTGGAAAATATATAATGATTAAAAGCAATATGCATGACATCCTCACTTAACCCCCTCAAAAACTTATACTTTTGTCCTCAATTAAACTTCAAACTTAATTACCTTTTTAAATATCCTAAATAACTTAGTACTTTGACATCCCAATCACCCTGTCGCGACAAGCAGTCGCGTTCCCGCGGATCTTTAGGGCATCATCCGCCTACACGTTGACCTTTTAAACCCTTTCTTATAAAAAATTTCTGATCTCAGATTGGTCATCGAAAAATGAACAATAATAATCTTATAGCTGTGACGCACTCCTAACTGAAAATATATACTCCTAACTGGAATCTTTACAATAAAATTTTAATATTTTTTGGACGCGCCCATTCCTTCATTTCTAAATGAAATAATAAGTATGCTTTCCTGTGAAAGTAGATGATAATACAAATGCGTCATACATTGTTCATGTTTTTTCAGAACTTCTAAAGATTTGAAAGTATTATCCTTTATTCTTTTTGCCCAGTAATTTGTGGTCAGTTCTCCGTTATTTTTTCGAGACACTACTATCTTTTTTAGCTAAAACAAACTTGTATTTCCTGTCGACAAAATAAATAATATTTTTTAAAAATCATGAATTTTTCACTAAAACATACATGCAATGTGTTAACTGCTAAAACAAATATTGGTCTTAAGATGTAATAGATTGAGGATCATGATATTTAAATAGGCTTTTCTATCATTCCAGTGCATGTCCCTGGCGCACCGAAGAACCTGAAGGCTCACGCAGTTTCCCCCACTTCCATCCATGTGTTTTGGGATCCCCCAGAAACGGGATTCGAACCCGTCAAGAAATACAAACTCTTTTACATGGAAGAAGGTAAATGGATCTTAAATATATATATTTTATCAAAACATAATCTTATTAACATATAAATAAAAAACTTAATTTTTTTTAAATCATGGCGGATTAATTTCGTGTAGTGTGCTTTTATGTTTTCGTTGAATTAACTTATTGTTTGTTTGGTTTTTTTGTTCAATTTCATGAATCATTATTTGTTGTCAAAAAATACATTTCTATGACTTATATTTTCGATCTGCTTTTAATTTGTAATGAATAACAACTTAACTAAGTTAGATACAGGAAAGCTGTGTACGTAACTTGTGTAACTTAAGTTATTACAAAAGTTTTGAATGTTTTTTTTTAAATTAAATTTGCATTTTTTATTCATTTTAGATGTTATTCTTTATTTTACATACTATGAGACTTATTCAAACATTAGTGAATATTCTAACTATAGATAATGTATGCTATTTGATATTGACCTATTTTTTGCTTTAATTCTTTTTTATTTTGTCTTCTACACAGGGACTTCTGAAGAAAGAGAAGTATTTACCGAAGAAACCAGCCATACATTGAAAGGACTCCGAAAGTTTACAGATTACAGCTTCTGGGTTGTAGCTTTCAATGCTAATGGACAAGGACTCAATTCAGAAGAAGTTACTCAGAAAACGTTATCTGATCGTGAGTTTTCTGCATTTTAAGCTGTATTTTTTTTGTTAATATTTTTCTAAATTTAATTATTTTTATCTTTGCTTTCACAGTTCCCAGTGATGTGCCTCAAAATGTAACGATCGAAGCTTCAAGTTCTAGCGTAAGTTTTAGATTTAAATCCATTAACCCTTTAATTACAGAAACGCCCCAAAACGCCCGAACAACTGAATCGGTGAGTGCAGAAACAACGTCAGTCACAAATTTCAAATTTTTCAGGAGGGACAAAAAAACGTAATAACTCTCCTCTATTTCTGCACTAAACGCTCGAAACAAATAACGTCCTGAATTTACGGAACTACTCAACAGTTTAACGTAGTTTTTGCACCCAACACGCATCTTGCCTTTCTACGCTATTTTCATTGAAAACGATTTTTCGGATTTTTTGACTGAAGTGGTTTCTGCACTCACCGATTCAACTAAGGATTCGATAATGTTATTCCTATCAAATATTACGAGGAAGCAAAAATCCTTCGAAAGGTTAAACAGTTGAAAGCTTGATTAATTATTGAAGAAATCTCAGAAATTTTACTTTTTACTTATTTTTTTTAAATTCAATGAATTTTATTACTTACCCAATAATCATTAATATGTTCTACTTATAACCATGTAAACAGTAAGTTATTAGTCTTAAATAATGATTTCTAACTTTTATAAACCATTTCAAAAAAGCTTTTTAAAATATTTTAACTGCAATTTCTTTTTACTGCATGGAGACATAATATTTGTATTTCCAGACTGTGATAGTGCGTTGGGAGCCTCCTCCAAAAGAAAGTCAAAACGGAGTCATCATGGGCTACAAAATCCGCTACAAACTGAAAGGCAGTCGGAGAGGAGACACAGTGACCACCGACGGAAACAGGAGACTCTACGCACTGACAGGTACGGAAAGAACTCAAATTTTTTACAGCGGTTACACTACCTTGAGCGCTAACTTGGATGCTGACTAAGGCAGTGTAACCGCGGAAATCCAAGCCGGCGCTCAAGGCCACGAACCCATCTAGTTTGGGTTTTTTTTTTCGGCGACTTTAAATTAAAGGGCTACCATAAGGTAAAGAGCAGATATCTTGGAGGGTTTTCTCTTTTTTAAGCGATCCTACATGGAGAAAAATATGAATAAATTTGAATGCTACTATATACTCGCCAACTTCATCGAAAAAAAAAAAACTTAAGCTCAAGGGCAAAAACAATGTCAAACTCAAATCGCTGTTCAAGTCGGTACTTAAGGTAGTGTAACTGCAGTATTAAGTTCTCAGATTTTTCGGAAATTACATGATGAAATTTTAGGTTCCTGCGTACAAAAAATACTTGTTTAAATTTTAGGTACTCATGGGTACGGAAATTATGCTCAATTTTTTTTTTAACTCTGTTACATTATATTCACACGAGTTTTAGGTACTGATTCGAAAATTAAGGACTTAAATTTTAGGTTTTTACGCGATTAACCCTTTTGCTACGAAGGATTTTTGTTTCCTCTCAATATGTGATAGGAATATCATTATCGAATCCTTAGTCGGACGGCCATCGTGGGCCGTTTCAGTAGTGAAAGGTTTAAATTACATTTGATTTCGATATCGATGAATAGGGAATGAGCTTTTAACCGTTCTTTCACAAATCGTTGATAAGAAGGTAAATCAGAACTAAGTAAATGTTAAGATAAAATAAGGGTCAGGAAATATTCGTTGTAAACAATATTAAAAATTTTTTGTTGTGTTTTTGCTTTTAGGTTTAGAAAAAGGTGCTCAGTACAGTATAAAGATCTCGGCCTCAACGATTAATGGAAGTGGACCAGCTACTGACTGGATTATGGTTGATACTTATCAAAATGATCTAGATGGTAAGCAAGAACCAAATTTACTTTGGGTTCAATTTTGAGAAATTATAAATGTAATGAATTAAAAAAAAGTACAGGGGAAGAACCTCTTGATTTATTAGGAATCATTCTGTAATTGCGTCTGCTTGGCGGACATTGGATACAGCCAAAGTAGCCTGCTGAGGAAAGTTCTCTAAGAAATCAATCGGTTTTCCCCCTGTACTCTTTGATTGTGTGTTACTTAACTTGCGCATTTTAGAAACAAAGACTGCACTGTTTCCCATTGATTACAGATAAAGGATTCTAAGTGTTGTTTGAATTATTCAGAAAGTGTACAGGGTGGTTATAAAATAACGCTCCCTATTCGGAGTGGTCTGTAGCTTGAATGAATAATCCAAATGCAAAAAACTTTGAGACACTTACTAATCAAGAAAGGGGAGAAAGAATGGAATGATAAAAAACAAACTCGTCACTTGACCAGGGTTCTAAATTACGAGGCGTAATTGGATGTGTTGGCCGAAATTAGCCGTAATTGGCTACTCCTCGTAATTATAACCTTGGTCAAGAGACGAGTTTCTGTGTTATAATCCATTCCTTTTCGTAAAAAAGAAACTCGTCTCTTGACCAGGGTTCTAAATTACGAGGCGTAATTAGCTGGGTTGGCAGTAATTGGCCATAATTGACAATGTTTCGTAATTTAGATTCTGGTCGAAAGACGAGATTTTTTTATGATGATTTTTTTTTAATGATTATTTTTTAGGATTTTGGCTTTTTTATGATACCATTCTTTTCCCCCCTTCTTGATTAGTAAGTGTCTCAATGTTTGATGCATTTGGGTTATTCATTCAAGCTACAGACCACTCCGAATAGGGAGCGTTATTTTATAACCACCCTGTATTTGCTTGGTGTAACAGAAGAAGCCTTCGGCGACAGTGTTTCATGTCTTCCTCGTAATCAGATTCAAGGAAAATAAGATTTAAGACGTAATCAATTTTAAGGAGGACTTAATCATCAGGACCCTTTGACTGTCATTGACTTTTAACTGTCAACAAAGTATGGAGCTCGCCTGACTACTGTCATCTAAATCTACGACTGTCATAATCAATGATATATAAAGATCATGCCACTAAAAATATCTCTTGATTCCAGTGATTCTGCAAAATGTTTAATGCACCAAAAATCGACGAAGTTAGAAAAAAAATTAAGTTAATGCATGTCAATGAAATATGAAGAGAACAGTGGAAAAACCGCTTGATTTCGTAGAAGGCTTTCCTCAATACGCCCCGATAGCGAGAAATCGCCTAAACTGGTGTAAAGAAACCGGTTTCTCGCTTTGTTTTTCTTTCCCAGCAACCCTGATTCACGCCAGAGATCAGTGGACACGAGTTGCACGTTTGTACCGCGAATGAAGAACCGAAAGAAAAACCGGTTTCCTGTAGCCAATATCCGCCAACCAGACACAATTACGGGAAGACTCCTAATAAATCAAGCAGTTCTTCCCCTGTACTCTTCATGCGTTATTTTTAAATATTTTATTTAGATTAAAGAAATATTTTAAAATCTACTAAACTCTTTTTCTCAGAATCTCGTGTCCCGGATCGCCCTAGCTCGCTCCGAGCTCGCCCTACTGCAGACAGCATCTACGTGAACTGGACCCCTCCCCGAATCCAGAATATCATGATACGGGGATACACCATAGGATGGGGGGTCGGGTTCCCGGATGTCTACACAAAAGTACTGGATGGGAAACAGCGGTACTACAATATCGAGAATTTGCGTAAGTACATTTGAGTTTATAAAATAATTTGAAGTTTGATAATACAAAAGTACAGAGTGGTTATAAAATAACGCTCGCTATTCGGAGTGGTCTGCAGCTTGAATGAATAATCCAAATGCAACAAACTTTGAGACATTTATTATTCAAAAAGGTGGGAAAGAATGGTGGAATAAATGGAATAATAAAAGAAACTCGTATGTTGACCAGGTTTATAAATTACGAGGCTAAGCAAATTATTGCCAATTACGGCCAACAAAGCCAATTACGCCTCGTAATTTAGAAACCTGGTCAAGAGACAAGTTTCTTTTTTATGATTTCATTCTTTTTCCCCCTTCTTGATTAGATCATGTCTCGAAGTTTGTTGCATTCGGAATATGCATTCAAGCTACAGACATCTCCGAATAGCGAGCGTTATTTTATAAACACTCGGTATGTGTTTTAACACTTTACCAACCGGTCGTCGATTATTCGACGTTTGCTCCCCAGCGCTTACAGACCGTTCGTCGATTAACCCTTTTACTACGAAGGATTTTTGCTTCCTCGTAATTTGTGATAGGAATATCATTATCGAATCCTCAGTCGGACGGCCGTCGTGGGCCGTTTCAGAAGTGGAAGGGTAAATCGACTTTTGATCTTTCTGTTATATTTGGTTAGGTTAGGCTTGCTTAGTCTACGCCTCGATCCACGACCTATACGACCGCTCTGCCTCAAGTTGTTGTCCAGTACTGTGGATCGCTCTAGACCAGAACCGTTCAGTGGATTAGATCTGTCGGATCCAGTCAGGATCGGTCGGATCGAGTCACGACCGACCCTGTTTAGTTTTGTTTTGAATTATCGTCGCCCTAGAGCTACACGAGGGCTATTGGGAAACCGAGCGGTGAAAGGGCATAGTATGTTATAACCTCTACCGGTCAGTAAAGTGTTAATATTATTTTTGTAATATGTAGAGATATAATATAATGACCGGCTTGTTCACAAGTATAACTTTTCTTGAGCTTGAAAATATAACAAAAGGTTTAAAATATAGTTTTCGTTCAAGACTAATCGTTGAACCAAACTTCCGCACCTAGTAATAGTTCGCGGTGAAATGGCAAGAGTTTTCCGTTCTTTTAATAGTCTAGTTCGGGATGGAACTGTCAACCAAAGTTCCACTCCTCGTAAAGTCTTCTTACTTGCTGCAAAATCGCAGAAGTATCCGTGATAGTGTTATTTCAGAACGGGTTGATCAACCAAGCTTCAACACCTAGTAAAGTTAGGTTATTTACTGTGAAATCGCAGTTGGTGTTCATTTTTATAGTTCAAGTTGGATTACTCAACCAAATCTCGACCCTTCGTATTCTAGTTATCGGAGTAATCACGTAGTTTTTTTTCTTTATAGTAACATCAGGATAAAACTTTGATCAATCACACCTTTTAGGTTTTTTGTTACTTTAAAATATGATAATGATCGCGCGCGTGGTCTGCACCGTAAAACTTCATGGACCGCTACTTACGTCGGTCGAACTCCCTAATTACTAAATGAACTAACTCGCAAATACTAAATTAAAAAAAAAAGTCGAGGGGGTTGCGGTTTAATCAAGTTTCACGTTAATAAAAGTTTCACGTCATCGAAAGCAACAGCTCGGCTGTCTTGTTTTCATTTTCCTGGAATTACTTTTGTTTTGGTGTTCGAAAGTGAGTTTTCTAAGAATATTTGTTTAATCTAAAGAATCGCGGCCGGCAATTTTAAGCCAAATCTGGTGACACCGACATGTTGGTATTATGGCAACCATTGGCGAAATTAGCAATTGCATTGCCAATTTCTAAATGTAAATCCATTTAAGGGGTCATAGGAGTCTTAAAAATGTGCAAAGAAGGTACTTCAAAGCATAGTTTGATCTTTCATGTTAGGTTAGGTTTGGATTATCGTCGCACTAGAGCTACACGAGGGCTATTGGCGACGGGCATCGTATTTTAGAACCACAGTCAAGTGACAAGCCAACACCTGAATGGGCACCCAACGCAATCGTTAAGATTGCTGTACAAGATTTATTTAATATAAAACAAATTTTAAAATTTATGAAACTTTAGCCAAAACTAAAATAAATGATATTAAGCATAAAGCTATTTGAACACATTGGGATTAGGCTTGTGCAGCAAATTTTGAGGTCAAAATTGAAAAAATGACCAAGAAAATGACTTTAAATAGTACAAATATGTACAAACAAAGACTTATACCTAAATTCTCAGCTCAATTTTAGTTCGAAATTATTTTAATAACTTTTTTCTAAAAAAAATAAAAAAAAATTTAAAATTTTGATTTTAAATTTTTTTTTAAATAATTTCTAATTGAAATTGAGCTGAGGATTTAGGTATAAGTCTTTGTTTGTACATATTTGTACAATATAAAGTCATTTTCTTGGTCATTTTTTCAAATTTGACCTCAAAATTTGCCGCGCAATCCTAATCCCAATGTGTTCAAATAGCTTTATGTTTAATATCATTTATTTTAGTTTTGGGTGAAGTTTCATAAATTTTAAAATTTGTTTTATATTAAATAAATCTTGTAGAGTTACATATAAAAAAATTATACTTGTATATTAAGTAGTAAAAAAAATGACATGAAAGATCAAACTATACTTTGGAGTACCTTCTTTGCACATTTTAAGACTCCTATGACCCCTTAAATTTTAAGTGCATTTAATTTATTCTGAAGTATATTTTACACCGATCTTTCATTTATTATATGCTTGAAAATGAGCATTACAAAGAAAAAAAACAATGTATCACCCTATTTTATTTTTAAACAATCTCTTAACTATCCCCAGGTAGCACAGAAATATTGGCCAATGTTGCAAAAAAACGTTGGCCAATATTGCAATCAATATTGTACAATGTAAAAATGGACTGTCTTGGGAATATTGCCACGACGTCGATTTACAACATTGTGCAATATTGATTGCAATATTGGCCAATGTAAAAATGGACCCCCTCGGGAATATTGCCACGACGTCGATTTACGACATTGAACAATATTTTTCTCAATGGTTGTGCAATATCAAATTTTAATATTGGCCAATATAAAAAGTAGCCCCCCTAGTGAATATTGCTGAATTGTTTTATTTTTATTGTTTTCTAATATTCGTTTTAAAACATTTGAATAACTTACACTGAAAGTTATAAAAAGTAGTACAAAGAATATAATTTTGCTAATATAATTTTTAATGCGAGTAGTAATATATAGATATTACTGTAATAAAAATATATGCACACAAAATTATTATTTGATATTTAAGAAAAAAATTTATATCATTTGTGCCACTTTTTTATTGCTTGTATAGTAAGCTATTTAAAAATTGTAGAAAGAATATTAGAAAATAATAAAGATATAACAATTCAATAATATCATAAACATACTGAAAATTGTCAAAACCAATTTTTAAAGTTTAAGAACAGATTTTTGAATATTTGTTTTAAAATTCATTTAAGACAATGCTAAATTGTACTAATTTTTGTAGAGTGTTAATTTTTTGCCATAAGTATTTACAAAATAGATTTTAAAAAATAAAATACAACATGACAGTTTCTCTTCTCTCTTGTAAACATTTGTGAAAACAACGTCCACACACATATGAAATTCTGTATTATTGTCAGATGGAAATTTATTGAAACAGAACATACAGGAATAAACAATAATTTTTCTTTATTGAATATACTTAGACTTTTACAAAAAAAATCATTCAGATTTCTCGGGCATTAATTCTTGCTTTGACCATTCCAAGTAGTGGGGGGAGGGGGGGAGGAAGTAAAGCCACCTGGAAGTTAAGCCCACAAAGATTCTGAAGACAAACCGGCGTCAGTAATTCAGTACCTGGAAAGAAAAGATTTTTTTAGTGCATACAAAGTACTCTTTAAAGACAAAATATTTTAAATTGTGTTTGCTGGAGTATATTTTCATGGAAACCTCATATCCTACCAAACACATTTATAGAATAACCACTGGAAAAGTTAGAAAGTTTTAGAAGAAAAATATGCATAGGGTCATTAATAGTTAAATAGAATAAATATTTCATTCTTTATATTGTTTAAGTTACGATACAATTTTTTTTTCAGATAAAAATATCAATACATTATTAACCTTTCAATTTATATAATTTTTATTCTATTATCTTTGGTAAAATTAGTTTAACCTCAACTATAGAGCTATTTTTAATTAACCATGTAATGCATTTTTTTTTTCATCCCGAAAAAATATATTTGTATCTTTAATACTCATTTATTATGGGGAAAATACTGAAAAAAATTATCTGCATTGGAATTTAATTTTTTTTTTTAATTTTTGCCATACGACAAAAACCAACTTTACTCCAATTTTGGTAAGAATGACTAGAAAACTACTAAATATATATTTTAAAATAACCCTCTTAAACTATAATTATATTTTCAGAACAATTTACTTGTATTTGGTACTAAAATATTATTATACTTTGAATACTGACAAAGGCATAATTTTACAACTTTTAATAACTTCACTCTTTAATTTTGAATACAATTTTAATTTTGTCATCATTGAGGGTTATTAGTAACAGTAACTAAAACTTCAAAATGGAATATATTAGATGAAACATACAGATTTGCTGAG
This sequence comes from Hylyphantes graminicola, assembly GCA_023701765.1. NCBI lineage: Eukaryota > Metazoa > Arthropoda > Arachnida > Araneae > Linyphiidae > Hylyphantes > Hylyphantes graminicola. The sequence goes on from CM043113.1 coordinate 12,665,696, forward strand.
AGGGAGCTCTACTTTAATAGAACAAACTGAATTCTGTTACTTGTTGCCATATGGCAACGGTATGCAGTATAGAGGCTTAACCACTTACAGATCTACAAAATTTAAAAGCTGTTGTGTATCAATGTTATGGGAATACATCAATTAGGACATTTTACACTATAGTGATTTATTCCTTAATTTTTCTGCTTTGTAATTTGGTAGCTACATTTAAATAACTTTCATCCATTCTAATAACTACTTAACCGGTGCCTTAAAGTGAGCAATGGTTTATGAGGAACTATTAGTTATGTAAAGAGCAGCATTCAACTTGTTGCATTGTAAATATATGTATCGTAAGTTGATTGGGATATATTAAGAAAATAAGTATGTAAATATTTACTTTTAAGAAGGTAACTAGGTATTAAAAAAATTACATTGTGTTAAATAAGTAAATGAAACTGAACCAGAAACAGTGATTTTTTAAAACAAAACTTTGTACACTGCGATCCAAAAGTTTAGACAATTATGATTTTTAGCTGTAAAATTCAGATTTGTGACAGTAGAATTTCAAAACATCCCTGTATATTAAATAAGTATTTTGAAATGCTATAATTGAAACATAATTGCTTGATTTGTTGTAACATTTTTTTTTCATAAAAGTAAATTTTGTATGGTCCCAAAAGTTTAGATAGAAATACAAGATTGTGCTAATTTAAAGTGCATAGTGGCCTAATTTCGCATTTTTATTGATGAAATATATGTTTTAAAAATGATAAATTGAAAAAAAAAACGATATCCAGTGAACTAAACAGATTTAATAATGATATTGGTTCAATTTTACACCAAAAAGACAATATAGCCATTTCAAATCATATTGGCTTCAAATGTGCAATTTAACATCTGTAAATACCAACCGAATGCCTACCAGCCCATACCTTAAAGTTTTGCTACGAATTCAAGATTTATTTTCTTGATGAAAAGTGCAGTCTTTACCATATAAACTTTTGGGACCATACAAAATTTTGTTTTAGGAAAAAAAAATGTTATAGCAATTCAAACAATTATGTTTCAATATAGCATTTCAAAATACTTATTTAATATATATAGGGATGTTTTGAAGTTGTACTATCACAAATCTAAATTTTACAGATAAAAAAAGTCATCTCTAAACCAGTAGTTCCCAACCTTTTCTGGACCATCGCCTCGTTCTTTAGGTTGATTAACATCTATCGCCCTCTTTTAAATTTCATGTTATGTCTAACCATAATTTTTTGAGTTAAAGTGTAACCATAAAACTGTTTTATAACACTTACTACCGTTTATAAAAACAGCCGAAGAAGCTTTATCCTGTACCTTTTAAATAAAATAGAAAAATCATAAAACACATTTTTAAAGAACAAAAGTGAAATAATTAACTAAGATATTTTTACTGGTTTCTAGAAAATTTAAGAGAGTTGAAAGTAAAACTTGGCTGGTTTGGTTATGGTTGGAGAATGGCTTTGCTGTACATCGCCCCTCAAGTATTTGTTGCCCCCTTGATAACACAAATAGCCCAAATTGGGGCAATCTCCCCCAGGTTGGGAACCACTGGTCTAAACTTTTGGATTGCAGTGTACACTGTGTACTTGGTATAAATTTAGTTACAACTTCACAATTAAATTTATATATTTACCATACTAGCCCGGTACTTATGAGAAGGGGCTCTTCAGGAGTAAAGTTCGGCTGCACATGCACAGGTGCTGTATGAAAGTAGTCCTTTAGTTCCTGACAGTAAAGATAACTCGGTACCTGGAAAGTAGACAGATATTTAGTATATACACAAAAAAACTCAATTTCTATTGTGTTTATACTGAAGCATAATTTCATATAATTTCCAGAATCTATGCTACAGCAGACAACAGTTAACAACAAAGTACATCGATTTATATTGAATGCTATATACGTATATACTATTCGACAATTCCGATTTGTGTGCAATTTTGATTTGTGTACATGGTTGCTAGATAAATTTATTGAATTTTCATTTTGTAATTCGTCACTAGGCCAGCGACTAGGATTTTTCCTCAAAAGTTGGTTATGGTTGGTTGGTTTGAATTATCGTCGCACTAGAGCTACACGAGGGCTATTGGCGACAGGCGTCGTATTTTAGAACCACAGTCAGGTGACGAGCCAACACCTGAATAGGCACCCAACGCAACGGCTAAGGGCGACATCGTACGCAGCGTTAGGACATTGAAGGATATTTTAACGTGCACTCCCTTACACGGGGTATTATTCGTCGGACATTTTTGGCTGCACGGGCCGTTTATAGGTCGGCAGCTATTTTGGCGATGCCCGGACCCGAACCTGGGACCTTCTGCATGCTAAGTGAGTGCTTAACCGACTGGGCTCCCCAGTCCCAAAAGTTGGTTAGGATAAATTAAGAAAATTAGTATATAAATATTTACTTAAAATGAATAAAAAAACTGCATTGGTTGATAAAAAATTATATAATGTTCAACTATTTATTTGTCAATGCACTTCTAACATGAAGCAACAAAAGTAGATGAGCTTAACTTGAGAAGTGAGTAGGATATGACTAAATAAAATAACATCATATTAGCTGTTTAGTGGATTCCCGTTCAAGCAGCCTAAAAATTTAAATTAAATAAAAGTTTAAAACAAAGCACAAATAATAATAAATAGTAATAAATTACTGCACCATAGTACTTGACAAGAGACTTTTAAAACACTTTGTATGCTGATAACTTGAGTATAAATTTAGAAGCAACTTGATTTGTTTGCAAACAAACCACTTGTAAATAACTCACATTTCTGAAAATATTTTAACCAGCGATTAAACACTAAATATTACTCATCGGAACAATAAATTATTTTTTTTTATCACATTGAAAGAACAAATCCCGGTTTTTGTGAAAATTTGTTGTTTATGTATAATTTAAGACTGCCCATGCCTTCAATGTCAACTAAGTAAAAAAAACAACGTAATGATAATAAAGTACAACTTCAAAACCAACCAGTAATATATATTTTCTAAATAGCAATACATCTATAAACGGAAATAACTGTAATTGAATAAATTTCTAAAGAAACTTACCTTATTACTTCATAAACATGCTTGTCCTGTACTCAGTTGGCGTCCATTTTGTTTTGAATCGTGACTGACTCATACGCATGCGCGAAAGTTTTTTAAAAACCTCACATCCCTAAAGCACTCGATTGCAATACTTCTATACCTAGTAAACATCGATCAATGTTGGCCAATGTTGTTTTATCGACGTTGTTTTCAAAATGTCGCCAGATGTCCCCACAATATTCGAATACTTTCAAAAAATGTTATTTTATAAAAAAAAATGACTAAAACTTGTCTGATTATTATTAAAATTACTGTTTCATTCTTACAATATCAAAATAAAACGAATTTGAAGTCATACTAATTTAAAAAAATTCCCAATATCGGCCAATGTCGACTGATGTCGCAATTACAACGTTCCACATTCCACGACTTTCGCAATGTTGGCCGATGTCGGTAGAATGTCGGCCAACATTGTTGTGCTACCTGGGTCGCCAAAGGTCAAGCCCTATCGGATTGCAAATAAATGTATTTCTATAAATGTATACATTCTCAAATTTTTAAATAAGTTTTTAAAACTTCTTATTTTACCTTTATGGTTTAGGCTAGTTCCTTTTATCATATTATTAAAGGTAAATATTTAAAAGAAAAAAAATATTCACTTTTTTTCTCTTCTAGATGCATCATCGGAATACGTAATCAGCCTGAGAGCTTTCAATCAGGTTGGAGATGGTATACCCATATACGAAACGGTCAAGACATTGATTCAAGCTCGTAAGTAATTTTTAATACTTTCTATAGGAATATTTATTTGTAGCTGATGTTATGTATTTGTAAAACAGTAATTTTATTAAAAAAAACAGTGACAAAACATAGAAACTTTTTTTAATCAATAAAGAAATTTTAACTAATATGATAGTTATTACTAACAAATATAATAATTAAACTAAACTACTTTTAATATTCTAGAAAAAAAATTAGAAACGAATAACCCTGATAAAATCTGTGCCTTATTGTGGTGCTGCCATCTATGAGAGCTTTTTCACAACGAATGTTTGGCTTTGCGTAGCGTCACATTGATGTTGGTGCTGCCATCTATGAGAGATTTTACACAACAAACGTTTTTCTTTGCGTGGCGTCCAGAGACATAACATAGAGTGGACTGCGCATTGGCAAACCTAAAGTGTCCTAAACATCTAACTTACACAGTCACATGACTGTGTCGCGTTTGGCTCGCATCTATGGCGAGTTTACCATTTGGCGAGTTTTTCCACAACGACCTGAACACAGAGGCCGACAATCTAATGTTATGATAAAGAAGCTTGGAAAGGAGCAAGGATGAATCGCTAGTATTTTAAGATCCTTTTAATAGACATCAGATTATTTCTTTGATTTTGTGAGTCTATTTAAGATTACTTGAACAATTGAATGTGGACTCTTTATTAAAAATTAATTTAAAAGAACATTAGTAGGTTTATGTAGAGTGTTGCTGTAATATAAGTTGGTAATTGACATGGTGAACATTTTCTGCCGTCTCTATAACTTTCGTTCTAACGGTCCGATTTTTAAAAAAATCAATTTTTTTTGGAATATTGCTTCTTCCTTTATTTCATCTGGAATAAATCAACTTTCTAAAACACATCAATATATTTCAAATTCAGCAAATGTTCTACTTTTTAAATATAAATAACTCAAACACGATTGCAAAAACAGGTTTCGTTTTGACCAAATTGTAAAAAAATATTCTACTTCTAAGCTGTCTAATGTTCAGACCATTAATTTAATTGACTTGGCCCAAAATATTTATTATAATTAGAGTTCTAACAACGTTGATTTAATCATGGATATGATTCTTCAGTATAAAAGAGCTTTTAGAATAAATTCCCTCGATAGAAATTATAGTTTATGAAGAACACACAATTACTAAAAGTATACAGAACTAAATAAATTTTACCCGTGAAGTGTGACTAATCCTTTTTTATACCCCTCTTTACAATTAGGAATTCACAAGCATTTGGCATCTTGCACAAAACGTTACTGAATTAAGAGTACAACATTCACGATTCATGCTCAGAGATTAAAAGAATGTAATTAAATATTTATTATAAAAGCCAAAAGAGAAAAATACCAACAATGCTCAAAAAATCGTCTGCAAAAACATTAAAAAAAATTCAAGCTGCCGTGATTGGTAGAAACCCACGTGACTTGGGTATTGATGGTAGTCTCTACTTCGGTTTGCTAGCTGATATTCAGGTCTGGCGACAATTTGGAATAGTTCGTAACGAAACGGTAGCGTTAAGTTGCCACATGTAGCAACCTTTCCCCTCTTGGCGATTTATGATGTTTAGGACATAATGCTAATCTGCAAGGGATGTCGGTTTTCCAGAAAAAAACGGTTTTCCATTTTCCATCGGTTTTTCCCTAAAAAACCGGTTTTCGGTTCCAAAGGGCCTCATACAAAAAAAACGGTTTTCAGTCAAAACCGGGACCACCGGTTTTTTGAAAACCGGTTTTAGTTTTCCATCCCTAAGCTGCTTTACTATTAATGCGCAGTCCACTCTATGTTATGTCTCTGGTGGCGTCACATTGATGTCTTTTCATGTGATTCTATTGATAGTCACATTGATGCCATCTATGAGGAATATTTGTAACTATATCGAATCAACTGCATGGCGTCTCTTTTGTGTTGATGCTGCACCTATGCAAGAGATTTTGCACTATACTTTCATGACTTCTCACCTTGATATTGGTGTTTCCATCTATATGAAAAACTCAAAACTTCAAGCACACCTTGTCTTGTTTTAGCTGCTGAACCATTAACCCCCATGCTACCTCCAGTGGGTTTGAAAGCCATAGTACTAAGCTCCTCTACAGTTGTCTTGTACTGGACTGATAGTACTTTGCCTCGCAGCCAACTGGTGACGGATACCCGGTACTATACTGTTAGGTACTCTCCATATGCCTCCACCAAGTACAGATACTTCAACTCCACTGACCTCAACTGCATGATAGATGACCTAAGGTAAGTGTGTGTTCATCATTTAAATATTTTATTGACATTTTAACTCCAACTGTGTTTGTAACTGATTCAAAACTGTAACTAGGTAAATAAATTAACAGAAAGTTTGTCATTTGACCATAGTACAAAATAACATAACATATCTGACTGTGTTAAAGCTAGTCTTAGAAGCTCAACATGGAGAGCCAATTTTAAAAAAATAATAAGTGAATGTTCTGTTTTTTCTAACCATCTATCATAATAATTTTTTTTAAAAAAACTTATCTAATTTTATTGGTTTACATTTATAAGTTACATATACACAAATTAATTTTAATTTGTGAGACTTCACACACAGTGGGTGACTAAAGTAACTAGATTATTACAAATTATAGCATTAAGTTCTAGACTTAGAAGGACATTTATGTGTTAAAGAACTTATAAACTTAATTTTTTTGATACAGAGACCTTTAGTAGCACTACTATCTAAATACATTATCATAAACTCTCAATACATGTAACATGTTTTTATTTTCAAAGTAGCATCATAAATTTTTTTTGTCTAAAATGTTTATTCATTTTTTTTATATAGAATCATAAAATCAATACCAAATACTTTCTATAAAACATAAAACACACTGCAGATGATTGTTTTTGAAAATCGCTCTCACCATTTTTTTTTTTTTTTTAGTTATACACCCTCACTTTATATTTCTAAACATTCGACAGTTTTAAACACCTTCAACTGCATTTATACATCTGCCATTTTTAAATAATAAATAGGTAGAAACTTACTGTATGATCACCCTTGGCGAACTTTCCAAAATTCCAAACCATTTAAACTATTATTTTTTTTTAGACCTTTCCAAAATCGCGCGTGTGTTGTTACCTAGTTACGTATTTTGGTGACTTTAGACAATAGGGCTGCCAGAAAACATCACCAGTGCTGAGTAGAGAATTTGAATCATCAGTCGAAAGTCAGACAGGTTGCCAGAAAAATTATTCGTCGTCAAATTTGAAAAAATTGAGCCAAGGGTGACTGTTAATCTGATTCGAATAATTGCTCCGATACATTATTTTTGCATTCTACAAAACTAGCCTTCCGTTCCAGGCCCAACACCCAGTACGAGTTCAGTGTGAAGGTTTCCAAAGGCAGTCGCGAATCCACATGGAGCATGAGCGTTGTCAACGGGACAATGGAGGCTGCCCCCTCCTCAGCACCCCGGGACCTCACTGTGATTCCCTCTGAGGAGGACAACGCTGCGGTTGCGCTGTCGTGGCAGCCACCTAAGCAGCCCAATGGACAGATCACAGGTGAGAAATATGTTTGATTCGGAGTGTGGTTTGTTTGTGGGAAAGTAAACAATGCTTGATGTAATAGCTGTCACTGCAGCTTGACTTAACAATGGAGTCGCTGTAGCTTGATGTAACAGTGCCTGGCGTTGCTAAAGCTTAATGTGGAAGTGGCATCACTGTAGCTTGATTAAACCATGGTGTTGCCATAGCTGTGACGCAAGAGTGGCGTCACTGTAGCTTGACGTAACAGTGGCATCACTGTAGCTTGACGTAACAGTGGCATCAATGTAGCTTGACGCAATAGTGCCGTCACTTTGGGCTTGACAGTTCTAGTTTACACGGATTAGTTGACTGATGGCGTGTGTGGAATTTATGATAACAGTATACGTCACTGTAAGAGTAGCCGTTCTATTCGTAAATTATCTTGCATGACTCTTGAATTCTGCTGTGTTTTTTATAGTGTTTGCTATGACAAGTTTGCTACTGCTAATCCATGTTTATTATGTTTTCCCACATACAAATTACAATTAGCAAATCTTCTCATTCTTTTCAATTTACTTTATTGAATCTTTGTTTAGAAGTTCTGTAAAACAGCCAAGTATTTTTGGAATAACAATTTTGTTGAAGGATTGCAACTTCTGTAAGGGCCTAGATGGAATAGTTTTTTCCATACTTTGAGGCAATTTTTTAAAAAATAAGATTATACAAGTCATTTTGCATTTATTAACTTCACTTGAGATATTTCACATTATAACAACTTCTATTCAAGGTCCATATTTATGTAAACTTAGATAGATACCACTTTTAAATTTTATTTTATTTCCAGGCTATGCCTTGTTCTACACAACTGACAACACACAACGTGAGCGAGAGTGGGCAGTAGAGGGTATCATCGGAGACAAACTTTCGACCACCCTCCGAAGCCTTGTGTCGGACACCGTCTACTACTTCAAGATTCAGGCAAAGAATACGAAAGGTTACGGGCCACTCTCATCTGAGGTTGTCTACAAGACGCCTCCTGGTATGTATGAAAACCTATGTTTAACAGAGAATGGTCTGTGGCAAGACATGATCAGATACTTAAATTAACTTGTTTTTGGTATGGGGATAATACCTGGTAGTGTACGAGTTAAATGCTTAAAAGAATGGGAAAGTAAAACGTTAATTTTTCATTAAGGTTTTTTAATAAAGAATAAAGACAAAAAAATCTTTTTTCAAAAGTAAAAGCAATGTAGTTATTTTTGAACAACTTTAACAAAAGTATCGTTAAAAGGTGCTTTGAAAACTAATCAAATTCTTTGCCCTTAATTAAAAAATTTCTGAGTGTCTCTCAATTGGAACCTTCGAATCATATTTTTAATTATATATTTTAACACATTTTAACACTTATATTTAGTAATAGTTTTCGTAGTCTAGTAATTCTTTACAAAAAAAATATTTACGATATTTGAAATTAGCATTAAATCTTATAAATAAGGCATTAAAAAAGCCATCACACTGTGAGGTAAAAAGCATGATTTATTATTGCCAAAATTTTATGTGGCCCTACTTTAGTTAACACATTAATACTCATCAATCGTTTATTTGATAGGGTTGGCCAATAACTTTTTGTACATCATCATCGCAGCTGTTTCTGGAGGAATAGTAGTCATCATTATCATCATCATTGTTTCAGTTGCTTGCCGAAGACGTCACAACTCATACTTAGCACCAGTACAAAAGAACCGGTAAGCACAGCTCACATTTAACTTTCTCTTAGTATGAAGTACCAAGCCTTGATTAGATGATTCCCAGTATCAAAATAGTATTGTATAGATTTGGTATGTTGGTATGGAATGGTTTTAATACGTTAGAAAGTAGTTTACATTTGTGCCTTGTTGTTTATACATCCAAGTTATAGAGTTGAGAAAGAAAATAGAGCGGTCCATGTATGTGCCCAGTAACGCACAAAAGAAGCTGGCTAGAGCGGTGCATCTTGGGATTCCTCAGTGTCAGCTTCCATAGTTTTGGCTACTGTTATGCGCAGTTGCTCAAAAAACTGTTAAAGCGGTGCATATTGGGATGCCTCAGTGCTGGTTGGTTATGAGCAGTAGCTCAAAAAACCTGACAGCCCTGCTTCAAACCATTTGAATGATAGACTCCTCTACTCCTTCTTCCTAACTCTATGATATAAGTAGGTTCATGCATCGTTTAGTGCAACTTTTTTTAATTTAATGTCATAACTTCCTTTAGCAAAAAAGACATTAAAAATTTTGTTTTACAGAACTTCACCTTAGAGTTAAACCCACATTTGCCTTCTTTTTAGATAGAAAATGAATTATAAAACTGCTATTTTTTTCACACTGAATTATATCAATGTTTATGCAAGAAGACTGTTTTTTTTTTCAATGAATACAGTTCTAAAGAGCTGCTATCAAACCTAAACCTTGACACAGTGCTAATTTGGTCATGTTAAGAAGAAAGGAACTCAAGAAAATTCCAAAACTGATTTATGCTATTGGCGTTGTCTCTATAACTTGTATTAAGAAATAATCATTTACCATAATACCATTTAATTATTATTTTAAATAGCAAATTCAGAAATATTGTCTTTTCTAATTTTTAAAACTAACCCCTTCCTTCTTGCTCCCGTGAAAATAATGTGCTGAGGTTATTGGCTTTTCCTAGATTTTTTTTTCAAGTTAAAAACAAATGAAGAGTACACAGGAAGAACCGCTTCATTCCTTTAGAGTCTTTCCGTAATTGTGTCTGCTTGCGGACATTGGCGACCGAAAACAGGTTTCTCTTTCGGTTCTTCATTTGCGGTATAAAGGTGTGACTCGTATCCACTGACCTCTGGCGTGAATCAGGGTTGTCGCAAAAGATAAACAAAGCGAGTAACCGGTTTCTTTACGCCAGTTTAGGCGATTTCTTGCTATTATCCCCAAAGAGGCTATTTAAGGAAACCCTTCTACGAAATAAAGCGGTTCTTCCCGTGTACTCTTCAAATAAAAAATGATTATTCTACTGTTTGTAGGTTTTTTAATTTTCCGACAGTTTAAGGGTTAGGCATATGTTTTTTAAACATGATTTGAACACCTAGTTCCTTTCGACTTAACACGATCCAGTATTAAAAAAGCAGCTTCTCTTTTAAGGCCCGATTTATATGCAGCAGTCCCAGCCAACCATGGACTTTGGGTGGCAGACACTGAGAACAGCTACATTAGGTAAATTGTGAATACTGATACGTTTTAGTTCTAGACAGAATTCTTACAGTCAATAATCATCTTTCTGGGCAGTATTTTAATGGTGCTTTGAAATGTTATTTTTTCCCCCTGGTGGATTGGTCTATTTTTTAATAGCAGATATAATTTACCTTCTCTGTAAAGTATGATGTTCTGGGTAGTATTACTGCATTGCTAGTAATCGTGATTTTATTAGTATGGTGTGGTATTGTGTCCTCAGTCAAATGACCAAAACATGAATGTGCGAAAACGCAATTGTAAAACTGGATACTTTTAAGCTCTGTTTTTGAAATTCATTAATCCTTAAAATTTACAAGTTTGTGTTTGATCATTTGACTTACGATGTGTAGTACTAATACTTATGGTGTCCAAATAGTTTTGGTATTAGTCTACATTTACAAGAAAACCATCAGCTATGCCATTCAACTGCTGGTTACAATGTTGCAACCACGGTTAGCCCAACCTTTGGTAAATTTCTGTCATTTTTGAGAAATAGAATGCAATAGTTTCAGGGCCGGATTTCTAAATAGGCTAAGTAGGCTGTAGCCTAGAGCGGCAAATTTATTGGGGCGGCAAATTTTTGGGGGCGGCAAATGTTACGTCCAATTAAAGCGGTATTAAGCATAAAAAATATTTTAAAATAAAAATACTAATATTTTTAGAAAGAAATATTTTACATTAATGCGTAAATCTTAAACGTACATATAGCACTAATATTTAGTTGTAAACATGTAAGCTGGGATGACATTTGCAGCCTCTCCCCCGGATTTGGAAGTTCAAAGAAAAATGGTAGAACAGTTAAAAAAATTTTGCTATTATTTCGCTTTTGATTTAGAGTGTATGTAGATGATTCTAATATGTAGGAAGAAAAAAAAATAGTCAAGAAAACTATATGTGGCGGCATATTGATCGTAGCCTACAGGCGGCAAATCTTTAAATCCGGCCCTGAATAGTTTAGTAGAATATCTTTTAACCCTCCTCTACACAATGTGCTGTTTAGACAAACAAATGCAAATTATGGGTTGTTTGTACAATAACAAATGATAAACTCAAAAAAGTTATAACCCAGGTGCCAATCTTTTCTTTTAGCCAAGTAAAATAGTTCTGAAATCTTCAACAATTTAGGTTACTTTATAGATATCTATATTTTATACTTCAAAATGACAACAGCTGATTTTTACTACCTTATGACGACTGACTACCATACACTGTCATTAAAATTGAGTGTTTTTGTAGGTATGGTGGGCCGAAAGCCACAAGCCGCGAATTGAAGCCACCCGATCTTTGGATCCACCACGATCAGATGGAGCTGAAAGAAAAAGTGAGACAAGGTCAGGACCTGAGGAATCCACATGAAGCTGACGTCATGATAGACGTCATGGACAAGAAGAAGGGTTCTTATATTGGTATGCACTCCTTTTTAATAACAACATTAGATAGGAAAAATTGCAATGTTTTTGTAGTTTCCTCAGTAACCCACAGTTTACCAAAAAGATCCTCAAGGTGGAGATGAGTTGCTTCGGCTTATATAATACTATTAACGTTGCAATCAGGAATAGTGGTAGGAACGTGGCTGTAAATCAGCGCCACTTAGTTGTTGATGGCGTGTTGAGGTTGCGTTTGTGCTGAACCGCCACATTTCATACCATCAGCTGTGTGACAGTATATTTTACAAGTAAAATCTTTGATTATCACCTAAGCGCTATTGCCAGCTGTGAATTGCCAGCTATTTTAACAAAACAAGTTACTCTGTAACCACCAACAGTTAAAACAAAAAAAATTGAAGGGAAAAGAAACCTTAGGACGCACATAATTATTTTAAAACAAATTAAGCTTTTTAAGTTTTTTTATTTTCCTCTCTCATCATGACTTCAATATTGTTAAACAGGTAAATAGACATTGTGAAAAATGAATTGAGGGTAATCTGTTTTGATAAACAATATTATGACCAATATTGTGTTTATTGAATGCAGAAGGGATAATGTTTACAGCCTCAGGTGTTATCTTCTGGTTTCTTTATTTAAATTTAAAACATCTTGGTATTATTTTTCCCCCGAAACTGTTAGATTTGGAATTTGTGTACATTTTTCACCTTTACTTTATTCATTATATATGCACCTTATCTTTTTAGTTTATTTATTCATTAATTATTGCCTTTTATTTTAAATTATGTCTATTATTACCTTTATTTTGTAATTTACGAAAGAGAATAGCATGGCATGAGAAGCACTCTTATTTTAAATTATTCTTATTTCCCTTTTATGTTTTTATATGATTTCCTTTTGAACGATTGCCTGTGCACAGATGATCTGGCGTCTTTAGACGGCGGTTCGGAATCTAGTCACTCCAGAGTTAAGTCCTTTTTAATCCCACCTGAACAATTCACCCTTCCTCCTCCCCCACCTAGTAAGTAAGCCTCCAATCCCACAAAAAGTACCTTAAAATAGGATAACTCTGGCCCAAGCTTGTCAAGCTTCTAATTTCTGATTAATACTCTTTAAAAATGGTTTCTTCCATTAGTAATAACTCAACTTTGATCTATGAGTAAAGAAATATTAACCTCTTGCGACCTGGCATCCCCATTTGGGAAAAAAAAATTTGAACCTCCCCGCATATCATTTACTCATTAATTGGTTCTGAAATTGACCTAGGCCAATAAAAGAAGATCCAAATATCAGTTTTCAGTCTTTGGTTACATGTGTCAGTCATTTATTACTATAAAAAATAAAGTTAAACGAGGGTCAATATGATATTAGAGTTCTTTAAGCAAAATACATAGTTTATATTTTTTTCAAACAGTTCTTTTAGTAATTAATTTTAAAGGCATATTGCATTAAAAAGAATGTTAAAATAATCTGTTAAATACAAATAAGTGATAGGAGCTTTTTGTTACATTTATAACATAAAAAAAATGCGTATTTTTAGAGTTTAAGGGGTGGTCCCTAAGTAACTATTAAACATGGTTGTTTTAAAATTTCTTTAAAAAACATACTTTTTTTATCATATATTTGAACGAAAAGTATGTTCAGATTAACAATATGTGTGTAGGATTTTGCTTGTGTCTTAAGAGGTTAAAAATTTGCTTGGTTTTTTTTCCATTAGTGACAACTCGGCTTTGATCTATGAGTAAAGAAATATTAAAGAAGAAAGTCAGTACTAGGATTTTTATGCTTGGGCAAAAGTTACCCTATTCGACGGTACTCGACTGCACTGCATGCATAAGTACCAGAGACATTAAAAGGAATGGATTGTGTATTGACAAACCTAAAAGTGTCCCCCGCATAGTCACATGTATTGGTACGAAGTCACATACTTTAAACCATTGAGCAAGTTTTCTACCACAACTTATGAGGCTGTCAATCTAATCATATAAAAAGTTGGGAAAGGAACAAAGAAGAATGTAAGAATTGTGGTTTTAGTGTCTATGGAATATGTTCTATAAAAATATTTAAAATAATAAATGTAATATTTTCTATATATGAACAAAGTGACTATAAAAAGTTCTCTTTAAAACCATTATCAAAAGTATTCATCTTCTGTGCACCATCCATTTTTAAACGAATTTAAGATTGGTGCACTAAAAATCCATATTTCATTGTAATATATATTTTTAAAATATCAATTTTTAAAAGTTTTGCAAACACATAGTGGTGGTTTTGTAGAAAAATGTTGTCAAATATGGCCACAATTATTTTTAATAAACATTAAAAGCAAACATAACCTTCTCAAAAGTCCACTTTAAACAAAATTATAGCTTGTACTGCAATCTCTTAGTGTTTAGACAAAGTGTCGAAAGGGTTAGCTTCCAAAATTGTGCCTTTTTCCTTAACACCCAGAGCTTATTTTTTGCTCCTATAAAATGATCCACTACACTCCGTACCACCCTAACTTGGGTAAAAACAAAGTGTAAAAGGGAAGAGGGAAAAGCATGATTGGTCCATTAGTTGGAAACTCTTGAAGAGGTAATATTTACATACAAAATGATCTGAATACAGTTTAACCAAAATACACTTTTCATTGCGATAAAATTGCCAAATTTTCTCAAATAATATTGAAATCTGTTAGACCTTAAAAGGGAAAAAAATGTTTTAAACATGTTTTCTGGATGGATTCACAAATAATTGTGGGAACTCTTTACATGCTCGGAAGGGTCTTCTCCATAGCATACTTCTATTTACCCAACTTAGGTTGGCAAGGAGTGTAGTATCTCTACTCCAAGAATCCATAAAAAATTATTTAGAAGAAAATTTCACATGACTCCTTTTTAATTTAAGGATTTATATTATTTCTTTGAAATGCATTCCATTTCATTATGTTGAGACAAAAAAAAATGAGAAATATTGTTAATTTTTAGCCTTATCAGCCACTACCCCAGTCCCAAATGGAGGCCTGGAGTCTCCCTACGAAATGGGGTCCAGTGGACTAGCCAGGCCCATCTACCCCAGGACACAGTACAACATTCCCCACGCCCATGTCACCATCGATTCTGCTCATCCAGGTAAAAGACATTCATGTGCTGCATTGCCTGTTTTAGTTTTTAGAGATATTAATAATAGTTTTATTTATTTATAATACAATATCAAACGGAAATGAAAAATCTGTAAAAAGTAAAAGTTCAAACATTTATAATCAACCAAAGACCAAAAGAGTGGTAAGGTTGGTATATTCACCATCAATTTACAAGGACCTAAAGAGTATGTTTTTGAAATCATTGACACCCTTATAATAGACAACATACTTGGGTAAACTGTTCTACATTGGAACCTCTATTTTCGGACCCAAAGCAAGCCTCTTCATTATTAAGAACAGTTTGGAAAGTTATTTATTTTACTATAGGAATAATATTGAAATTTATTCAATTTCCAACAGATTTATTATGTGTAATTGCATATAAATTGCATGCAATTAAGTGTTAATAGATGTACCTTTTCACTTTAAAAAAATTGATTTTTGAAATTCATTAAACATCCCCTAGTTATATCAGCGGTAAATTGCTAGTCTGTTCTACTGTACATGCCCGTAGATAACTGTATAACATAAACAAAGTCAGAACTTCCCACTAAAGTGAGGTTATTTTCATTTGAGCCAGAGTTCTCTTGTTTCATCATTATATGGGTGACTATTAGTTCCATAATTAAAATCAAATTATTCATCTTCTCCACGTTCTATAAAAAGTTATAAGCCTTATATCTTTTCCCATTCCACATAAAAAAATATGTCCGTTAAGTAAAAATTACTTGGGCGCTGGCTCTTCTCTTAGCTATAGTAGTTCGACACCGATAGCAATCCTCTCTTCTTCTTTATTGGCTCGACAGCCCTTTGTGGGCCAGGGCCTTCTTCAGAATCTTCTTCCATTCTGATCTTGCTTTGGAGGACGACCTCCAGTTTTGCACTTTTACCATTCTACAATCCTCGTCGACACAGTCAATCCATCGAAGTTTCTGCCTCCCTCTTGCCCTGGTGCCGATTGGTTTATAGTGGAAGACTCTTGATGGTTAAAGAGTCACGGTGCATTCTGCACAGGATGTCCAGTCGGTTCATCTGGTCGGCTTTTATGTAGTAGATGATATCTGCCTCCCTATAAATCTGATACAATTCACAACAATATCTGTGCCTCCATATACCATTGATGTTCACTGTACCCATAATTTTTCTCTAGTGTGACACATCAAACTAACAAAAAGTTCAAATCCCTAAACTCTTTCCCACAAGGTTCCTCATCATCCACCCTCACTTCACCCTCGAGCAGAACCCACCACCCCTACGACGCGGTCACCTCCCCGACCCTCCACATAACCCTCGGTGGGGCCTCGGTCACCGGCGCCCCCCAACACGCGACCTACTCCACCAACAGCCCAATGCCTGCCACTGCAGCCGTGGCCCCTTCAGTGGCGCCCCCGGTGGCGCCGCAGCAGGAACTAAGTGGCACTCTGACGAAGCGGCTCCCACCGAACCACTCGCAGCTGAAGTCGTTCAGTGTGCCAGCCCCGCCGTGCCAGAGCGCCCCTACGACGCCGCAGCCCAGGCATATAGGTAAGGATTGGGTGTGTTAAGGTTCTACCATTCTGCATTTTGTGGCAGACTTATAGCTGGAGGCTAGCTTTACTAAATGGCTGCCCGAAAATTGCAGAGAGATATGGAAGAGAGTCACATGGAAATCTTGTACAGGGTGAGGCAAATA
Organism: Hylyphantes graminicola; assembly: GCA_023701765.1. Taxonomy (NCBI): domain Eukaryota; kingdom Metazoa; phylum Arthropoda; class Arachnida; order Araneae; family Linyphiidae; genus Hylyphantes; species Hylyphantes graminicola. The sequence continues at coordinate 12,682,447 of CM043113.1, forward strand.
AAAGCGGCCCTGGTCTAGAGATAAGAATACGTTGAAATGCTTGGCAAGAAAAACTCTTGAAGCCGCCTGTAACCTGTTTTTGCATTGGTTGGATCGGATTAGCTTCACATTAGAGCTACTCATAGACTAGAAGCGAGTTCAGACCTTAGTTCGTATTGTATGAAAACGTCCCATAATGCAAATTTTGTGTCTTGCAATCAATTTAGAATGTTTTGTATTACCAAAAACAAAAAGGTCCGATTCTCTATAATAAATAACGATCAAAATAATCACTAGTGGGAACTTTATTTTATCAGCTCTACAAACCTTGTAGATAGATCAACATTCACATTATTCAACAGATCACATTAGATAGATCAACTAACTTCTCAAACCATGGCGTAGTTGCCGGCAAATAATTCGCCAAGCGTTTGGGCTTAATATTGAAGTGATCAATAGCTTCAATTAGCAATCTATCAGCATATCTATCGTATTCTTATCTCCACATTGGGGCCGCTTTTACTTGCCACGCCCTGTATATAGAGATAGGATACAAATCAAGGAACTGACTCTGCAAGGTTAGTGATTGGTTTTATTTACAATAGACTGGAAGTACTTTTTCCGAAATCAAAGAAACAAGAAAGTTCTAGAATATTATAAATAATATATTGAAATTAGCTGGGCTGGCATTCAAACACAAGATCCCCTAAAACCTCAGTAGTAAGCCGCTACCGCAATACTCTACCGCTGCCCTGCTTGCAAATAGCCTCAATATGATCCCATTTCATACAAGCTTCATTAAGGGGTAGGGAATCATATAATACTAGGACTTGCTTCCGACATAAATGCAGTTGATAGTGATAACTTTTTAATCTTGTAGAAGTTTTCTTAAATGTCTGGATTTAAGCAGGATAAAATATATACATGCATATGGGATAAAGAAGCACTATTTCAGAATCCATAATACCCTTTCTAAGATCCTTTGAGGGCCTATTTGGCTTCTGTTCTGCGGCAAAATTAAATCTTGGCATACTTTAACGTCCACAGACAGCTAAGATGCATTGTAATCTGCATGTCAAAATTGGTATATTCGCCTAGATGGTGCCACTAAGAAATGACTCTCAGTTCCGCTGAATATGCCCAGTCTGCAAAGGCCATTGACCGCTAATGTTGCAGCCCCATTAGAGAAAAAAAAATCCCTTTCCGATATATTGTTGATCCTGCTGAAATTCTCACGATTGAATTACTTTTTATCTGAACAGCCCCCCAGTAACAAACTAAGCCAAAGTCAACAAAATAAATCCATTGACTTTGTGGCAGCACCGTGACGGCATTGTGACGTACCGTTGAACTACTGCGGCACTGTGATATTGCGACGTTGAACATCCGGGCAATTGTTAACTTGTATATAATCAAAGTGCACTGTAAATATTTTGGAGCTATATTGTTTTGATTTTGTTATGTTTAGTTTCATTAAAGTTGTTGTTGTTATTACGAAATGATTGTTCTTTTGCCTGATCCCTACACGACCTTTAACTCCCAAATCTGGTGACCTCGGACTTTGGGATATGACGGCTTCAGTCATTTTCGTTAATTTTAACTTTTATTTAAAATTCTAAATTCAAAATTAGTTTATTTTCTTTAACAGTTAATCACTTAATGGTTGGTAAGTAACTTTTCCTTGGTCTGCTGCTTTGTGTACTGTCAAATACTGTCCTGTTTTCTGGTACTGGCTGTAAGTGTATTTTACTTGTATTTTATATTAGTGTGTTTGTAATAACTTTCCAAAATGTCAAACAGTGAAGATGTTAACGAACCTTTGGAGACTGATATTCATAAAATGTCTGCTCGTTTGCCTTCATTTTGGCCGGAATCTCCTGAACTGTACTTCGCCAGTATTGAGGCAAGTTTCAAATTGAGCGGCATTGTTTCTGAAACTACCAAGTTTCTATCCCTGATAGCCGCTCTTGACCAACAAACCATGTTGGTCGTAGCGGATTTGATCCGTTCACCGGATCCGAAAATACCGTACACTGTTGTTAGGGATAGGTTGATCAACGAGTATACTGTCTCTGAGGTTCGGCGCATTCAAACTGTACTTAAAGACTTGTGTTTGGGAGACCTTAAACCTTCTGCCCTTTTGCGTAGAATGCGTGAGCAAGCCGGTGCAGGCTTTTCGGAAAGTGGATTAAAATCTATTTGGCTCTCGCATATGCCCAGCTCTGTCCAGTCTATTTTAAGTACACTGGATGACAAAGATTTAGCTGGCTTGGCTGCAGTAGCCGATAAAATTTTTGATGTAACCAACTTCGTCAAAAGAGTCAACAGAGTAACCAACTTCGTCAAAAGAGTAACCAACTTCGTCGAAAAGAGTCAATTTTGCGACTCGATTCAAACTGGCTTGACCACTAGCTCACCAGCTTCCAAAACTGGCTCAACAGAACCCAATGTTTTGGCCTTGCAGTCCCAAGTTGATGGACTTGCGGCAGAAGTTCAGTCTCTGCACAGTAAAATTGACATACTGCTAAAAAACCAAAAAATTCGTGGTCGTTCTCGCGGCCGTTCGTTTTCACGCAATGCGGCAGAAGGAAATAATTCAAAGGAATTTGGTCTGTGTTGGTACCATAAAAATTTTGCCGATAAAGCAAAAAGGTGCATTCAACCTTGTTCTTATGCTCCAAAAAACTAGGTAGCCCTTGTTCGGAGTTGGTGACCCCGGCTGAAAGTGGGAACCTTAGTCACCGATTATTTATGTCTGATCGTAAAACTAGATTACGTTTTTTAATTGATAGTGGTTCAGATGTAAGCTTACTACCAAGGACTTTTAAAGGTAGTCGCACACCTTCGAGGTATACCTTACATGCTGCTAACGGTACATGCATAAAAACATACGGTTCAAAGTTGCTTGTTGTCGATGTTGGGCTCAGAAGGAGGTTCGCCTTTACATTTATCATAGCTGATGTTTCCAAACCTATTATTGGTGCTGATTTCTTACAAAAGTTTGGTTTATTAGTGGACGTTCGCAATAAGCGATTAATGGATCCTACAACTTCTTGTAAAAGTGTAGGTCAAATCTTGCCCACTTTATCACCTAGTGTAAAAACTGTAATCAGCACCGGTGGTAGGTTTCACGAACTACTTAGCGAGTTTTCTGATATTACAAAGGTCCAATCTCAGCCCCTTAAGATTAAGCACGATACAGTGCATCATATTCAGACTGTAGGACCTCCCGTTTGCTCAAAAGCTAGAAGGTTGCATCCAGCTAAACTCAAAGCAGCTAAAGATGAGTTTGCCTTTATGCTCGAGCATGGGATCTGTAGGCCTTCTAAAAGTCCTTGGGCCAGCCCTTTGCACATGGTCCCAAAAAACAACTCTGATTGGAGACCGGCGGTTGACTATCGGATTTTGAACTCTAAAACTCGTTCCGATAAGTATCCATTGCCTAATCTTCAGGACTTTACTCAAGGTTTGGCTGGCAATAAAATCTTCAGTAAAATTGACTTGGTTCGTGCATTTAACCAAATCCCTGTCTTCGAGCCTGACATCGAGAAAACTGCTGTCATTACACCTTTTGGTCTTTTTGAGTTTGTATTTATGCCTTATGGATTATGTAATGCTCCGCAGACCTTTCAAAGGTTTATCAATGAGGTCTTATTTGGCCTTGATTTTTGCTTTGCTTATCTTGATGATGTCCTAATTGCAAGCAGGGACGAGGTTGAGCATGCTAAACATTTAAGATTAGTTTTTGAAAGGTTACTTAAATATGGTCTTACAATTAATGTCAATAAGTGTACTTTTGGAGTAAGTGAAGTGTCCTTTCTTGGCCACTTGGTGGATGATTTTGGATGTAAACCTCTTCCCGATAAAACAGAGGTGATCACGAATTACCCTAAGCCTAAAACCATTAAGGATTTACAAAGATTCCTTGGTTGTGTTAATTTTTATAGGCGTTTTGTCCCTCATGCGGCTGACTTGCATGCTCCATTAAATCATCTACTTCGTGGTCGTAAGAAAAATGATAAAAGCCTAATTCAGTGGACACCACTTTTAGACGAGACTTTTGAGAAATGTAAACTTTCAGTTGTAAATGCTTCACAATTAGCCCATCCTGAGCCAGATTGCGATCTTGTTTTGTTTACAGATGCAAGTGATTTTGCAGTGGCTGGGGCTTTACATAAAGTAACGCAAAAAGGTTTTGTTCCTTTATCATTTTTTTCTAAGAAATTGAATAATGCACAAACAAAATACTCTGTGTTTGATAAAGAACTTACTGCTATTTATTTGTCAATTGTTAATTTTAGATATATGTTAGAAGGTCGAATTTTTCATGTAGTTACTGATCACAAACCTTTGACTTACGCCTTTGCACAAAGTTCTGAGAAGTATTCTCCTAGACGTTTACGTCAATTAGAATTCATTTCACAATTCACTACTGACGTACGATATATTGAAGGGTCTCGGAATTTTGTTGCGGACGCTTTGTCAAGAATTGAGTCAATTGAAATGCCTATAACCCTTGATTTTTCTGATCTTGTAGAAAAGCAGCAGACCGACGATGAGTTACGTGAACTTTTAGATGACCCTTCCAAATCCAGTCTTTGCCTTAAACATGTTAATTTACCTGGTTTTACTGGTGCTGTGTGTTGTGATGTGTCTGGCGATAAAGTACGTATCTTTATACCTAAAGCACTCAGGCGCAAGGTCTTTGAATCGGTTCATAATTTGGCTCATGTCGGCACTCGTGCAACCATTAAGCAGGTAACGGCAAAGTATGTTTGGCCGTCTGTAAGGAAGGACTTAACAGAGTTCTGTCGCTCATGCCTATCCTGTCAAAAGGCTAAAGTGCATAGGCATACGACTTCTCCTCTTGGTTCAATCCCAGTGCCTAATGCTAGGTTTCAACATATCCACTTGGATCTTATAGGTCCCTTGCCTTTGGCCAAAACGTTCAAATATTGCTTGACCGTAATTGACCGTTATACTCGCTGGATCGAAGTGGTCCCACTTGCGGATATGTCCACCGAAACGGTTTGTTGGGCTTTAATTTTTAACTGGATAGCCCGTTTTGGAACCCCTTCGCAAATTTCTTTTGATCAAGGAGGTCAATTTAGATCTTTTACTTACCTAAATTTCTTAAAGTGTTTTGGAATAGAGGGGTTACGGACAGCAGCTTATAATCCAAAAGCCAACGGTTTCATTGAACGCACGCACAGGACCATAAAAGCGTCCTTAATGTGCTATACGGATTCTACTTGGATTGATGCTTTGCCACTGGTGCTTTTGGGATTAAGAACTGCCATTCGAGAAGACTTTGGCCATACTTCTGCTGAATTAGTTTATGGACAAACTTTAAGGTTGCCTGGCGAATATTTTACTAGCCATAAGCATGATATTTCGCAACCCCAGTTTGTTTCTAAATTGCAGAAAGCTTTTTCTGAAGTGCGCCCTGTCCCCTCAAAGTGGCATAGTTCACGTTCAATTTATGTCCCTAAAGATCTTGATTCTTGTACTCATGTTTTTGTTAGAACAGATGCTGTACGTAGAAGCCTACAACCACCTTATGAAGGACCATTCCGCGTTATTAAACGGCGCCCAAAGGTTTACTACGTGGAGGTAAAGGGATCTAAGAAATGGATATCCCTTGATCGTCTTAAGCCAGCGTTCTTGCCCACAGATAGTTCCCAGCAGGATGCCGAAGACCCTAGCCCTAGTCCATCTCCAAGTCCACCACCACCTGCTTATGTGACGAAACGAGGCAGGACTGTTCGTTTCCGGTTTCCACCCGAAAACTCCGGGGGGAGTACTGTGGCAGCACCGTGACGGCATTGTGACGTACCGTTGGACTACTGCGGCACTGTGATATTGCGACGTTGAACATCCGGGCAATTGTTAACTTGTATATAATCAAAGTGCACTGTAAATATTTTGGAGCTATATTGTTTTGATTTTGTTATGTTTAGTTTCATTAAAGTTGTTGTTGTTATTACGAAATGATTGTTCTTTTGCCTGATCCCTACACGACCTTTAGCTCCCAAAACTTCAATCAATTTCTATAATTCATTTCTAATTCACTCTCTCACATTAAACCCTTCATTTCCGCAGTCAAGCCCCAACAAGTGGCCAGCCCACAGAAGAAGCAGTTCATGGGCAGTGGGGTGGCCTCCCCATCTTCGCAGCAGTCTACCCTCAAATCGAGGCCTTCAACTATGCCAAGGCAGCAGCAGTCACAAGATGGAGAGGACCTGCCTGTAGGTACTTAAAAGATAAGCTTTTCTGCTGCCTTTTATCTGTCCTAACATGGTCAATGGCAGTGTCTACGGAGTTGCTTTATGAAGAAATGTGTTTTTTTAAGGGGGGATGTGTGCGCTGGATCGGGGGTGTCTCTAAACTCGAGTGCCTCGATGTTAATCCAATGGGGGAAAATATTTTCTCTGCCATATTTTTCCGGATGTGTTGAATTTTATTTACAAATGGTTTTTTTTTTCTATATAAATGTAGATAACTTACATGTCTCTATGATCCCATTTTTTAAAAAATTGCTTCGAATACTTTTTGTAAAATTATATATTGTTATAAATTATTTATATAAATTTCTAAAAAAATATTAGAACCTATTTCAAAAAGTGGGATTGTCGGGACCTATTAGTCAGCTACATTTATCACATTAAAAATCTGTTTGTAAAATGGTTCAAAACAGACGGAGAAATGTGGCAGATAAAATATTTTTTCCCATTGGATTCACACTGAGGCACTTTGCTTTAGAGACCGTCCGTCCAGCGAGCCCATTCCCCCTTAAGGTCACAAATGCCAGTAAACTATTCAAATTTGAAGTCGAGTATTTCATTTGGATGGAGCATAATTAGTTCTGTAACTCTGAAGTTCAAGAGTTTGTTGGTGTTTGTGAAAAATCAAATGCAGGTTTCTTCAAAAAAATATTTTTGTGGATGCTGTCATTGACCTGCCTAGGACAGTTCTATCTATCTTGCTTGCTGCTTACTTTACATAAAGCTATGAGATATTTTTAGTTCTAACCAAAGTGGTATATTTTATAAGTAGTTGACTTCGGCCTGATAATTTTTTAACTCTTGGTCCTTGCACTCTCTCTACTTTAATGCATGTTAAAGTGATGGCTTCCTTAACAAAGACAATTTACTTTTAATATATGCCTTAACAGCAACTGTCTCAACATGCATATAGTTACTTGACCACAATCCTTATATACTTTTTCCATCCTTCATGCTAACTTTAACTTCCTTTTCTGCAGATGCTCTATGCAGGAAAAAATGTCATTTGCCCAGCATAAGCTTACTATGCATTTTTGCTTAACCCTTTCCTTCATATTCAGGCTTGCTAAAACCTTGAGCGATTCCTATTTAATCTTTTGATACAATGCAAAACAAATAATTTTGAACACATAAGGATATTGTATCAAAGGGATGGGCAATGGTTACTGAAATGTAGGTTGTATGAGGAATACAGCATTGAAGTTTTATTAGGCAATCCAAGTGCATGCTTCCAGCACAATGTAAAGTTATTTATTTTTTAATTTATGGCATTGTTTAGCTTGAAATTTATAAAAAAGGCATTGGTGGACTTGATGAGATTTAGTTTGTGTTAAAGAATAGTGTCATGATTTTTAACCATGGTCAAAATGGTAAATGGACCTTAGCCAAAATTTAAATGAAAAAGTAATTGATATAGAAAAATTGCTTGAGATAAATGGAAATCAAAGTAAATGGGAAAATCAAGTCCAAAGGCCCCTTCATACTTTCAAAGACACTCCAAACTGCCCACTGGGGCTGGGGACCACAGTCGGTTAGGCGCTCGCCTAACGTGCGAAAGGTCCCAGGTTCGGGTTCAGGCATCTCCAAAATAATTGCTGATCTATAAACGGCCCTACAGCCAAAAAAGTCGGAATATCCTGTGTAGGAGAGTGCACATTAAATATCCGTCAAAGTCCTAACGCTGTGAACGATGTCAAACTTAAGGGTTGCGTTGGGTGCCTATTCAGGTGTCGACTCGTCACTTAACTGTGGTTCTAAAATACAATGCCTGCCGCCAATAGCCAATAGTCGTGTAGCTCTAGTGCGACAATAATTCAAAACCTAACCTAAACTGCCCACTGTGTCTGGAAAGACTATAAATTTCAATCCTTTGAGAACTTGTGCCACCCCTTTTTATGTTTTATATAGGGTGACCCAGGAAAACTATTATACAGGTTTAAACAACCCTAATGCATCATAATTAAGTCTAACAAAACACAAATTATTAATTGCATATCCAGGAATGCTCTGATAAATTATTGGGATTAGATAAGGTACTTTTTTCCAAAAAATATATTAAAAGCGCTTGAAAAAAAATGGTTTGACTTTTGTCCGATCGATGCCAGATTGTGTATAATTCTGTTTTTATTATCTTTAATTTTGTAATGCCCATTGTGAAAGTTTGATTTTTGTCCAATAATAACCCTGTGTCATCCTACCATTTACAACTATGTTTCAAAGGCTTATCTGAATTGAGCTACACTCAGGGGCATGGTTAATGCAACCCAGCAGTCCTCGAGTTAATAAAAAAAAATGAACCAACTACAGAACTTATCAATATAATGTTAAATTTGATTCACCAAATACTAAAAAGTATATTTATTTCAGCCTTCCTACAGTACTGAAGATCTAAGCGTGGAGATGGCCAATCTCGAAGGACTAATGAAAGATCTGAACGCCATCACAGCTTCGGAATTTGAATGCTGAGAGCAAACTTGAAATTTTTCTTCACAGCAGAGTTGTTCAAGTCATCATCACCCAACCTGTGCCTGTGATTACTATGCATAGCTCATTTAATTTAAAATCATTTTTTGGATGCAAAGGTCATTCATTGTTTTGTAACAATGATCATCGCATACTGTCATTGTTTTTTAAAACAACGATCAGTCATGTTCAGTGACGATTATGAAATTCATTATTTTTGAACAATCATTGTCAGTTTTTCAATGAACAATCATGTCAGTTTTTTTTTTTTTTTGGATGCAAAGGTCGTGCATTGTTTTGTGACGGTGATCATCACGCACTGTCATTGTTTTTTTTAAAACAACGATCATAGTCATGTTTAGTGACGATTATGAAATTCATTATTTTTGAACAATCATTGTCAATTTTTCAACGAGCATTTTTCATACAATTGTGTTTTTATTAAAAAAGGGTCATGCATTCATGTATTTTGTCACTATATTCTGGCAGTTGTTTTTTGATAAACATCACAGTCATTTTCATAAGCCAAAGTGAATATTTGACTTTGAATGCAATATGTTTGCCTTGTGAAACGTTAATCATGAGAATGAAATGTTAATTCATTGATCATGATTGCAAATAATTTTAATGAACCTTGATAAACAAATATATGGTCCGATAAAAACATATATTAAATTTCTAAATTAAGGCTAACTTCAAAAGAACATTGATTTTAGCTCATTTAGCATAGTTTGGACTTTTATTATTGAACGAACTATTCACACGTTTATTTTACTATGATCCATGATTGGTTCATGTGATTAGATAAGGTAAGATTTTTGTGTGATTGGCAATCTAATATAAATAACTTTCTTGAAAGCTTATTTTCAATTAAATGAACAAATTTCAAGAATATTTTAGAACTATTGTTTATTTATTACGGCTGATACTATTACAATTTGAAACTTGAACCTTGTTTTACGGACACCCTGTATATTGGAAAACTGATACTAAAAAAGTCTTATCATGAAAATGATATCAATTTAGATGTATTTCAACTAGTTTTTTCATTCATAAATACAAATTATCAGGACAACTTCACCAATTTATAAAAATCAAGGTTCAAATCATGTGTAAATATGTAACATAAAAAGTTTTTATTATTTAAGCACGCTTCAATATCATTTGTAAAATAAGTCAATTCTTGACCGATTTGTATACAAAATATCCCATTGTACAGTTGAATTTTGAAAGCCCTTAATAAGCACATGGGCGCTGTGTCTTGTCTTACCATATTGCTTAACTGTATACTAATAATTGAGAATAATCCTTTTTTTAATTGTGATTTGTATACAATGATGTAACATGTTTGCTTCTATGAATTTCGTAAATAAAAGATTTTGAATTGTAATATTTTGTGCTAATTTTATTTTAATTAGATAAACAATGGGGTTTGTAACTTATCACTTAAAACCGATTCCATGTCATTTGTACCCAACAGGAAACACTGTTTATACCATGGATGATCATACACCTTGTAAAGAAATTCACCAAACATGGCCTTTAGCTTATTCTAATTTAACCTTTTAAGTGCCAAAATTAACCATTTCCACTATTTTTATATGTAATTGCATCATTATTCTTTGTAGTTCCAAGAATAGTGATGTATCAGTTTTGCAGTAAAAATTAAAGCGAAACTTTTTATTTAACTTCGCATTATTTTGAAAAAAGAAACGGTTTTTATGAGGGAAAAAAATTCTCTGTCGTGTTCTTAATTAACATCCTTTAGATTGCCATAATTTCCTATTTTCATTAACGTTTTTTCGAAAATTCATTATCGTTTGTTAAACTTACAGTTTGAAGAATAAATATTTCGAAAAATTGATACTTGAAAAATAAAAACTTAACTTTGCATAGCTTTTATTTTAAATAAAAAATTGTATCTTTCTTAATACAAATAAAATAAACCAGTAAAGGACTATGACATATTCTAAACTAATCTATATCACAAAATAAATATTTCTTCATGTTTTATTTTTATTTTAAATAAAGTTTCTTACCCTTTTGGTGAATTGGCAATGGTGGATATATTGAATAAAAATATAATTTTTTTCTTATTTCAATGTAGATTAGTGTTAGTTATTTAAATTTTAAATATACTTCAAATTAGTTTTTTTTAATTGAATTTGTGAAGTAGTGTGAGGGTCCCGAATTTATGCTTCATTCTGAAGCATCCCACTTGTTTGTGAGACTTGTAGTTTGTTTTTTGAAAATTGGTTACATACAGATGTACTAAACAATGATAAAACCTCATACTTTCAATATTAAAAACATAGTGTGGAAGCTACAATTATATTGAGTTATTGACCTTATTGTCTTGAACTAGCATAAGTGATAGTATTATTTGACTAAATAACATTTGACGCCAAGTTTCCACCAATCAGGTATAAGAAAAAAAAGCAATATTTTCTTATTTAAGCCCCATTAACGAAATTATTATAAGGGTAAAAGCTTTTTATAAGGCTTTGAAACTAGTTATGCTTCTATAGTAATTTCAATAATAAAAAAAACTTATAATCAATTCCATTTATTTCGAAAAAAATATTTACAATTTTAAAATGCTTTCACTACCACAAAATATCAAAAATATTTACAAAGTATGACTGAATCACGTCTATTACCAACAATACCATGAAAGTTGCCTGTACATTTAAAGATAAGAAAAACTTACAATACAGAATCTTCAATTAAACTACTATCTTCCTCTTCCACTATGGTCTCTGTGCTGATTTCTGCGCTATCCACAAGAGCATTTGATGGTTCTGTGTCTTTTGCTGCTGTGCTTTGAGATCGTTTTCTCTTAGGCTTCGGCGTAGAGTTTGCCTTTGTTGGGGATGTAACGGCAGCCTCCTTTTTGCCCTTTTCTGCATGAAAAGCTAGAAAAGAAAGTGTAGATTGTTAGTTCATTATTTTTTTAGAATTTTGCATCTATTGCAAATTCAAGTCGGTTAACTTAAAGAATCGTAGCCGGATTTGGCGACTTTTCAAATATGTCGGCAAGTCGAAATGATAACAAATACCGGCACTTGCCAAGATGGTTGAACTCTCGAAATTACCAAAAATACTACGTAATTTCAAAATGGCCGAATTAAATCAACAATGGGAAAATTTCATTGAATTGCAGACCAGATTTATAAAACAAGTAGAAAGTTAAAATACCGAAGAATCGATTTAAAAAAAGTAAATTATTTAAAATCATTAAGCATAGAATTAATAAAAGTAAAGTATAAGAAAACTTCAGAAAAAATTATATGCATTTAAGATTTAACATTTAGAATAATCAATGCAAATTGCTAATTTTTCTAAAGATTGTCATAATGCCAATTTGTCGGAGTTACCAGATTTGGCATAAAATTGCCGGCCATGATTCTTTAGGTTAACCTTCAAGTCATATTCTGGGTCAACAGGAGGCGAACTATGATGCTTGAGACAGGCAGTTTAAACTAATCAGGGACGTCATTTTTATACATTTAAGAGCTTATGCAAAACCTTTCCTGTCTCATATCTATGTATTTTGACTTAGTTCGATTAGGCTAAATATGATAAAAATAAATTCTGGGATTTGAATTTAACTAGTAATTAGTGCTTTCCATAATCACTTTAAGTATGTAGCTAAAAAGTTTTAAAATATCAAAAGAACACATACCAAAATAATAATTTATCTAGGAATCCTCTGCCCTAAATTTTATTTTAATTATTATTTTTAAGCTACAAAAATAACAACTAAATTAATGGTATTTGATAGAGAAAAGAGAGACCAACAGATATCATAATTAGATTATTAGATTGGCAGATCACGTGACCTCCAATGCTAACGATGGGACGTGCAAGGAGACCAGAATTTAAGGGCAATGGGGCCAGTATTGCACCCAGTTTTAGGAGAAAAACACTACGAAAAATACCATTTAATTCTAAAATTACAAAAACATACCATAAAAATACTAGCAAAGTGTTTCACTTTTTTTTACAGTCACTAAAAAGATTCCAAAATGCAGCTAAAATTTTTATGGCATTATTTTGTAATTTTAGAATTAAATGGTATTTTTTTGTAGTGTTTTTCTCTCTAAAAACTGTTGGCAACACTGGCCGCATTGCTCTCAAATTCTGGTCTACATGTGTGTCCTGTCGTTATCATTGGAAGTCATGTGATCTGCCAATCTAATACTTCAACTATGTTATTTATTTAGAGACTACTTACTTTCTAAACATTCTTTAATAGGGTCGATCATATCATCATACAGCATATCTTCCAAAGCAGTGTAAACATCATTCACATTCAATGTCTTACGCTGTGTAGTCACAAGAACTTGACTCGCACTATAAAAAAACATTAACAATTCTAAGAAGTGAAGGATCATTCATTATATAAGAAATATGAGATAATATAAGTATTTCAAAAATGGCGTTGAAAATCTGAAAGGGAGGTTTTGTGTTTTTTACACATTTTGGAGGGTGCCGATTTTTTTTAAAAATGTAGTTTTGGATTTTTGAACATTGGTCGGTTGGTTTAAAAACACGCTACAGCTTGTTATAATTACTTCAATTCACTCCTTATTATCTCAAATATTTTGATTGTACAATAGTCCAATTTGAAAAAGGTTAAGAAAGGTTTAGGCAAGAGTTACTATACTTGGCGATTCATTGCTTTGCAGTTACATATTTATTCTTTAAGGTGTAGGAACAGTTTCTCAAGTAAAGTGCAGTTCAAGCTTGCAATGGGTTCACTAGTAATGCAGAGCTATATTTTGACTAATAACGTTCTCTGAGGTGATACCGAAAGTGTTAAATAAAATACATACTACAGATGATGCCAATCTATTGATGATCAAGTCAGGATAGAAAAAAATGCTTGTGCAATTGATGACGACCATCAGCAATTAACAAGAAACCTTCTTTCACTAATAACCCATGAGTAGTTTTAGTGTGAAACATTTCCAACCAAACTAACCTAATAATCCCCTTTATCAACAAACGCCATAATATTGTAGCAACCCTGCTTCCTTTTCTAAACATATTCAATATAACTGGTTAGATAGTGGTAAGTTGGTTTGTTAGTAAGAGAAAAATAAGCTAAAAATGAAGTTATTCAAGTAAAAAAACAATTAATTCATAGCTGGCTAGTAACTAGTAAGAGCCTTCAAAGTACTGGGTGTGTACTCTATCTACACTCTTCAATCAAAAGAGTGAAATCCACTCCTGTAGGAGAAGTGCATGTTCGACACTGGAAAGGAGTGAATATTAACTCAGACTGAGTTAAAATCACTTGTTTGGAGTGATCCTGTCCCAGGTTTAACATACAAAGGATCCACTCCTACATGAGAAGTGCATTTTCAACACTGGAGAAGTGAGAATTAACTCGGACTGAGTTAAAATCGCTCGTTTGTTTTAAGTGTATGATGGTGAAATTCAGGAGTTTCTAAGGAGTTCAGGTACCTCCTGAATTTACAGCGATGTAAATTCAGGAAGTACCTATTGAGAAATAAATTTGAATATGTGTGTTTATTATCATATTGGTCTAGTGAGACTTAGACCAAGAATGAAAGAAACAAGGGGTGTATAAATGTTGTGGAAAGTTTGAGGCTTCGTTGTAAAAATCAACCCCCTTTTGGTGGAAAAATTGGCTATTTTTTAAATTTTCGTGACCGTTGTTTTAATTTCATGACTTTTTTGACCGGTAGACATCCTGATGAAGTACGGGTGTAAACCGCCTGAGAAAGAATAAAATTGATTCATGTCATCAATTTTTTCAGGAGAGGGGGGGGAAATATCAGGAAACGATACACAAATTTCAGGAGTTATATAAGGGCCCTTAAAAAATAAAAAGTTTCAGGAGGCGTACAAACCCTGAAAGTGGCACTACTATGTTATTCTATATGCATGAATTAAATGTGTAAATTTCCTTACCAAGCAGTAGCATAAAGCACAAAAACTGAAGCAGCCCGGCCGACAGCTGATCGAGCTTCTTTGGATATGTTTATCCCATCTGGAACCTGGAAGGGAATTTTTTTTAATTCAAGTGTTTATTTACAAGTATGTTTATAGGACATTAAAAATAAGTAATAATTTGAAAATATTAACGAATACTGTTATGCTGTTTTTGTGATGACTAGAATCTTTTTTTTTTTTTTTGTGAGAAGTTATGGAAAATCTCAGAAAAAAATTAAATTTCAAGTTATATCATTATTAAAAAGACCACAATATTTAACACTTATTTAAAAAGCAAAAGAAGGCTATTTTTATTACCATTAAATCGCCATGACTCAGAACAATCACATGAGAAACTTTATATTTACATTAAATTAAAATTTATGTTTGTGATAAAAATCAGTTTGGAATGATGTCATAATATATGTCACAATAAGATTGAGGGTTTGTATTATTTTTTTTTAGTAAAGTGACACACGATTTCTCATTTTTATTTTAGAGATCTCATATTTATAGCACCATTTTTTAAAAATCTGCTAATTTTCCATTTACTTAAGAATTTATTAATGAATAATGACACTTAATACAGATTATTTTTTTGGCCAAGATTTTTTCATTGCCTTCTTTTTTACATGGTAATTAAAAAAAATCATTTTTATGTTTTGTAGATGATAGTTTTAATGTCGCTTGTTGATATAAAATGCTTTGTGTGTGAGCAGTATTATATTTTAATTCATTAAAATACTTATAAGTTTAACAAATGATAAGCATAAGCAATAACTATTAATTTTTGATGAAAATATGTTTGATGTTTAAAAGTTTTATGTAGAACTAAATGCTGTAGTTGGTAGGGTTTTTTGATTGCATGAATTTTGAGTGGAAGCAGTTCTAAGCGACACCTTAAAAACCTACTTGTTTACACAAAAGCAGACATAAAAAACATTAAGAGGGACTGTCAGTCCCATAGAGCTAACGCATTAATTTTGAAATCACAACTTTGGCAAAAGAATTGTTTTGCCATGTTATCCCATTTTTACCAAGTATTGAAACTATCATAACATCAATTTAAAACAAAATTGAAATGAAAATAACATCCGGTTATATAATTATTACTTGACAAAGTTTTAAAATGGTGTCACCATCTGCAGTATTTTTTGGCATTTTAAAACTTCCAAAAAATCTAATTTAATAACTAGAATAAATTTTTGTTTCCTTTCTGATTTTATGTTGATTTCGATACCTGTAAAAAAAAAGGGCTAACATGGCAAAGCAATACTTTTGCAGAGGTTGTGATTGCAAAGCTCTGATGCATTAGCTATATGGGATTGTCAATCGCAGATATTAAGCAAAACAGTTTATATTAAAATGATTGAATTATGTTAGTGGTACTTAATTTCTTAATTACACTCACAGCATCTTTCAATATCCTTGTAATAACAGTTGAAGGCAATGCAAGTTCTTCAACCTTGTCAGCCATTTTTTTTATTTAGTTTCCTTATCCTAAAAAAAAATAATAAGCATATCATGTTTAATTTACTACAAAAGAAATCTGTTAAATAATTATATAATAAAAACAATGTTGAAGAAAGCAATCAACAATATTGATTTTCCTACACTTCTAACTTCATAAATGATTTACTGCGCGGAAAAAGTGAATACTAGTAACTCCTAGGATAAAGTCAATATAAATTTGGATTTCATTGCTTAAAATAAAAACTTGAGCTAACTAAATAAAATGGCACAAAAAGTTGTTTATAATTATTAATCTCCCAGCAAAAATTGTTACAAATCCATAACCAAGTAGTAAGAAGATATTCTTACCAAAATAACTTGACACTTTCACTTAAATAACAAGTCAGTTTAAGACAAAATAGGGTGAACCAATAATCTGTTGAATAATAATGCGAATTAAAAGATTTTGCGTTCCAATAATCTGTAAAAATATGCAAATTAAAAGGGTTTTTCTATTATTCAATTAACTTTGCACTCGCTAAACACAATTGTTATTGTGAAATTACAGGAGAATAAAATGTGTTGCACCAAGATACCATGAAGCTTATTTGGTGAGATTACTAACAATAAATTCAAGACAACAAAGGGTACAGCTATGATACAATGGCCGGTCTGTTCATTGGCGACTTTAGCGGACATGGAAATTTGACATATGTTTGCTATTCCTAGAGTTGAAAGAAATATGAAGTAGAATGTTTACCACATTTGGGAATTTTCGTTGCCTGGCAATGCAATATAAATCGAAAAAAGCTAATATATCATAGCTTTAATTAGAATTTTTTTTTTGCAAGCTTTTATTTCCGTAAATTTATTTCCCTGTTATTTTTTTTCTGGAATTCGTTCCCAATTGCAAAATCAACATAACTAGAAGACCCTGGTTAATTTCCAGAATCCGGTGCCTTTTTCGCCAAAGGATTTGGCGTATTTTGTAGCAAGCGATAAACAATTTTATTTGGTGATACGGCGAAAAATCTTCTCGTCCAATTGTCGGCGCTGGTAATACTTGCACGGAATTGTGGGTAAGAAGCCCGGATGATGTGCGCGCACAATGGAATTATTTTGTTCTTAATTTATTTTTTCGTCCAACTAACGACGCTGTTGATACTTGCGAGCGATGAATTGTGGGTAAAGTTGCGCGTGCATCGTAATCGCAGTTACGGTTAACTATGAAAATCTGGTTTTGGTTATTATATTTCGGTTATTTTTTATTCTGAATATTTTGTCGATTCGAAGAGGGCCGGTCTGCTAGCTGCCGGAGGCCCCAAACAAAATTTTATGCTTTCAACAGACTCTTCAATACTGCCTGATGTTGGATACTGATGTTTTTTTAGAGAAAAAAATTGCCCGGGGCCCCAGACGGATATGTAGGCTTTCAATAGGCCCTACAGTACTGCCCGATGTTGGATACTGATGTTTTTTTAGAGAAAAAAAATTGCCCGGGGCCCCAAACGGATATTTCGACTTTCAATGGACCCTACAATACTGCCCGATGTTGGATACTGATGTTTTTTTTAGAGAAAAAAAATTGCCCGGGGCCCCAAACGGGTATTTAGGCTTTCAATAGGCCCTACAGTACTGCCCGATGTTGGATACTGATGTTTTTTTAGAGAAAAAAAAATTGCCCGGGGCCCCAAACGGATATTTCGACTTTCAATGGACCCTACAATACTGCCCGATGTTGGATACTGATGTTTTTTTTAGAGAAAAAAAATTGCCCGGGGCCCCAAACGGGTATTTAGGCTTTCAATAGGCCCTACAGTACTGCCCGATGTTGGATACTGATGTTTTTTTAGAGAAAAAAAAAATTGCCCGGGGCCCCAAACGGATATTTCGACTTTCAATGGACCCTACAATACTGCCCGATGTTGGATACTGATGTTTTTTTAGAGAAAAAAAATTGCCCGGGGCCCCAAACGGATATTTCGGCTTTCAATGGGCCCTACAATACTGCCCGATGTTCGATACTGATGTTTTTTTAGAGAAAAAAAATTGTCCGGGGCCCCAAACGGGTATTTAGGCTTTCAATGGGCCCTACAATACTGCCCGATGTTCGATACTGGTGTTTTTTTAGAGAAAAAAAAATTGCCCGGGGCCCCAAACGGGTATTTAGGCTTTCAATGGGCCCTACAATACTGCCCGATGTTGGATACTGCTGTTTTTTTAGAGAAAAAAAAATTGCCCGGGGCCCCAAACGGGTGCGTACTGGATTGCCACTCGCGTAGCTCTAAAGCGACGAAAACTAAAACGAAACTAAACTGAGTACGGGATAGCCACTTGTGTAGCTTTAGTACAGCGTTAATTCAAACCAAAATGGATTGCCAATCGTGCAGCTCTATTGCGCCGTTAATTCCAACTAGACTGGATGTTTGCGTTTGACCTGGGAGAAAAAAATGACTTCTAACTCTCCCGTAGCTTTCCGCGATCCATTAACCTTAGAGATCAGTGAAGGAAAGTAGGGTTGCATCGGCGTAAGGGAATCTGGCAATGATTAAGCTCGCGAATTTCGCCAAAAATTTGTTGTTTTTCGACAAGCGCCAAGCTGCACCGAATTCTGGAAATTTACCAAGACCCTTTTTAACCAGAAATGGCTAGAATCTAAGCGCCTTTTCTGGTAAGTGCTAATTCAGCTGATAAAAATATTTTAACCCCCACAAAAAGACAAATCTCTCAGTAAGAGTTTAGAGTCTAAGTAAGTGTTGACCCAGTGAGTATTAGGTTAGTTCTTGTTTGGGCAATCAACTAATTTCTTGGAAACAATAGTGTGTTGTTAATGTGTCTGACAAGACTTTTCGACAGAACTGATGTCTGGTGACTAAGAAAATAAATCTTTCAAAAGATTCATCAAATTACGCATTTATTTTTAACAATATTCGGCAAGGTTAGTGCTAATTTAGAGCGACTTATTTGCCGGGAGCTTGCCACTTTAGTCGAAACTATAACAGTTTCTAAATGATGTTTTAAATCAACAAATTATTTAATTGAACCTAACTCTCACTTCTGACGAAACTCCTTTGTTCAACTCATTATATTTTTATCAGTACCTTACCTAATTGTATAAATTTGCGAAATAAAGAGTTAATTCACTTTTAAAACAACAAAACCCGCTCAATGATTTTGTAAACAAACATCAGTTCTGTTCAGTTCAATCGCGAAATCATTTTTTATATGGCTTGGTTTACATGAACTAACGTCACCTACTATTCCAAGAGCTAAGGGTAACGATATTCGTAATTTTTAAACATCGTTTCAAGTGAAAGGGTCGACACTTTCATTGACGAAGAGCCCAACATTAACTTAAAACTGAAGTTCGCACGTAATTTCAGGACTTTACACAACCACAAATTCAACCTACACAACACCAGTCTGACATACCGGCAAAGTTAATTGGTGGGATTTCGTTAGCATGCCCTTGCTGCGAAAATAACCTTGAAATTAACGTCGCAGTGGAACTACACGAACAATTAACAACGAAGTGAAAGAACTTAAAAAGTCATGGGGAGTGAATAAGACCGTCGCAGCCAACAGGGTGAGGTGGCGGATTATGTTGGAGTGAAGGAGGTATAAGTATGTAAGGAACTACACGAGGGCTAATTGCTGCGGGCCTCTAGTTTTAAAACATGGTCAAGGGATGAGGCCGTCATCTGAGATTGCAACCAGCTCAACATTATAGCAAAGAGTTTTTATAGCGATAATGGTACTTGGCTTCAGAACCTTGAACCACAACACATTTAACACTGGTTATTAACGGGGATTATTTGTCCCAACAAATGTTTAAAAATTACTAATTGGGTGAAAAGCATTTAGAAACTCATTGTAATATACCCGCAGTCGACAAAGAAAAAAAAACTCATACCTTTATCTATTGAATGGTTAATTTTTTGTTTGCCCAGCACGATCCGTTTAATTGGTTATTGCACACCTGTTATGGGAATAATAACAATACCTTATTGTAAGCAAGTTTGTGTTTTCAAAGAAAATACTGTAGAACTGCATTTTTTACTCTCTTTTAACAAAAATATTTTTTTAACGCCAAAAAAACCTCTAGATTCAATCTGAAGTATGTTTTTGTGAAAATTAGACCAAGAAACATGTGATTCGTAAAATTTTAAAATCCAATTTCTACTATGATATTAACATTCACCATCATCCACTAAAGAAATGCAGTTTTTCGGGGGTCTGCAGTTGTTTTGTATGAGAGCAAAATAATGATTTGAGTGAGTTGGGAGTAAGACTAAGAACCCTACAAACATAAAAATAAAATAAACAGCCTTTTTTAAACAGTCTGTTTGAGTGCATTTGTTCAAAAACACTCAGAAGCAATTATAGGTTTTCCAAGAATAAAAAGGATTGTCCAAGTCTGGTAATAAATGAGTGGTTACAATAATAAAATTGCTTTGAATCATATTGATTATCAACTTTTTAACTACATCAAAAAAATTCTCGAGAAATCAGAAAGTTTAAATAAGTGTCCTTGTCATATGTAAAACAATTTATTAAAAATATAACAAATTATACAAATTACATACAAATTTAATAAACACATGCATTTTTACAAATCAAACACCAAGGCAGAAAAACATTTTAAATTTATAGTGGTCCCTTTGTCAAAACCAATACAATAAATAAAAAAAATGTCAAACATTTATTGCGATTAAAATCTTTCATGGATGATGTACAAATCATATCTGAAAAACATATGACATACAAGATAATCAAATTAAAAATAGTAAATATTTTTCAAAGTAATTACAGACTAATTTATGAGGAACTTAAATTATAAACGAAATATTAACTGCTCTTAATGTAAGAGTCACTCAGAATGTACTACCACACTATTATTAACATAATTTGTATTAGTGTAAACAAATTAATTTTTGGCACTTATATTACAACCCTTGTTGATATGATAAATTAAGGGAATATATCAATCACAAATAATACTGTAATTTATGAAAGAGTCATTAAATAATACAAAATCACAATTTGACTAGAACTATTTAGCAATTAAAAATGACTATACCAATTGAAAGTATAATTTTAAATTTGTTTGTATATAAAACTATAATATAAGTTAACGAAGGTTGTGGTTAAGGATAATTTTAGTTTTTTTCAGATATTTTTGTTAATATGTTAAAAAAAAAGTAGCAAAGTAAGAATGACAGAAACAGAAGATTCAATTTAAAACTTTTGCCTATTACGGATGCACGCATTTCTCGAAAACTTTATTAAGATTTCCAACAGGTAGTGGGAATTAGTGTACCAAATTTGAAATCAGCAGCTCTTTTAGTTCAAGCTGTAGAGTGGTTTGAGACAAACTGACCAATGTTCAAAAACCACTTTTTGGAATCAGCACCCTCCACTTGCAGAAAACACAAAATCTTCATATTAGATTTTTACCCCATCACTTCATTTCTGTGTATTTTATATTGGGTAATCAAAAGTAAAAAGTTAGATAGATTACAAGTTAAGCACAATCAAGTGGTCAATTGTAAGATAACAATTTTAACCAAACAAGCAGCTACTGTAATCAAATTTTTCAGGAGCACAGTAACCCCTCAATATATCTAGCCTCGACATCACGCATTCGGATATATATATAACGCCTCCCAATTTTCATCAGTTTTTTTTTCAATATGCACATTCCTTACAATCGACATGAGACGCATGGTCAAGATAGGCCGACAGACAAGGAAAGGGGGGGGGGGTAACTTTAGATGGATTTTTTACTAGAACACGAGTGAAATATGTATGGTAATTAACTGTGCATTAATGTGTAAGGCTTAGAGTAATTAATAATAAGTCCTTTAAAATCTTTGTTGAGAGGAAGTAAAAGTGTAATATTTACCAAGTCGCTCAATATATCGCACATTTGGTTATATCTTGGTGTTTTGTTAGTCTCCCGGGAAGCATATAACGAGGGGTTGCTGTATTTACTTTTAGCTTTTGAGAAAATTAATAAAAGGTTGTTTCTTTTCTATAGAGGGTCACTAAATAACCTTGAATCTAATATTCTAATATAGCTGTTGTGTTGTTATTTAAAAATATATGCCTTGCATGCCAAGTTGTGATACAGTAAATTCACCAAATATATTACAAAAGCATCAGCATACAGAGATATTATAGATTTCATTAGATATATAACTTTTTAAAACTTTCTTCTTATAAAATATACTTTTAAAATCTAGAATTTTATTCAGTACATGAGTGCACAACCAAGTTGTTATAATAAAATATGTATATAGGAAACATAAAGCTAGTTAACATTAACAAGATGAACACTTATTATACCCAGTCTATCCTGAATGTAAGCTTCAAAAGCATTTTCCTCCCCCACCCCACATGTGGTTTTCTTCAAAACTGCGTGGGCTTGTTTTTACCCCCACCCTATTTAAGTTTGAACTGTCAAAGTCACGGCAGATCCTCAAACGCGTGGTTTAGAGAAACGACGGCTCCCCCAAATTTCCTAGAAAATCAAGCGAGGGGATGGGGGAAGGAAGTGTTTTCGAAGCTTGCCTAGTAAATAGACAAGGTATAAAAAAGATGGACATTAATAACACCATGCTATATTATGAATACTTCAGGTTTCGGATTTTTTCAATTCTATATGGTAAGACTTATATCAGATTGAAAAGCTGTGAAAATACTTATTTTTAAAAGTATATTTGGTAATTGGAAACATAGATACAATCAATATCAATGTGGAAATTATAATTTTATATAAAATGTTAAAACAAATATTCATGCCAAACAAATATAAAAAAAATACTTACTTTTAATTAACAACTTAAGTATATGATTATTAAAAAATTCAAGGCTTTTAAAAGCTTATTTAATAGGTAAATAAATAAACAATGTAAATTGAGTGAAAAAAGTAAAGTCACACAGTATAATCCTTGCTGTATATACATTTTAAATAATCATTGTTGTTTATGTACATTTTACAAAATATTCATTAATATCGAAAATAAATTCCCTTACAAAAGGATTGTCATGTCTGTAAAAATTGTAAAATTATACAACACTTAAATATTCATTATACATATAATAACAACATTCAAATATTCATTATACATATAAATACAACACTCAGATATTACTTATACATATAATTACAACAATGAAATATTCATTATGCATATAATTACAACCATACAAAACATTAAAACATTCAAAAATTTTCCAGATCACAATTATATTTTAAGCCTCCTCAGTATGGCACTTTATTTTTTCAGTTTATGGATAATCATTTCACCTGTTGAATAGAGAAAAAAACACCATTAACCATTAACAATCAAGAACATTATCCATCTGAGAGATACAGACAGACATATAAACCAGTTTCCATCTGAGATATACAGACATATAAACCAGTTTAAATGACTGTCAAATTTTCCAGCAACACACATAGGGTAACAAGTACAGTAATTGGCCCCCGTTGATATTGAGACATATTTCTTTAGCGGCCATATTGCTTTTCCGATTGTTGGTGCACTGTTGCCAACATGACAAACGTTAATGGGGGAATTTAAAAAATCTTTGTCACACCTATTTTAGGCTTTAACATCTTATTATTTTTAATAATAAATTGGGGGGGGGGGCAATCACGGTGAGGGTGCCAATCACTGTACTCGTTACCCTAAATTAAATAAGTTCAGAAATTCAACAACAATTTTATTAAAGTTTAAAATTTAAAGCACGGAGAAGCCACACTTACAACCATCTACTACACAAATATAATTAAACAAATTTTTAAGAAACTGGAATTTTCGTTAAAATATTTAATTTAAATCTCATAAAGAGAAAACACGTTTACATTTAAGCCCATTTTCAATACCCTCAGAGAGTAAAGGAAGATCGTATCATACAAAATATTAAGTCTCTCTAAGACAATATAATACACAGTAAAAATAGTTTTATAGAGAAAACCATTACAGCAAGTTAGATGTTATAGTTAACAGTATTTATAAGTATATATTTTTAAAAGGATAACAATGATGAAATTTTCCTAAATGAAATCAATGACTAACATGATCTGCCTTGAATTATCATAGTAAATAATAAAGAATAATTAACGATAATACTTAATTACTTTTTTTAATTAAAACTATTACATTCAGTTCAGTACTTACCAAAATTTTCGAAATTTTTAAATGTTTTTCCAATAAACCTAGAAAACTTCTCTCCGTTGTGTGACAACTCCCATTTGTATTCATCCACTCTCTTTTCAAAACACGCTTAAAACAAAGAAGAAATGAACATATAATTTATTAAATATAAATTAATAATACAATAATGCAATAAAAGCCACAGAACTAATTTGTTGGTGTACTTTTAAGTTTTCTTTCATAACCTAACATCAGTTGGAAAAGTGTGACCTCTTATTCTGTTGATTCATTAAAAAAAATTTCAACGTTAAGACAAATTTATTTTTTGCAGTAAAAAAAAAACTATGGTGTGTAATATTACACTACTTTCAATTACCACTATATAAATCATTACAGTTAAAGGTAATTATATACCCTATAAGGTAATTTCATTACGACAAATTTATTTTTAGCAGTAAAATAAAAAAAACAACTAGGGAGTGTAATATTGCACAACTTTCAATTACAACTAAATAAATCATTACAATTAAAGGTAATTATATACCCTATAAGGTAATTTCATTCCAACACATATGAAGAGTACACGGGAATAACCGTTAATAATTGTCTGCTTGGTGGCAGAAAACCGGTTTCTCGCTTTCTTCTTCGCTTGGTCCAAGCGTTGGGATCGCCAATCGCCTGAATCTTGGTAGCTATTAACTAGAGATAGTAGTTGAAGTATTAGCCTGGCATATCGCGTGACCTACAACACTGACTTCATTGGGGCTCCTCTGGGAGCTCCTTGCGAGTCCCGTCATTGCATTGGAGGTCAAGGGATCTGCCACGCTATTACTTTAACTATGATATCTATGGTAGGAACTGGTTTCCTTACACAAGTTTAGGCGATCACTCGCTATCATCGATAAAGTGGCCTACTAAGGAAACTTCTCTGCAAAATCAATCGGTTTTTCCCGTGTACTCTTCATATATTTTTAGCAGTACAATAAAAAACTAGAGAGTTTGCAGTATTGCACAACTTTCAAATTACAACTAAATAAATCATTACACTTAAAGGTAATTATATACCCTAAGGTAATTTCAATAGCTTTAAAACCTATAAAGTTCTACGGCAGGATCATGCACACAAGATTTTCTCAAAAACCTTATCATGATGTCTACCAGTTACTGGGAATTTTGTATAACAAATTTGAATTGTGTAGCTCTTTTTACTCTTAGTAGTTTCAGACTGACAGATCAATGTTACAAAAAAAACTTTTTTAGAATTGCACCCTCTAAACCTTCCTCTCATTGCAATACAGGCAGTCCGTAAAAGAAAGTCTGAGTTTCAAATTGTAGTTCAACAAATGTTGTTGAAGAAGACGAATAAATAATAACTCCAACAGTTTCAGATAAGCGCATGCACTTGTACCACTACATCGTTTTCACAGTTGCAGTGTTATCTATTCCATTACTCAGGAATAGCTGCAGACAGTATGGGAAGAATTGCATTTTTGTTTGGATGTGTGCCATATCATTAAAGGCACATACATTGAGCACTTATAGGAAAAACTAGGTTAGTTTTCTTTCAATTTTATGCGTGATTTGTTATATCTGGTATCAAATAAACTCCTGTAATATACCATTAAAACTCGGACATTCTTTTATTTACGTAAAATCTGTACTTTCATAACCTTATGTTTCATGGAATGATCAAGAACACATTATATACACAATCACTTAAGTCCCCTTTTAGAAAGAGTATGTATTCGAAGAAGTCAAAGGAGGGAAATTAGATTAGCAACAAAACTCAACTTGCATGCTGAAATTTTTCTATAACTAAATACTACTTGAGAAGGCAACATGTCACAAAAATTTTGAACTTAAAATAAATATAAAAAAGTCTACTTTAATTTCTAGATCAAGATAACTTATTTAAGAACTTTTTCCACTGTTAGTTAAAACATCAGCAAATGGTCTTTTCAATGGAGTTGTTTCACGGAGGATCTAGCAACAGCTATATGGTCTTGTTTTCCTTACTCTCTAACCATGTCTCTAACAACTCTCTAAATGTCTCCGCTCTCTATTTACTTTTGTTTCTGTTAGTTGGTTGGTAGATTTAATCAGGTTTGTGTGTTGACCACAAGCACACTAACCTGAATATAGTTCTACCAACCAACCAACTTAACCAAAACAAAAGTAATTGGAGAGTAGGGAAAACAACACTGTGTAGCTACTGCCAGATCCTCCATGAAACAACCCCATAGTGAGATTTAATCCTGCAAATAGTTATGTTTAACTACATATTAAAACTACATCAATTGAATAGTTAAAATATTATAATAAGATATTATTAAAGGATAAGGTTAAGATATTTATAAAGGCACCATTTGGATGGTTACTTGATAAGCATATAACAAGAAAAAAAATAATAATGTTTAATTTTTTTTAAAGGCCTTACTTCTTTGATTATCCTGGCAAATTTTTCTATAATTTGTCCTCCACAAACTTTCATTGATAAAATCATCAAACATCTGCGTTTCAGAGAACCATTGCAAAAATATCTGAATGCTATATGAATACGCATTCTTCAGGAAAGCCTCTTTCTGAAATATAAAAATAACTGCTAATTACATGAAAAATAAGGAATGAAAGCTTACAAGTTGAACAGAAAATCAGAAATTGAAGCTTTTGATAACATGAAATGAACGCATGCAAATAGACTAAACTTCTTGCCAACCTAAATTGGATAAAAACAAAGAGTGAAAAGGCAGAGGGAAAAGCATGATTGGTCCGTTAGTTGGAAAACTCTCGTAAGGTAATATTTACATACAAAATGATCTTAATACAATTTAACCAAATACATTTTTCATTCTGATAAAATGCCAAATTTTCTCAAATAATATTCAAATCTGCTAGACATTAAACGAAATTAATGATTTAAACATGTTTTCTGGATGGATTCACAAATAATTTATGGAACTCTTTACATGTGCGGAAGGATCTTCTTCACAGCATATTTTTATTTACCCAACATAGGTCGGTTAGGAGTGTACTTTAAGAAATGAACATGCTTTTTTCAAATAGAATAAAATGAACTGGATGAAATAACACATTAACTACCACGCTTTTCTTATATCATGATGCAAAGAGTACATGATTTCATGATCTTAGAAAATATACATTAAAAATATATAAGTTCATTGATCTGATTTATAAATCAATTTTGCATTTTAAGGTATAGTATATATCTAAATTTAAATATTATTTATTTAATTTCATAAAAATATGTATTGATTACTTGAAAGGTGGGATTTTCATTTTGATTTTGAATGTGATTTTCATAATGTCCAACAATTTCTACAAACATATGAACAAAGGCTTCTGATATCATAGTGTCCCTCAGCATTTCTGTGGGATCTGAAAAAGAAGGTATTAGGGAGAAATAACATATGGGGATTTATTCTATGAAAGGGGCATTTAAGATAAATATGGACATTTAAAGGAAATGTCACTCATATTTCTGGTTTACCAATTCCACTACAGTATTTCAACCTCTTGCGACCTGACGTCCCCATTTGGGGATATTTTTTAAAGCCTCCCCACAAACAATTAACATGTTATTAGTTCCGAAATTGATAAGGTCCGATAGAAGAAGATCAAATTATCAGTGTTCAGCCTTTGATTACAGGTATCAGTGATTTTTATTTCTATAAAAAATGAAGGTGAACAAGGGTCAATACAATATTAGCGTTCTTAAAAAAATAATTTGAACTTTTCAAAAAGCTCTTTCAGTAGTTCATTTTAAAGGCATTTTGCATTAACAACAATTTAACTGTTAACTATAACTAAGTGATATGACCTCTAATTTTGAATTTGTAGCACAAAAATCGTGTATTTTTAGAGCCTAAGGCCTGTCTCTCAGTAACTATTAAACATAATTTTAAAAAAAATATTTGCAAAAGCAGCAAAACATATTTTTAGCATATATTTGTATGAAAAGTATGTTTAGAATAAGAATATATTTGTAGGATTTTGATTGGGTCTTAAGAGGTTAAAGGGAACAGGCATTAGATAATTATCAGTTTTTTCTAGCAAATTAGAGTTGATTGATACTGCATGTTTAAAATAAATTTTGAAGATTTTGGAATTTGTAAAATTTGAATTTACAGCTTTGAGTAAGTTAACTTGAGAAGTATATTTGTTTCAGTCACTTTTATAAACTACACATTGGTATGTACTAGACTCCAAAGCACCATTATTAAAAGACACATTAGAAATAGCTTTAGTTCATTAATGTTTTTTTTTTTTTGAAAATTCTAATATTAAAATATACTTCTCTCTATTTTCAAATAAATAATTTAAGAAAATAGCATAAAGACATAAATTCAGTTTTTGGTGAATGCACATTGAAAATGAAAAATAAAATGTTAACTGCATTTTTATGATATTGATACGAGTTTAAAAGAATTGTCTCTTTAAAACAAAATTCAATTAAAAAATGTTAGGAAGTACATTTATCATTTACAAATTGTGCAAGGCAATAATATTTAATTTTTTTTTAAACCTGAATTGGAATTTGTAATTAAATTAAAATAATTAGCAACATGTAATTTATATTTTCTCTGTAATTCATATGCAATAGAAAAAATCATTGAATTTTTATAATTAATTCTTAAAAACACAAGAAAAAAATTAGACGAATCAGTAACAAGTAAATATGCTTTTTACGTAAATAAAATTTCGATGTTAATTATTAATAGAAAATTAATTTAACTAATAATTAAAACATCAAATTGTAGTACTGCTATAGATGTGATTTAAAAGGCAATTTTTATAACTTTCCAAGTCAAATACCTTTTTTGTTACACAAAAATATAAAATCTTTTGAAATACAATCATCCAAAAATTACCTACCTGTCATGTTTTTAGCCAAATTCAATGCTGTTATGAGTGCTTTTTGGATTTTCTTGGGCAATATTGTGTCTTCATCATTGCATGACTTAAGAATTGTACCTTTATCAACATCAATTATCAGAAGCTGAAAGCATAAAATGACACTTAAATTAAATATAACGCAACTCACAATTTACAGCAACTTACTACTACTTCTTACAACAGTGTCAGTATTTCAGACAAGAAGAACAATAAATAATATAAGTTTTTAACCTAAATATGTGTAGTAGGAATAAAATGGGATCGTTGGAATAAGCTGGAATAAGCTGCTAGAACCTATTAATAATGGCAAGTAAAGAAACTATATTCTTAATAAATTCTCAATTCAAAGGCTTGTAACCAATATCATTAAAAAAAATTGCTAAAATATAAAAACAAAAAATAATTAAAGAAAATTTTGAATTCCTGCTAAGAGAGATTGCATGCAACATGATTCCGGTCCAGCACATTTTTTTTAGTTGCATTTAAAGCACAAGTCAAGGATATACAGTGAACTCCCGATTATCCGGGAAATCGGGTGGCGGTGCATCCGCAAATAAGCGAATTCGCGAAAAATCCGCAAAAATAAAGAAAATATCCACAAAATTGCGTTTGTTTTCGATAAAAGTAAAGTACAGTAATCGTATTATAAGAGAAAAAAAAAAAACGTAAAAGCTATGAAATATGAAGATTTACAGTTTTACAAAAAAGTCGGTTAAATTTGTTTTTGTTTTTTAGCCTTGCAACTTTTCAAAAGCAGTTCAATTAAAATCGCGGGCAGTTTATTTTACAAGTTACGCTTTTTATAAAAATTTACTTGAATGTGCACCTGCTCAAACACATTTTAGCACACCAGGTCTCCGATAGTCATTCTTATTTTAATGCATTCGTTTTTTTATAAGGTATTCTTCGCTCTTTAAATGTATTCGTTGTTCTTTGAAAAAGTTCATCATTCTTGAAAGAAATTCATAGTTATTTTAATGCATTGTTCCAACAAGGTTTCAAGCAGATAAATTTCATTTCTGTGCCTTTTGTTAACTTATTATTTTTGCAGGGGGAAAGGGGTCCTGGCCCAAGTATATAATCCACCCGCTGACAATAGGGGGTTAACTGTACTTTAATTTCATCTTCAACCTTAATTTAGAGTCCAGTTAGTTCACTTTAACAAGGTTTTAACTGTACTCTAAAACTAACAGCTAGACATACCTCATGTTCAGCAAGAAGGTCAAGGACCGAGTTGAAGTTATTGCTCAAAAGACCCAGAACATAAGGCAACTCGGAGCAGCAGTGGACCGTTAAACAGGAAGGCAGAACCGGTATAAACATGTGCGGCCAGTTGAAGGGATACACCAAAGATGTCAGTGCTTTGCAGCAATTGTACAGGTTGCTAAAAAAAAATAGAAAAATAGAATCTGCATATAAAAGAAATATCGTATTGTTGTATGAGTGTGCAAACATTTTTACTCCATAACGATTTTGAAAACAATAAAAAAAAGGTAATTGAAATCATAGTGTCAATTTTAAGTATAGGTTAAATAGGTACCTGGAAACATATAATTTTAACTTGCTCTATTTACGAATCCTTCAGAAGAAAATACTCAATATATTCTAGCAATTTTCCAGCTTTTTAAAATTTCTTAACAAGAACTATAGCAATATTTATAATTTTTTAATATCAGCTATAAAATTCAGACAATATATATCAAGCATTGATGAAAATGTAAATTAGTCTACTTCATTGTGTTTCTTTTTAGGTATTTAAGTGCTTGCTTATATATATATTTTTAAATGTAACCTTATAAAAGATCTGTAAGTATTAGGTAATGGTATTATGGCTGAGTATAGATTTTGCCAACCATTGTAAACGGGCCAAAGCCCCATGCAATAAATTTATTTTCCATCTTTAGTAAATGATTGAGGCTTTCTGATTGATAGAAAACTACTAACCATTTACCAAATTTATCATATACATAAAATATTGAATGTTTTGTGTTTATAGATCAATATTTACAATAAGCTAATTCCATAGAAAAGAAGATTTTTATAGTGTAAGTTACAAGATAAAAAAAGTTTTTTAAATTTGAAAATAAAATCTAACTAAACAAAGCATGTAATATTATTTAGTTGAAGTGTAGATCAATTACTCTATTTTTTTTTCATTTAATATTATAGGTTGTAGTGATAATCCCTTTTGAACACACATGACTTACACTGCAGAAACTGTAATTTTGCATGGAATTAGCGATTATTGGACACACAGCTTAAAACTTTTTAAAGTTTGCAAGGAAATACTTCTCAATTAATATTTTATTCAACTTGTCTATGAATATGAAAACTGGTTTAACTTTTATATACTCATACACTAATAAAGTAATAACACAAAAAAACTTTAACATTGAAATAGACAGAACCAAGTTATTGAAGAACAAGCAGTTATGAATGAAAATTATGATGAATGATAATTGCAAACAGAAGTAATTTAAAAATACCTTGATGAAGAAGAAAATAGTAACACCCTTCTTTCCAGTAACATAGAAGCAACACATTTGACTAAAACATTGACATCCAGCAATTGCAAAGTTCTTGTTATCTCGGACTAAAAATAAAAACTTAAAATAAACAATAGCTTTCCCAACCAATATTAAACAAAAATTAATAAAAGTTTTAAATATTAGGAACTAAAATGGTCATTTAAGTTCTCACATGTGCTATCTCATTGTTGTAAAACAATCAGAATTACTGTATGGTAACCCTTGGCGCGATTTTTTCGGATCTGGCGATAAATAATTTTTTGTGGTAACTGTCTGACTTCGACTGATGATTCAAATTCTTTGACTTTGCAACAATGACATTTTCCGGCAAACCTATCTGACAGTTATTTGCTCATTTCGGTTGGGTTTTCAACCAACTTTTGTTGTAATTTTGGAAAGTTCGCCAAGGGTTGCCGTTCGGTAAATTTCTACCATAGTGCAAAGTGAGATAGCATATCTGGGAATTTAAGTGACGAAATACTGTTTAAGTTCGAATATGCTGTAAATAAAGGAAAAAATAGAGATATAACTTACGCTAACTATGTGCGAATCTAATGGTCTTGAAACAACTACTCTGTCTTCTTCTGAACACTAGAAGAATCAATTTCAGAAATTAGTTACAATTAAACAAAAATAAACACTTGATCATCAATAACAAATAAATCTCATTTGCAGTACAATCCAAACTTGGTAAACTCAAAGAGAAAACACAAATATCTATTGCAAATGATAATTAATTTTAATTGCTTTGGAAAAGTTTTAATTTCATAAGACTTTTGTTAATTTGATTCGTTATGGTAATTTGTAAAACAAAATGCAGAAAATGTAATATTTTCACCTAATTATTAAATTAATATTATTTAATATTGTGGTATGCAGGACCTTTATGTTAATTGGATTAGTGCTAAATAAATCCTTTAGCATATGTTTCAAATTGAGGCAAGAAATGCTTTCATTTGTAGTTGCGAAACCTATATTTTTCAATTTTATATGGTCCAGTTCATTTATTATTGACTTTTGATAATGGTAAAATCAAATGGACGAAATTACCAATAAATGTGCTGGACCCTATATCTTAGTTTGGAGAATGTCAGTTTTCTAACTACACCTTTTTTTGTCATGTACGTATTAAGGAACATTGGGTTGAACAGTAATATATAAGCTGATTTTGACCATCTAATCTAAGCCATTTTTTATTCAGTAAATATCATATATAATGCTTTGGAGAATTTAAGTTATGCAACTACACACTTCATTTCATACAGTTAATTCAATTCATAGTTATCTCATACTTAGTTAATTCAGAGTCATCTTAGCTATGTTTTGGAGAATACGAGTCTCGCAACTACACCCTTTTGTTCGTGTATTATAGAATTATGGTTGGGATACTGCAGTATCTAAGCTAAGTTCAGGGCCGGATTTCTAAATAGGATAAGTAGGCTGTAGCCTAGAGCGGCAAATTTTTGAGGGCCACAAATTTCTGACCAATTAAAGCAACTTCGGCATAAAATTTTTTGTAAAGGTACTGATATTTTTAAGAAAGAAAAAAAATAATTTCCATTAAACTGTAAAAATATATATAGTATGTATTAATATTTATTAGCAAACATGCTTGGCTGCTACTAGGGCAAATGCACCCTTTAAACCGGATTTGGAAGTTGAAAGAAAATTGTAAAACAGTTAAAAAAAATTCGCCTATTTTGCTTTTGATTTACAGAGTAAAGTTACAGAGATGATTATTATATGTAAACAGGAAAAAATAGTCAAGAAACCTATATCTTGGACATCTTACAACGCAAGTGGGGGAAGGAAAAAAACCATTCACACTCCGATAAAAAAAAGCACAATTAAATTCAATCAATCATAGCCTACAGGCGGCAAATCTTTAAATCCGGACCTGGCTAAGTTTGACTGTCCAATCTAAGCCAGTTTTTATTGAAAAAGCAATTCAAACGTAAACAAATTTCAATGGAGACAAAAACTATATTTTTAAAGTAAAATAATAATTCAAACCTCAGTGAAGTCTGGTATGGAGATACTGGCTCCAGCGTTCGGAACACCCAACTTCTGAAGTGAACGGATATACTTAAAGCATTTCTCCCGAGGCAATGTCAAATGCTTTTCTATTTCATTCAGGAGCTGTTAAAAGATAAAATAAAATATACCACCAGTCCAGCAGTTCAATGTGTGTTTCTAAACGTTAACCCTCTAATGCATGAATTTTTATTTTCACCCCCAAAAAATATATATGTATCTTTAATACTCATACATTATAGGAAAATTACTGAAAAAAATTTAACTGCAATAGATTTTAAATAATTTCCAATTTTGATAAGAATGACTAGAAAACTGCTAGATATATTTCAAAATAACCCTTTTTAACTACAATTAATTTTTCAAAATTATTTGTATTTAGTATTAATATTATTATGCTTTGAATACGGCCAAAAACGTAATTTCCTAACAGTTAATAACCCCACTCTTTAACTTTGAATACACTTTTACCACTGTCATCTATGACGATTATTAGTAACTAAAACTTCAAAATGGAACGTAATAGATGAAAAAAACACAAATTTGTCCAGAGGGAGCTCGAATTTAATAGAATAAAGAGGAATATGTTACTTGTTGCCAAACTTCAGCATGCATTAGAGGGTTAATCCATTTAAATTGCTACGATAAAATCGCTACAAATAATCATGCTTAAAAATATCGCTTCAATCGCAAAAACCAAGGTAATTTTTAGTAAGGAAATCTTTCATGCTCTCTTCAACAGACATTTCCAGTTTTAAGCAGTATTTAGGTAAGTATTTTTTGTCATTTCCTGATGACAACTTGACGCTGACACAATGATGACTTGGCGAATGATCGGTTTGTTGTCATTTCAACTTGGTGCCAAATCCTTAGATGGTCCTTTAGGTTATTTTCAAACAATTATCTATTAAGGAGTATATTTTGCAAGGATTTTTGTGCAAATTAGAGTTACATTTACTGACTGTTACACCAATTTCGAAGAATTTGAGTGGTAAAAATAAAAATTATGTGTTGTCTGTTTTTTTTTTCAAAAAATTAATAATTGTATAAGTTTTGTTGTAATCTGAAATGTATACAAATTAACCGCTAAAAAAACTATTTTTTTACAAGACCTCCAAATTCTTCTTGAGCAATTTGGTTCGCCATTTTTTAAATTCAATAAATAAATCATCTTCTCTAGTACTGGTATTGTTGAAAAGCTTGAACAATCTTTTTTATAAGATAAACGTTAGTATTAAAAAAATTTCAATGAAGTTGCAACTTGAATTCTACAAATGTCTATATATATGTACCGAAACGAAGAGGTAAAGGGCAACTTTAGAGCA
Source organism: Hylyphantes graminicola (assembly GCA_023701765.1). Taxonomy (NCBI): domain Eukaryota; kingdom Metazoa; phylum Arthropoda; class Arachnida; order Araneae; family Linyphiidae; genus Hylyphantes; species Hylyphantes graminicola. The sequence goes on from CM043113.1 coordinate 12,717,555, forward strand.
AGCTTGAACTTTAAACTTGTTTCAGTGTATGAGTGATAAGAAAAAAAGTACAAAATAAACAGTAAGGTTTAGAGCTTGGACCAAAATGCTTCAATCTATAGTTGATAAGAAAACTGCTACTAGAGCTAAAATACAAAACATTCAAGACACACCAAACACTCTAACAAAACACCATTAGTCTGTTATTCTACAGAAAAAAAACTTGCAAAAAAAATTGTGGGCTTTCAATTAGTAGTCTGGGATGGGGTTGGGGAGAAAAACAATTGCTTCACAACTAAACTAACACACAAAATTGTATTTTCATCACTATATGATAATTTTACCTAAAATTCGAACTCTGCTCTTTCATCCAGAATAGGCCTTCTCGTTTGAGACAAGCATAGAAAAATGCCATTAGTAAACAGTATAAAGAGACAAAAAAAAGCAATAATTTGATACTGACAATAAAATTAGCTTTAAAAGTAAATACAAATATTTGAAAATTACTTCGACCCATATTGAACACATTTCCAAACATGGATCTTGATTTTTTTTTAAAATTTAAATATCAATCAATGAAATGTTGTATACATGTTTTACAGAATAAGTTTTCATAAAAAAAAATTATCTATTTTCCCACTTATATTAAAATGGTGGAATCTTACCAAATTTTTATAAATTAATTTTTGAGTAGCATGAGTTTCATGAACTGTTCAAATAGCTTTATATTCTTATAAATTTACAATTAATTTGTTTATAAAGTCATTTTTATTTACATTAGCACAAATTAATAAAAATATATTCAGTAGAATACCATAAAGTAAGCTCCAATTCCGAACTTTATTAATGAGCAGAGCATTTATATAAATTATCATACATATTTATTTTAAAACAGTGTAGTTTACCCCAAAATTACAAAAAACTTTTAGATAACACAATAAACTTACATTCTTAACTCTTTCAGTCCCAGTGCCATTTGGCATCATATTTCTGATCATATTTTTAAAAAAATAATAGGGTTGACATCTATAATAAAAAATATTTTCTAAAAGGAAAGAAGTTTGAAAAATCGAATGATGTGCTTTTTGATATCATAAATGGCTATAGACAATCAAAAAGAAATTCTAAAATTGCGATGTCAAATTGTCATTGGGACTGAAAGTGTTAATTTGCATAAGATAATTTAAAATTTGCAAGTAAAATTTATTTTGAGTTTATTTTTTAGCAAAATAGGAACTTACCTTTTTATAAAACACTGGAGCATTAAAGCGACTCAATATGCAGATGGCCGTTGGCAGCTTTAAACACAAAGGCTGCTGACCTGGGCTTTTTTCCGGCCACCCCTTGAAAAAAGATAATTTTTTTGTTTAAACATACTTATTTTAAGGAATCATGACTTGATTGAAATTTTATGTAAAAGAACTTTAAAAAAGTTAGTTTAGCAAGTTATGTTTTAAACATTACATTTTTTTTTAATTTCACATAACTTGTACTGAATTACCCCTTTCAGACCCAGTGATGCCATTTGGCATCATGTTGTTTCCCCATAATTAAAAAAAAATAGGGGTGACATCTAATGGGATAAATAAAAAATATTTTCTAATAGAAAAACGTTTGAAGAATCGAAGGATTTGATTTTTAATATCATAAATGGCTATAGACGATCAGATTTTATAAAATGATGCCAAATTGTCATTGGGACTGAAAGGGTTAAGTGAGGAACAATTTATTTGTAGGATATAAATCTCTGAAAAGAGTTCATCATTATAAAAAAAAAGAGTTAATCGTGAAAGCAAAAACCAATTTTGGGTTATTTTGCAAAAAATGGTGTCTATACCATATAATAAACAGATAAATTACTAACAAACTTAAGGGTAAAATAAATGTATGTACTCTTAAGTGTCATTAAAAACTAAATCGCAGAATAAGTATTATTAAATAATTATGAGAAAATAATTAAATCATGACCTACCGTTATTCTTAGACAATAACCCAAAACTTTTTCACCTTTGTCATAGAGTGTGAAGTGGAAAGTTTCACTGTAAAAATATAAACAATATCAAAAATTAAGTTATTTATTTGATTGGTTTTTTTTTCAGTAAATGGGATTATAATAAAATATAGCTTCAAAATGTTAAATTATATTTTTATTTCATTTTACAAAAAAAAAAAAAACCAAAAAAAACCTTAAGTACATGAATAATTAAAATCAAATGCCACATTTTTATTTTAACTTCTCAAAATAAAAATTCTGTAAATTATAAAAAGGTAATTTACTTTTGAATAGAAATTAGAAAAATAAAATTTATATTACTAATAACAAGTGCTGTAATGAACATAAATATATCAATATATTTGTACCAAAGGATTGATATCCAACATTTAGTTTATAGTGTCAAATACGAAAACTGTTTTTTTTTTTTGCAACAGCTATTGTGAGCTATGTAAAATAACTGTTGTAGAACTTCTTAGATATATTGGTTGGTTATGTTTAATACTACTTTAATTGTCAAGCATGATTACTTCATAAGAAGAAGTCATCAAACAATTGTTAACTCTCAACCCAAAGTCAATTAAAAGCTACTTATAGCATATAATAATAACTTAAAACTTAAACTGTTGTAGACCACTTCCTCTGACACCAATGCCGCCACAAAACAAAAGCTCCGAGCTAGGGCTCAAAGGAAAACATCCTTTTCGAGCCTAACTACAACAGAGGTTAGGTTAGGTTAGAATTATCGTCACACGAGGGCTATTGGCAACGGGCGTCGTATTTTAGAACCACAGTCAAGTGACGAGCCGACACCTGAATATGCACCCAACGCAACCGTTAAGGGCGACATCGTACGCAGCGTTAGGACTTTGAAGGATATTTAACGTGCACTCCCTTACACAGGACTACGACAGAGAAGTCACTTCCGCGATCACCAGGCTGAGGACAATGCACCTCAGAGGCATGAAGATCTTGCCAGACGGATCCAGAAAATACCCAAAATTAGGCATTGTCTGGGTATGCAGCTAAATCCCACGCACCTCTTCAACTGCCCTTCCATCACTGCAGAACTCTTCAAGATTGACTTAAACAGTTCCCGGGAAACACCGTTTATATGGACAAAGCTGAGGATGTGGCCAGTGCCTTGCTCTACGCTTTTGGAACTATTTAACCGATCTGTTCAACAATTCTGTTCTATCCCACCTGCCTCTAATTGTAATAGTCTATTATTATCATTGCACAGACCACGCAACAAAAAAGGTAAAGACAAAATTGAAGATAAATTCAACCAACCGCATAAAATTAGCTTTCGTATGCTCTTATGAAACTTTAATCTACATTATCAAACCTAATGCTCTTTATTCTGCAATACTGGTTGACTTTCTGAACATTTGGAACACAATTCTAAATATAAATTCCTTAAAAAATTATTGATAAACACATAAAAAATAATTGTGATACCTTTGATAAACTGAAGCAGCTTTAAAAAGTTGAGCATCAGGAAAACAAATGTGTGGTAAAAGTGGATATTTATAAGCATCAGGAACCTAGAAAAAGACATTTTCTATTTTAAACCATAAATCTTATACAGTTCACTAATTTTAAAATCGGATTATTAGTTTGGTATGATACTAGCAACCCTGCCATAAATTTTTTTAACAAGTTTAGCATATTTTAGACAGATTCTCACAATTTTTAGCAAGCTATACAAAACTTATCCTAATATGTATATATAAGTTGTGAAGTGAAAAGATATCAAAGTTTATAATAACTATAAAGATCATTGCAAGCACAAATTGAATTTTTTTTGTAGCTATTGACAGATGTGATAAACAATTTACAAAATATTTAACTAAGTGTAATATTCTGTTAAGTTAATGTACACATTCTTTTCCCATACTGAGACTTTTCTAAAGCCAGTTTTAGGTTTATTAACCCTTTAAAGAGTACTCACTCAGATATCGGAATTTCGATCCAGATCAAAGGCCGATAACCCCCTGATCTGGTACCCCCAGAGACATTAATTTGGTATGGGAACATGGAGGACTTTGTGACCACGACATATTTAATGTCCCCCAGCCACCATTAGTCAACACAGCGGTCTGTAGCTGAATACAAGCGCCGACCCAACAACCATCAGAATTGCAAACACCGCCAAGGACAGAACCTGCAACCCATCCGATGCGAGCACAACGCTTCACATGACTGAGCTACCATGGCAAGGCAATTATATCTGACTTAAACAAATTTCAATAACTTTAAAACTTAAAGTTCTATGGCAGATGCCATTTGCACATGCACTATTTTACTCTGAATAGATACTGTGAACTTGGTTGCAGAAATTAAAAACTATCTTTTTAAATTTTAGCAATACCTTTTAAACCAAAAAAGTTCTAGGGTAGCTAGAAGCCTTTCGTGCTTGCACAATTTTCTTGGCTTCCTATTATGGCATCCAACAGATATCACGAACTCTTGTACCAAATTAGAAGTTCAAAGCAGTTCGAGTAGACAATTTGTTTTAGACAAATAAACCTATGTCAAAACCCCCTTTTTTAGAATCAGTACCCTCCAAAACGCTAAATCTCCATTATGGATTTTTGACTACTACTTTCGCTAGTTTATATTTCATATTAAGGTAAATGAAAATTAAAAATACTCAATTTGGTAACGTAGAAAAGCGAATGCAAGAAAAATAATTAAATACTTACTTTGAGAGGAAAAGAGTGGGAAACTTCAGGTTGCCCATCGGATATGTTAATTATAAATAATGCATCATATAGCTTTGGTGCAATGCATATGCTTGAACCAGAAACCTGAAATATTACAATTCAAAATCAGGGCCATATTTCTAAATAGGCTAAGTTGGCAATAGCCTAGAGCGGCAAATTTTACGAACAATTAAAGCAGCATTCGACATAAAAAATTATTATAAAGATGCAAATATATTTTTAAGAAAGAAACAAAGAATTTTCATTAACGTGTAGATCGTAAACGTATGTATAGCACTAATATTTAGTAGTAAATATGGTAGCAGCGAGGGAAATTAGAATCTTCCCCCTGATTTGGAATTTGAAAGAAAATAGAGCAGCTTAAAAAATTCACCTATTGGCTTTCGATTTAGAGTGTACATATATGATTATAATAATATGTCAAAAGAAAAAAATAGTTAAGAAAACTATATCTGACGGCAAATCGATCGTAGCCTACAAGGCAAAAAATCGATTGTAGTCTACAGACAGCTTCTTTAAATCCGGCCCTGTTCAAAATAATGATATAGTGACAATGGTTATTCCACTTAAATGTTCAAGAATTCTAATGTTTTTATACGATGAATTCACATTTGTCATTAATTATATTGTCACTTAAGTTCCCACATGTGCCATCTCACTCTTTGCAAAAATGAGTTTCTTATGTTTTGGTACTAGCAAGAGATAGCACCTGTGGTCAACCAAAATAGTCCCTCTAAAAAAATTACTTAAATTTTTTTTTTTTTTTTAAGATTCAACAGGGCGGCAAATACCATAATTCATAAATTATTAAAAACTAATTTTTAAACTCGAATTAATGGAATTATAAAATACTTTTATGGTAGTGTAACTATTTATATTTTAAATGCGTAGAAAACCATTTTTTTTTTAATTGGAAACAATAAAATATTGTAGTTATATAAAAAAAACCACAAACCTGGCGTATGGACTTGACATAAATTATACGAGCTTCAATAGCTTTCATCGAAACATCAGAATCTGAAGGATCTAAAAAAAAAAAAAAATGAATCAAATAGCAATATTTTACAAAGGTAATTCTAAAAAACTGAAATTACCTAAATATTTTTCATACAATTATGGCTGGTTTTATTCAGATAAGTATGTTTCAAATGCAAAATACTAAAAGTTAAGTTCAGTATACCTCAAAAATTACCTTAACTAACTAATTAACTTTCATAAAATGTCAAACGATTGACAAAAAAATAATAATAATTAAATTCTTTGAGCTGAAAAAATTTCTGATGCAGGGATAGTGATGCAAAGAAGAGACTGAACAAATTTGAAACACGATTGCTTCAACATGTAACAATTGGGCAATTGTGAAAAGTAATACCGTAGAAAAACCACATGACTTGGCAAAATTATTTTCTTGTTTGCAATGAACTGAGTATTAGTGTGCAATTGATATTGCAAAATTAGAATTTATTGCATTAGAATGAGTCACACATACTGTTTTTATGCACGAGTCATAGAATGTTACACTAGATAAAACAGAATCTAAACTTAATATATTAATAACTTATAACATTTTAATAAATTATAGTCAATGATATAAATAATATATTAATATTTATTAATTATAATTAAAATTCAATATTTTATTTCAATATGTTATAAATAATCTTAATTTTGATGGGCAATAAGTGATCTGATATAATTATAATGTATACACAAAATTTAACCCCTTCCTTTTTTGCTGCTAGTTTAATTTTCAACTTGTGAGATGCTGTGACTTAGCTACCTGAACAGAATTAAAAGGTAGTTATTATCTTAAAGCTATAAATAAAAACAAGCTTTATATGACTGGAAAGGTTTATAATGACAAATGACAATGAATGCACCCTCTAGAAGGGAAGAGTATAGGCTTTATAACCTGCTACCCTACTCGCCAAAAGTGACACAGTTACAGGAGACACACAAAGAAAGTCCAACACAAACACATAGACAAATAACAACATTTATTGACATCCATTCCTTACTGGGATTTCAACCCGAACCCAGAAGCTCCAAAAGCTAGCTCCCTAACGGTTGTGCTGCCGGGTCGGCGGAGGATTTATAATACTTTTTGACATACATAACAATTTTCCAATTAAATTATCCATCAAAACTCATACATACCCAAGACCGGAGCTTTGGCGTTTTGGTTTTCTTTAGCACTGGTTCGAACCGAAGCAAAAGAACTGTAAATCATATTCCTTACCTAGAAAATTTAACAATGAAAAAGAATTGTAGGAAATTACGGCTGTGGGCAGGTAAACTGCAGTAACTTCCATTAGGAGTTGGACCATTGTTGCAAGCACTCAATTACTCTAACATAAATGATGGAAATTAAATTTATTTCAGTTAAAAAAATTGTACATCTCAGTGTTGTTGTGATTACTGCAGTACGGCAGATTAGTCATCAAATATTTCTTATAAAATATAAGGATAGTTTTCCGAAAACATTTGTGACCTCAAAATAAAAGTGAAACCAAGTCAATAAAAAGCTTCTTTGTGCTATACAGAGGATTAAAGTTAAAGTTTTATTATAAAATTACCTCTTAACATTTTTTAATTGATGATGTTTAGCGGATAGTATCTGAACTTTTAATTTTCTTTATTGTACTTAAATTCAACATAATTATTGCTACAATCGCAATGCTAACTTATTCATTTTAATCTTAAGTTATTATACATTAAAAGAACTCATAAAATATATAAATTAATTTGATTTAAAACAATTTAGAAAAGGGCACAGCTATTGTACAATGGCTGGTCTGTTCATTGGCAACTTTTGGAGAGCTTGAAAAAGTAATACACAGTTGCTATACCTATCACATTGCATTTAAATGTACAAGGTGTCTGTAAAAGAATGTCCAAGTTTTAAATGGTATATTACAGGAGTTTATTTTATACTAAATATAACATATCATACACGAATTGAAGGAAAACTAACCTAGTTTTTACTATGTGTGCGCCTTTAGCGATACGGCACACATACAAACAAAAATGCAATTCTCTTCCCATACTGTCTGCAGCAAGTCCGGAGTAATGTAAGCAACAGCCTGTGCAACTGTGAAAATGATGTAGCGGTACAAGCGTACACGCTTATCTGAAACTGTTGGAGTTATTACACTCGTCACCTTCAACCACAAATGTCGAACGATTGCAGCTAATACTATTACAATTTGAAACTCGGACATTCTTTTACGGACACCCTGTATAGTTGAAAGTTCACCACAGTTGGGCATTTTATTTTTGTTGCTTATGTAACACAAATTGCCCAATCAAGACCAGTCATTAGATCATAGCTGTTCCCAGAAAAGAAATATTTTCAGAAATAGTTAAAACCTATAAGCCATAGTTTACTTACAGATACCCTGTTACACACATTTCCGCCAGTTTTACGAGGAGGGGGCAATTCTGGCTTGACAAGCGTGGTACACTGAAAAGGAAGTAAATGTATTAATGTGAGGTTTATCAGAAAATAGAATAGGCTATTTCATGTACTCGGAAAAGACAAAAAAAAAAATGCTAGCAATAATAGTGTATCAAAACTTAACTTATTAGTTTAAAAGTAATAGTTTTTTATGTAAAGGGCTGTTTTATCGATAGATCAAGCCTTTTTTTTTGCAGATTTGGACAGTACCGAGAGCTCTCTTTTTTGTGGCACTACCTAGGTATCTCTTGCTACCGATTTTGACTTACAGAGATTATAATGAATCTGAGCTCCCTGTGGATGTAAAAGTACGTAGGAATTGCTCAATTTTGTCAAGAAGACCAAAGCTAAATGGACACTTAAGGGATCTTTTACATGCAAAATAATCATAAAACATGCCAAGAGGAAGATTTTTCCACTCAGCTGTGTCTCGAATTCCCAATCTTGGATTTATGAGGCAGCCCTGGTAATAATTCATAGCCACTGAGCCTACTAGTTATAATTGTTATAAGCCTAAACATGATTTGCCATTTGTTTTGACTGGTTACTACTTTGAACATAAAAAATATTATTGAACTAAACAAAACATTAACTAAACATATGAGCAGTCTAATTATGGAATTATAATATATTTGGGCACACTACTATTTATGGATTAATGGTGAGCAGTTACTAAATTAGAAAGAGTTTAATATATTAAGAAAATTTCTATGAATTAGGGTAAAAGTATGCTGAAATTAGAAACACATGCATCAGATTTACTGTACGGTAACCATTGAGGCAGTTTTTTTTTAATTTGGCTATAAATAATTTTTGTGGCAACCAGTCCGACTTCGATTGATGATTCGAATTTCTTGACTTCGCAACGCTGATGTTTGCCAATAACCCTATCAGACCGTTATTTGCTAATTTCAGTTGGGTTTCTGATCTGGAAAGTCGCCAGAATAGGGACTTTGACGTGATTTCGGAAAGTTCGCCAATGGTTACCGTACAGTAAATTTCTAGCAGAAACTATATACCATATAATGCAGAGGTTCAACCGGTTTGGCATCTTTTTTTCTAGGACTAGATCTGTCTATACAAGGCTCTGCATAGATGTGCTCCTCGCTTTTACTTCTTTTCAAAGTCCCATAGTGTTTCGGAGGACTAACAGTCGTCGGCGTCAAATCCACAAAAACTTTCGTCTGTTTCACTTTATCCCGTAAATTATGGGCTGTGCTTTTCAGGTAGCTACGCAGCCCTGTTTTGTTTGATGTGCTTTTAGTCTTGGATGGGTCGTCGTTGGCTATTATTATAGGTGCGCTCATGAGTCGGGGAGCTTTAGAAAAAACTTCTTCGATGGTTTCAGTTTCGAAACTGAATGACGCATTTCTAGGTTTCGGGACTCCGTTTTTTGATTTTGATAAAGAACCGACTTGGACTGAACTTCGTTTATTGGCATCGCGGGTTGGTTGGGTATTTCTCGGCAATTCAGGTTTGTCATTTTCTAAATTCGCAAAGACCCTTGGCGGCTTGGCAGGAGGAACGGCGCTGGGGACAAAGTTATCACAATCATCGCTATTTTGGCGAATAAATTTCGGACTTTGGCTACCGGAGATTCCATCGATGGTTGTTTCGAAGAGTTTGCTTCTTTCCTTAACGGATATGGGTCGCTTGGGAGTATTATCTGTACTGCTGTTCCTGTATTTAGGACTATTTTTTATAACAGGGTCTTGTCTTTTTATTGTTATTTCTGTTTGGCTTTTCTTTCTGCGAGTAGGAACCGGAGGTGTTCTTGGAATTTCTTCTTTGATTTCAGTTCCTGATAAATTTTCAAATCTCTTGCAGAGTTCCTTAAAATCGGGTTTATTTTTTGAGCCAGCCCCATCGACAGAACTTAGAACAGCTTTATCACTCATGACAGACAAAATACTTCGATCATTTAAAAGAACGACGCACGTGCATGCTTGAAGAAATAAATCCCTAATACATCTAACTCTTGCATAGAGACATTTTAAGGAAAATATTTAAATACGAATTCAGGATAGTCACGTCAAATTGAAAGGAAGGCCTTGATTTTTCGGACGTTGCAGTTTTCATTTTATAAAAACGAATCACGTATTTAACGTCTGAAACTCATCATAAGATGTCAAAGGTTGTCTTGAAACTCGAAAAGGCCGTGTCCGTGACCACAACATCAACAAAAAACTTAAAAGTTTGTTAATCGAAACTTCCGGATTTGAATGTCCGGTTTGCAGCTTTTGCCACCACAGCATACATTTTTATAAAAAGAATATATTTCGGTTTTAGATGACGTCTTGCTCCGTTGGAGGAAAAAAAGGGACGGTTCGGAGTGCATCGAAGAAGTTGATTGCATTGTCAACCGATGAAAAAACCTACATGGAGATGATGGAAAAGATTTAATTTTTAATTGTCACTAATTTTAATTATCAATTACAATTAATCAACACGTAGGTTGCAGTAGTATTTGATTTTTAGCTGGAATTGCAATTTTTTTTTTCAAATTTAAACCATGTTTGTGTTTGGTTTGAATTATCGTCGCACTAGAGCTACACGAGGGCTATAATTTAAACCATGAGTGCCTAGCAGAGCGTCTCCTTTTAGATCGTTTGTCAAATAAATTTATGCATTTAATTTGAATTAATCTATATACACTTAAACACTTGATTTCTTATTTCAAATTAATCCAAAATGTGTACTTTATGTAACATGAGAGAAGAACCGTAGCGAGAAGAACATATATTTCTCCTCATTTAAGTGAACATTTTTCGTAATTCACATAAAAAAAAATCTAAAAACGGATATAAGTGGTTAAAATAACAGAAGATGTAGATTTTTTTAAAATAAAATTTTAAGTTCTTTGAAACCTAAACCTGTAATCTGCATCTTTCACTTGACGTACAGAACCTTTCATATCAGGATTTCTGACTGTGGTTCTAAAATACGACGCCCGTCGCCAATAGCCCTCGTGTAGCTCTAGTGCGACGATAATTCAAAACCAAACCAAACATATCAGGATTTCATATTAGTAACCATTGAAATCCTGGTATGAAAGGTCATGATTGGTTCTTAATTGGTTACGGTGATTGGTTTATGCCATGGCATGGTAAGCTCTCTCCCAACTTCACTGATTAGATGTTAAAGATGGCACAGAGAGCTATTAAAGAATGAAAGATCAATAAGGACCTTATTTTCTTTCAAGTGGAATTGTTGCCACTCAAGACATGAAACCTGCCCATTGAAACATCATAATCTATTTAATTAATGTTTATATATTTTTAAAAAATATTAATATTAAATATTGAACTGTCCTTATAAAATTGATTAAGAAAAACGTAGTTTTTTTTAAATGATAATAAGAAATTAACTTCTAATTTAACATTTACTGCGCTTATAAATATACCAGAAAATTTAATAAAAGCAGGTATCATTATTTTGTTAACAAATTACATTTTATTCAATGTAGAACCATTTCTCTCTCTCTCTCTCTCTTGGGATTTTTTTAAAACTAAAATTTTTCACCCAAATAATGACGTCGTTAAAGTAGTATGATATGAACATGCCTGATATCTGTAGACATTTATCACAAATTCATTAAACGTAGTGATTGTTTCCAGTGGACTACTCTAATCATGTCATATATAAATGATTCTTCCCATTTCATTGGCCTTATTCGATACAGAGGCTGGTGATCAATCTAAGGCTAAGGTTTAAATGATTATTACTCAGAAGGTTAAATTAGGTTGAATTAATAGCCGTACTAGAGCTACATAAGCGGTTTGTTAATAAAATTAACAAACAAGGGCAATTGGCAAAGAGCGTCATTATTTAGAACATCATTCAAGTGACGGACCGACACCCGAGTAGGCACTCAACGCAACTATTTTTAGATTATTATTCCTCAAAAGGGTCACAGCAAGCTGTAGTTTTCGTAGGTTAGCGCCCTTTCACAAGCAAGATCAATAACAAAATCCGATAAAAATATTTTTTAAAGTCTAGATTAAAAATGTTTAGTTCATTTTTTTCCTTAAAGTAATTTGCAATTTTTAAATTTCATACTTAAGCACGTTAGAAATAAATGGCAGCACATAAGTTTTTTCCTTAATAGAGGACGAATTATTTCAGACTATATCAATCCATTATAGCCTACCATAATAATAAAATCTCTAAAGAAATTTAAGTTACGTGTTTTTCTAATTTCAGTGCTGAAAGTGGGGGTAGACGCGGGCACTCCACTTTTTCAAGAAAATTGCTATCCATCCCTCCACTTCTTATATCTCTCAAACTTTAAACCATATTTTCACTATAATTCTTACAACCTAAAGCATGATTTAATAATTCTCTATTCAAGTTAGAACATAATTATACCAAGGAAAAATAGTTGAGTTATCGTCGCACTAGTGCTACCAATATGGAAGGAAGAGAAACGACCACTAGTAGTTTTAGCAGAGAACTTACTTCCATTGCATGAGACAAAATTAGATTCCCCCATGCCCAATGGCAACCCTAAGTTAACACAAAAACAAGGTAAACATCAACTACTGTAATTAACACGCATGACAAAAGTATTGCTATAAAGACAATTCTGATTTAATATTGTAGATACGTGTAACAATTGCGCTGTAACTCAATGACGGTAGCGTCAGTTCTGCAATTACAGTGCGACACCAGTTCTGCAATTACAGTACGACACCCACGTCATAGTGTAATTGCAAAAATGACATTAGTACTGAAGCACGTACAAAATAGCCACATGGGATTTACGAATCAGAGTCATTATTTCGTAGGCCGGCCCATACGCGCAATGGTTAGTGTACTAGCCTTTGGAGCTGCTGGGCTCGGGGTTCAAATAACGGTAAGGCATGGATGTTTGTGTTTGTCAATAAATGTTGTTATTTGTCTATGTGTTTGCGTCGTCCTTCTTTGTGTGTCTCTTGTGACTGTCTCTTCTGGCGAGCTGGGCAATGGGCTATAAAGCCTACACTGCCCCTTCTAGAGGGCTCAATCACTGCATTTGTCATTGTCATATTATTTAGTAGATCAGCCTGTTGAAGAGACACGCAGATTCCAAAAAAACTTTTTGGATATTTTCAACTAAATAAGGAAAATCAGATTTTTTATTGCAAAGTTTATTACAACAAAACACATCAAGGGGAAAAAATTATGTAAAAAAAAGAGCTTTTATTTTCAAATTCAAATAATTTTTTTTGGCTTTTGTCTTCAAACGCTACTTCTACATTTAGCATTTAAAAAAAATTGTAAAGAAAATTGGTTAATTTTAAAATTGTCCACAAAACTGTATAAATATTACGACAGCATAAAAAGTAAGAGTTTCTAAATACAAAAGTAAACATAGACTTCATTCCAAATGCACTTTTGTAAAGCACGTTGAGCAATTATAATTGTTAAATTAGATATAAGGATTAATTACTTTTAAATGTACCAAATTAGTCTGGCTTAGTCTAGTCTGGAACGTTTAATAAAAATAACGTAGCGACATATCAATAGATAAAATCACAAAAAATAAACTTCTACGAAATCGTACACCAAAAATTAATTGACCACAGTAATTGGGTTTTGTTGAAGTATAAGAACTCTTCGTAAAAAGAGATAAAAAGTTGGGGTCGCCAATTAGTAAAAAATGAAAAATATATATCCTTTTTTGCTGAGTATTTTTTGCATTGTTGAATTAAATCTAAAATATTCGCATAACAATTATTGAAGAAAACAAATTTATACAAGATTTAAAAAAAATTCGAAATAAAGACAGTTAATGTTTCAACAGTAAAACAGTTAATGTTTCAACAGTAAAACCGTTAATGTTTCAACAGTAAAACAGTTAATGTTTCAACAGTAAAACAGTTAATGTTTCAACAGTAAAACAGTTAATGTTTCAACAGTAAAACAGTTAACGTTTTCAGTTATTATATCTTATACTATAATACGAGGAATTGGTGCCAAGTCGAAAATCGCCCCAGAATTAATAAACTCCGGTAAACTTGGGGGTCTGGGGTTTTTGGCCACGATGAATCGATTGGCACAGGTTTTGAAGCGCTACGGTCAAGCAGTTCGGAGTTACAGATAGGATATTTTCAAACTTCATTAGTTCGCCATAATGGCTACTTTCCTGATGCCATCTGCTAAAGCTATAAGCCTCTGCTTAAGCTATAAATGTTTAGTTAAGATTTTAATTTTTCAAATTTAAGTAAATTCAACCTTGCTTTAAACTTTATTGAGTTTTGTTATTTATTTACAGAAATGGTAACATGAATATTTTTTTAGTTCCAATCAGCAGACGATTTTAGTTCTATTCTGTTCATTGGCGATTTTTGGCGATCTTGAAAATTTAACGTATGGTTGCTATACCTATCGAGTTGAATGAAGTATGAAATGGAATGTTTACCACATTTCGACATTTTCGTTGACTTTCAACGAAACGCCAATTATCAATTACATTTCATTTCCTATGACTTTTAAAACTTTACCTTTGTATAGAATAGTTCCCTTTCCAAACTCTAACTTTGTTTACAATGGTGCACTTTAACTAATGTGACCATCAGACGTCCCGCTTTTTGTGTTACTGTCCCGCGGGCCGAATGTCCCACCAAAACGTCCCGCTTTTTTGTAAAAGTCCCGCAATGTCCCGAAAAACGAGGAAATTGTAAATAAAATAGACTTTTTTTATGAATAATCGTTGTAAAACGCTATGACGTCTTTAGAAATTGTTAAATGAATGTTAAAGTCATCAACAAATTGGTGGAGTATGGTTTCTGTTTGCCTGGAACCACTGCTGCTGTTGAACGCGCCTTCCTTATCTTTCTTATACCAAGTGTGTAATTGTGTGAAGGGACTAATATGTGCATAAAAAAATACTTAAAAAATACACCGGGGGGGGATGATGGAGTGTCCCACTTTTTGATTTTGAAAATCTGGTCGCATTAACTTTAACCGATTATCTTTTCACCAATGGTTTCACAAATTTTCTTATGGTATGTATTGTTTTGATAAATCACAATTGAAAATTTAAATCTTCAAGTTAGCTTCGATACCTGTTTTCTCCGAGTAGAGCTCGGTCACCCGCTGGTTATCGAATTAACGTGATTTTCATTTTTACAAGTCGATTAATTATATTGCTTAGGGATCAAAAGAAATAACTTAAAAATTATCCTTTAGACCAGGGGTTCCCAACCTTTTTTGCACCTGCATACCACTTGACTTTTTGAGAAATTTTGGCGTACCACCAGACCTAAATATTTTAATAAACGTATAATATTTAACTCTTCTGAAAGTGTTCAAAGGTTTTTTTTTACTAAAATTCCTGAGAAACCTTCGTATTTAATGGTTAGATATTTGTTAATTTATAACATGCTTATAATAAAGGAGAAATAAAAAGATAAGTAATGGTATTATTTTACAGTTTTGTTTTCTTCCTATAGGTCTAAAAACATGCAAATAAAAAAAAAGTACAAACTCATAAAAATCCGATCCGGAAGTTAATTAAAGAGATTTCTCCTTTTAAAATAATGTTAATGTTTAAAATAATGAGTATTATTTTTCCGTGCTCGCTACACATGCGTACAGAAGCTATTGATAGCATCATGTTGCTCACATCACTCACGCGTACCGCGCACCACCTGAAACATTCCCGCGAACCCACCAGTGGTACGTGTACCACCGGTTGAGAACCCCTGATGCTTTAAACAATAAATCAAAACCTTCTCTTTCGTTACTTTTAACCCTTTCAGTCCCAGTGATGCCATTTGGCATCATCACTTTCAATATTTTTTTCAAACTTTTTATGTCCCGTTATGACATCCAAACACACATCATTCGATTCTTCACAATTTGTTCTATCAGACAATATTTTACATTAATCTCAATAGAAGTCAGAACTACTATTTTTTTTATTCAGAAAATAGTCGACAAGCGTTTCTCCTGATTTTTGATAAGTTCACTTCAGTTCCACATATTTAAAACACAATTTAAACTATTTCAGTTAAAATAATTACTAAATTTTTTTTAATAATATGGTCAGATACCTTAAAATATATAACTCGAAGTGTTTTAAGGTAATATATATATTTTTTATTTTGTTGTTTTCCACAGTTAAAAAATTTTGGCATTGTTTCAAAAACCATATAAAAATTTTAAATGAATTTTTTTTTCTTATGGAATTCGTATATTTGACCTAAAATAAGCTTATTTTGTGAATATCAGATGTTTCTGTAGTGTAGTAAATTTTTGGGACTGAAAGGGTTAAAAGCATGAGACCTATAATAAAAACACCATCCAAAATAAGAAGTAAACAGACAAGATTTTGAAAACTCGAATACATGCTATTACATTGTACGCTTAAAAACAATAAAAAACGTAATAGAATATACATTTATAACGCTTTATTCAGGTTTCTTCCTTTACTAATTAAGAATATCGAAAACTCCATATTTAAGAATGTTTGTAGATATTAATTCTAAGATAACATACAATTATATCCAAAATAGGTATATAAAATCGATAATTAAATAAATAATAATTTCACAGACAATAATGAAGTCTCTCAGTTCGAAATAGAAAAATCACACAACTTTATTTAGCTTCAATTAAAGTTTACAAAATAAAATACATTCACATAATTTGGTTTTTATTTTTTGCTCGACTTAACGTTACAAAGATATGTTTCTAATTCTGATATGGTTTGTGGACTTTTCTATTTCAGGAGACTTGTTCAGCTATTTTTCTTCATCGTAGTAAGACTTTAGGTGCTTTTTGTAGTTGCTGGCGTAGATGGCTTCCTTCATTATCCTTTCCTGAAATAGAAATTTGCATCTAGAAACGAAATTGAATGAATTGATGCCTGATAAGGTAGCCCTATACCTTAAAAAAAAAGGGAAATTTGGAAAAAAAATAATAAGATTATTTAAAAGTGAAATTTGTTGGCCCATAAATCAGCAAAAAAATTGTTTCTAGTGTAAGTAAAAAGTAAGTTGTCATTGTTTTAATATGAAGTTTCTTGACAATTGCTAGTTTAAATGATTAAAATATGTAGAATAATTGGAAATGAAACATAAAATAAAGTCTGGATAATATATTTGAAGAGTACAGGGAAGAACAGCTTGATTTATTGGGAGTCATCCCGTTATTGCGTCTGCTTGGCGGACATAGGCGACAGAAAACCGGTTTTTATTTCGGTTCTTCCTTCGCGATACAAACGTTTGACTCGTGTCCAGTGATCTCTGACGTAAATCAGGGTTTCCGCGAAAGAAAAACAAAGCGAGGAACCGTTTTCTTTACACCAGTTAAGGCGATTTCTCGCTATCATCGCCAAAGAGGCCTATTGAGGGAAGCCTTCTACGAAATTAAGCGGTTTTCCCCCTGTACTCTTCATTTGTATGTTTACCGACGCTTTAAAAATGAAAAATATAATTAGAAGTTAAGTAATTATTGTCCCCAAAAAATTTGTTTGTTTATACTTTCAATTAACAGAATTTAAATATCTCAAAAACTCATAAAAATTAAAAACACTTATAATTCCAATTCGTTTTATTATATTTATGTTTTGTAAAACCGAGAGAAAATTAGGGATAAACATTAACATGACTTAAGTAATCCTAAGTAGGAAATAATACTTTTCAATATTGAATACTATTCACAACTTTGGATTAAACTGTTTTTTTATCTGAAAAAAGTACCAACTAAAAATTTGTATAGTAAGTACATAAGTTTTAAATAGCATAAATAACAAATAGTCTTCTGTTACTTTTTCCTACTTTTAATAAAAATTATTTATGGATACTGCGTTTCAACTATTTCCTTAGCAACAAGCCTTGTTATACAATAAAAATACTCATATAGGTGATATACAGTACAAATCTCTGTAAAGTAATAATATTAACCACACAAATCTCTAAAATATTCTAATATTCAGTTCTTTCTAGTAACTCTCAATTAACGTCTTTCCGATCCATAAAACAGTTCCCACGTCTTAATAGGCGTGATTACATTCTTTCCCAGAGAATTTGCAGACGCAGCAGACTTTGTTTTGACTTATGATCCACTCTTCTTACAACTATTAACAATTAGAGTCACTTTCTAATTAGGAATCGACATGTGAAGTTAGGTGTGCTTTGGCGGCCTTTCCCGGCCCTCTGTAACAGCAGTAAAATTTTCTTTACTGTACTTTAAATGAAGTAGATAAAATCCTTTGTCGTCTAATATCGTCTCTTTATTTTAATTAACTTCAGAAATATTATACTCTCATGTGTAGTATAGATGATGTTATTTTACAGGGTGAGGCAAATAAAAGTGGCCCCAATATGGAGATAAGAAATACGACAGAAATGTTGCCAAGTCAAAAACCAATACAAAAACAGGTTTGCTAACTGAAGCTATTGATCGCTTCAATATTAAGTCCAATCAAACGCTTGGCGATTTATTTGCCGGCAACTACGCTATGGTTTGAGAAGCTAGTTGAAATGAAATGTAAACAAGATTTGTAGAGCTGATCAAGAAAAGTTCCCACGATCGTTATTTATCCTAGAGAATCGGACCTTTTTGTTTTTGTTTAGACAAAACATTCTAAATTGATTGCAAGACACAAAATTTACATTATGGAACGTCTTCTTCTTCATACAATACGAACTAAGATCTGAACTAGTCTATGAGTAGCTCTAATGTGAAGCTAATCCGATCCAACCAATGCAAAACCAGGTTTCAGGCGGCTTCAAGAGTTTTTCTCGTCAAGCATTTCAACGTATTCCTATCTCTAGACCGGGGCCTCGTTTATTTGCCTCACCCTACATTAGATATATATAAAGGCTAAAATAACAGAAACCAGTTGTCCGATTAATAAGACAAAGTTGTCTGGAATACTGAACGATGACCATATTTATAAGTCATGATCCCCAGTAGACTGAGTGGGATGAATAGACAATGTTCATGATTATAATGGTAGAGTTATACTTAATTCAATTAATATATCAGTAGTTTCATTTTCGGTCGCAAATGCGGTAATTTGAAGCAAATAGTCAGAATTTGATATCGGAATTTTTTCTCCTCAAAAATTCATTTCAAAACTAGTTTTTAATTAAAAGAAAAAGAAAGTAACTACTATTTTAAGCAATTAAATAATGCAACTTGACAAAAGTATTAGCTCTCCGAAGAGATAATGCATTTATTTAAACTTAAGGATAGTTTTTAATTGTATGCTTTTTAAACATTTATATATTTTTCGTCTCAATTTGATATTCGTTAAAACCATCTTCAGGACAATAACGATGAAAATACAACTGAAATTTTAAGTATTATAATTTCTAGGTATTAATTTCAAAATTCGGGATCTATGAGAAACTATTTGTATGTAGCGAAATTTTTAGTATGGCAAATTCGATATTTAAAAAAATCTTTTTATTTGGGAATAGATTCCTATACTTTTGCGGTTAAAGGTAGTACGGAGAGTCTTGGTTAAATAAAGTTCATCGAATTTTAATTCATATTCGCATTTTTACTTAACTTTTGCAAGCGATACTTACCTTTCCGCCAACCTATAAAGTTGCTAGCACTAAATAGTCCAATTTCAAACCAAAAGCGAGGTCAATTACCAATGATACTTGAACTTACCAGGGCAGCCCCCCCCCCCCTCTCAATACAAATTTATTTCAGGGACATGTCTAAATTGCGGAAATCTGTCACGTAAGTGTGTGTGTGTGTATGTGTTGTGTCTGTCTTACTTGACGAAGGTTTATAAGCGGGTCTCTGACCAAGCATACAAACCTGAAAATATATGTCTACCAACCAACCAACAAATGGATCAAGGCCATTTTCAGTACACAAAACTGCGAAATCCTTATGTAACTTTTGCGAGTAGTTATTGATTTAATGATTAACGAAAACCATCTCATCTTCAAACTTTCGAAAACGCATCTACCAACAGGTTTTCTAAAATTGCACTCCTTGTCAAGGATTCCCTCAAAAAGGGATTATTTAACCTATAGCCATTAACCCTCAATTCAAACAGAATTTATAAACAGAAATAATGCATACCTCATGAGGTATTTAATGGTTTTTAAAGGTAGTTTTGTTTGACTAAAAGCTTTTTCTAAAATAGCATATTCCGAAAGCAAGGTTTTCATTTTGTAATTTAAACTAGTTTGTAATATTATCTGTTACTGAGCCTCCTTCCACACAACATTTGTGTTCAACAGAGAAAAAAAGACGCAAAACACAGTATTAATTCCCTATTAAATATTTTTAAGCTAAATTTGGTTAATTCCCTTTTTTTTTTTCGAAAATTCAATCATTATTTTTTATCGTTTGCCAAGATATTAATTTATTAATATTTCAAAAAATAAATTGGTTATATAATCAAATAATCTCTTTGTGAAATATATTGACGTCATTTCAAACTGATTTATGTGGTAAAAATATTTGTTTTTATTATTAAAAAGAAATATCGATTGTTGTAAATAGTGATGGTGATTTAAATCGAATAAAGAGACTTCTTTGTTTCTAAAATAGCAACAGTTGTTGCAGTTTTTTTTTTAATAATTGAAGTACTTCAAATTTGATTCCTTTTTTGGGTAAGATTTTCAATGTCCTCTTATTTCAATGCGTCCCACACTTTACGTTATAAACGTTAGAACGTAGAACAGAAGCTAAAAGAACTATTTTTTTACAAATTAATTTCGAAGTAAAATTCCCCTTAAATAAATATTAAAATGTATAGGAATTTTAAAACAAGTACATTTGAAAGTCTTCATTCACTGTATAAATACAAGCAAAAGTAAAAAAAAATTCATTAAAACTTAACATAACCTTTGGAAATATTACGAAATTGAAATGTATGGATTTATTTTTAAGTAAAGAGCCCATTCGCAAGGAAATTTCGTAGGAAAATTAAAACTATTGTTTCAAATTTCCCTATCATCGTAAAACTAATCTTATGTTCAAATAGCTTTGCTAAAATTAATTAATTATTTTTTAAAAAACTGCTTTCTATAGGCAACTATAGTATAACCTTGCAATGAAAATAATCAAATATTACTAATTATAGATTATGTACCACAATACGAAATAAATCCACTACTGAAATGGTTTGTTCTTTGTATAAAACAACCAATTATGTTCATACCATTCACGTTCATCGTAACTTTCTTTAGAAAAATGTATACTTACATTTTGTAGAAATTCAACTAAAAAATGGTAAAAAAAAGTTTGGAAGATTTTTCTAGCATAACAATAGACTTTTCTACGTTTACAAAAAAAAGTGAATGAAACGTTTTGAAAAGTAAAAGTGATTGATTGTTACAATTTTGTGTTTATAAAGGAATTTGTGTTAACATAGATTTTTTTTAATCTGTTTCATTTAATTTGTTACTACTCCTCACACTAAGACGTACACATCTGATTTTGATTATTTATTTGATTTACACATCTCATAAGATTTTGAAACATTTGCAAATAACTTTGCAAAAATAAATCTGACAATTTTTATAGACCATGATATTTTCACAGATTGCACTTTCTTCATTTGGCTATATACTCTAATCCAATTAGCAAAGCCTTAAATTAAATGTAGTGAGGATTAGTAAGTTTTGATTATTTGACTTAAACAAAAATTTATTTAAATGGTATGGAAGAAATATTTCAGTTTTATCCTTTAAGGTATACATACACACTTGAAAAAGCCAAAAATAGCCAAATTTGGCATTTTTTGTTTTTAAATCCATTAGAATCTCCAATTCTTCTTCTTTAAAATTATGTAAAGTTTGTACTGGTACTCCACTCCAATAAAAAGTTACAGTGGTTTTTCTAATATTTAAACCATGAAAGTTAGTTAGCTTTTACAACCTTTAAACTCAATTTTCTCAAAACTTCATTTTACTCATGTGTTACTTTGTTTAATCCATGATAACTTAAGTTAGAATTAACATTTTTTCAAACGAATTGTTTATTTACTTGTAGAATAAGTTGGGAGAGGGCGTGAACCTCAAAAAAGAAGATTTGGTATTTAAATTAATTTTATATTGCATGTCAAAGTAATTTTTTCTCTTAAAAATTGGATTTTTTTAATGTTGCTTATTATAAAAAATTATAAATCAAAAACTAAAAGAGCCACAAACTTGATTTGAGGTTCAGGCACTTTAGAGTCAATTGGTGATTAATTTGCATGGTAATTTTATAGGTCTAAGTTATTTAGTTCTTGAGTTATGAGTGTTTAAAAAACATACTAATTAATGCATAAAATGCTAATTTATTAATTAACATTTTAATTTTTAAAAAATATTTTTACATGTACCCTCATACACTTATGAATTATATCAAATATAAAAAAATTGGATTTTTAAGTTAATTATTAAAAAAAAAAAGTTCAAGTGTGTACGTACACCTTAATGTTATTTTTTAAAAAAACTTTAGCTTTTGGACTGGTCTATCATAACGCCAAATAAATCTAGTAAATATATTTTAGACTCTGTTGTGGCGGTTAGCGCAAATACCCAATGATATAGTCTGTCTATTTACTATGCGAGCCTCGAAAATACTCTCTTCCCCCATCCCTTCACTTGGCTTTCTAGGGAACGGGGAGAGCATCGCTTTTTTAAAAAACCTAACGCGTTTGAGGTTCTGTTGCGAGGTTAACAATCCGAACAGTTCAAACCCAAGTAGGGCGGGGAAAAACACGCTCACATCGTTTCGAAGAAAACCACAGGAGGGGATGAGGGAGGAAAATGCTTTCGAGGCTCGCATTTTAGATAGACAAGGTGTAGTCCTCGAGACCGAGTAATAACTTTGTCGCATATGCAGTTTGATATTGGGCTAGAATGCAAGATGTTATTTTATCAAAACTGGGTCGGACCCAATGCCGTCTTTACCATAAGGCACACGAGGCCCGTGCCCAGGGCCCCCATTCTCAGGGGGGGGGGGGGGGGGGGGGCGAAGGGCCGACAATATCTCTCGCACATTTATTCTCAAAACGTATTTGTCGGGCACATTACACTTTTTCACAAATCTGTAATCTTATCAGAAGGTATTTACAAGGCATATACTACGCCATTATATCGATAACTGAGCCTATTGCTTAATTAATTAATAATATTTCCAAACGCATCCTACCTAATTTACTAAGTACGCCATCTAGCAATTACGCACGCAATCACTCCGATTCCAAAGTCAAGCTGCACTGTCGAAACAAGAACCAACATAAATGTCAACCATAGAGATCTTAATTAAAGTACTTTTATTAAGATCTCTATAATGTCAACATTGTTTATGGTTGTTGAATTGTACAATTTTTTCTCTGCTTCGACAAAACGATGGAAAGTTTTGACAGAGCATTTAGATGCAAATAGAGTCCTGAAGTCTCCTTCAGAAACTAGATTTTCTGCAAGCGCCAATGCTATTAATGCTTTTCATAATGGTAATAATTGATTACCTAAAATAAATGCTCATACTCAGTAAGAAAATGTTATTGCTATTCACATTTTTTACTTTCCAAAAGGGCCTCAAATTATTGTGTGCCCAGGGGCCCCAGCCCAGTTTAAGACGGCCCTGGTCGGACCGTGAATCTAAAACGTTAGTTTATGAAAACGTATACATTAAAAAAAAACCGAGTAAAAATAGAAGCAATAGGACGAAGGACTATAAACAATAAAATATTTTCAATTTATTATTTTAACATCTCGCTTAGTAAAATTTCATTTTTGGATCTTTTTATGGAGATACTTACCATTAGACCACTGTCAATAATGTTTTTCCAGTAAGAGTCTTCTAGACTGTCTTCTGAATTATAAGAATCTTCTGTTTCATCGATGAACCTAAAACAGGTGTTTGATTATAGAAATTTCGAAATTTGTAAATTGTTTTTTGGAACTTATATGTAGGCATCCGAATATGAAGAATTTCTGTTTGGCAATTTCAGATATGGAACTAAAATTTGCAACAAGCATTAAAAGTAGAATAGTTAAATTAAAAATTACAAACAAAGTAAAAGTTTTTTTTTGTCTGTAATCACTCAACAGCTGAGGGCTGTGGGGGAGCCTAGTGGTTAAGATCTCGGTCTCGGGATCGGAAGGTCCCCGGTACAGATCGAGTCCCGGTATCACACAGGATCGAGTTCATGAGGAGTAAGTGCTCTTTAAATCTGTGGGTCCGAAAGTCCCGTCGGCGGCCATTACCCAGTTTTCCCACGGGTACAGGTCTCTGGACTCTGGAGACTATTTCCTTCCCCTTCAGGGATATGTCTAAATTGCGGAGGTGGAGATAGATGGCAGCATCTTTCACGTATGTGTGTGTTGCGTCTGTCTTACTTGACAAAGGTTTATAAGGTCTCTGACTAAGCACACACGCCTGAAAATATATGTCTACCAACCAACCACTCGACAGCTCAAACTATAAGAGTTATAGCCTTTAAATTTGGTACACGAAATTTAGGAAGAGATTGGATGCAATAATAAGGTTTTCGTGTGTGTAAATCCCGCATGTGTCACAGCCGAAATTTTTAAACAGCTAAAATCAATCCGAATTATAACTATCTTTAAAAATGAAATTAATACATTAAGGGGTCTAAGGAGTCTTAAAAATGTGCAAAGAAGGAACTACAAAGTATAGTTTGATCTGTCATGTCATTTATGAACTACTCAATATACAAGTACAATTTTTTTTATATGTAATTCAACAAGATTTATTTATTATAAAACAAATTTTAAAATTTATGAAACTTTAGCCAAAACTAAAACAAATGATATTAAACATAAAGCTATTTAACCACATTGTGATTAGGCTTGCGCGGCAAATTTTGAGGTCAAAATTGAAAAAATGACCAAAAAAATGACTTTATATTGTACAAATATGTACAAACTAGGACTTATACCTAAATTCTCAGCTCAATTTTAATTAGAAATTATTTTAAGAACTTTTTTCTAAAAAAAATTAATAATTTTTTTTAAATTTTGATTTTAAATTTATTTTTAAGTAATTTCTAATTAAAATTGAGCTGAGAATTTAGGTATAAGTCCTAGTTTGTACATATTTGTACAATATAAAGTCATTTTCTTTGTCATTTTTTCAATTTTGACCTCAAAATTTGCCGCGCAAGCCTAATCACAATGTGTTAAAATAGCTTGATGTTTAATATCATTTATTTTAGTTTTGGCAAAAGTTTCATAAATTTTAAAATTTGTTTTATAATAAATAAATCTTGTAGAATTACATATAAAAAAATTATACTTGTATATTGAGTAGTTAAAAAATTACATGACAGATCAAACTATACTTTGTAGTTCCTTCTTCGCACATTTTTTAGACTCCTTAGACCCCTTAAAAAAAAACACTTACGGTAGTCTGGAAGATCTTTTTGCACTGATTCCTCTGCATTTTGGGTGGAACACCATCTTCCTAAAATATAAAAATAGTATATGAGTAGTAATCAAAATACGATCGGCTTACTCGTCGGTAAGCCCCGGCTTAGTCGTCGGATTTTCTGGATGGGAAAATCTTGGGCATGCATGTCGTATGATTATGTGGCATGTAAAATATCCCTGGAAGACACATTCGGCTTGGGTTTTATCGGCAAAATAAAATCTCGGCATACTTTTACATCCACAGAACGCTCAGATTCATTGTAATCTGCGCTTAAAAATTGGAAACGAGAGTCGCCTAGATGGTGCCACACAAAAATGGATCTCAGTTCTGGGTAATTTGAAGAGTGTGAAAAGGCTTGACCGCCAATGTTGCAGCCATATTAGAGAAAAATAAATTAATCAAAATACATTAATTGTTTCATATTTTCTTTTTGTGAAAATCTTTTAACTAACAATATTAAATATAGCAATGTTGCCTGAGCAACTTTGCATCCAGACTGGTTTATCCAGTATCTTTTCCTTTGACCGTAACTACTTGTGACCGAGTAACTACTTTGTCGCAGACAGTTCAGTATTGGGCTAGCATGCAAGGTGTATCGGGGCACGGCCCACTTAAATGACTTGGCCAGAGAAGCTCTCCTAAACATGAGCGTGGACGGAAATTTTGACGTCACTGTTCCGAGGGCCGAAGATGGAGAAACTTGTTCGGACGCACTCGGAACTCTAAAAATGTCACCAGCCTTGAACGAATGGTTCCAAACTGGTTTCGAAATCGGTTGTCTTCATCTTTGGAACAGAGTCACTTGGAACAGTGACGTCACTTTCCATCCCCGAAAGTGTTAGGGAGAGCGTCTTTAGCCTTAGCAGTTGAGTAGGCCATGGTTGGGATCAAAACTGACTTAGGCCTTCCCCGTACCCCCCCCCCCCCCCCACTTCAATACCTATTCATCAACCATTCCACTACGATTAGAAAGATAAAATAAGCCAAATATGCAATTTGAGCAATAGAACATTAATTGGAATTGAAATAGTTTATTATTTTGTAATATACATTTATGTAAAATTTGTATACTTAGTTAAATTTAATAGCAACTTAAAATGTATTATGTCCCTGTCTCTCTCTCTCGTGCTTGTTAATACAGGGTGGTTATAAAATAACGCACCCTATTCGGAGCGATCTGTAGCTTGAATGAATAATCCAAATGCAACAAAATTGAGACACTTACTAATCAAGAAGGGGGAAGAAACTTAGAATCATAAAAAAGAATCATCACAAAAAGCAAACTCGTCGCTTGACCAGGGTTCTAAATACGAGGCGCAGTCAATTATGGCCAATTTCGGCCAACACAGCTAATTTCGCCTCGTAATTTAGAACACTGGTCAAGAGACGAGTTTCTTTTTTTCGAAAAAGAATAGAATCATACAACAGAGACTCGTCTCTTGACCAGGGTTCTAAATACGAGGCTTGTCCAATTATGGCCAATTTCGGCCAACACATCCAATTACGCCTCCTAATTTAGAACCTTGGTCAAAAGACGAGTATATTTTTTATGATTCCATTCTTTTCCCCCCTTCTTGATTAGTAAGTATCTCAAAGTTTTTTGCATTTCGATTAGTCATTGAAGCTACAGACCGCTCCGAATAGGGTGCGTTATTTTATAACCACCCAGTATACATTTATGTAAAATTTGTATACTTAGTTAAATTTAATAGCAACTTAACATTTATTCTGTCCCTGTCTCTCTCTCTCTCGTGCTTGTTAATAGATAAATTATCCCCACCTTTAATCAAGTTACGCAGTCCATTGTTTGTGCCAACTTCGGCCTTTTCGTTGTGTCTCAGAGTTTATGTTAGGTTAAATTAATTGTTTTTTTATTTGCTGGGCTTGAGAAGTTTGACTACCAATATAGTTATGTAAATAAAAGTTTATTTTCACTTAGTATATTTAATCCTTTCGCTACTAAGTATTTTTGCTTCCTCGTAATATTTGATAGGAATAACATTATCGAATCCTTAGTTGTTCGGGCGTTTTGGGGCGTTTCAGTAATTAAGGGGTTAATAGGAGGATTTTTTAATCAATAATATAGGGGCTCGCCCCCTGCTCGTCAATAAATTATTTATTTTGAAAGAGGAGGAAATATGCAATGAGAAATTTTTTCTAACTTTAAAAGATGTTATAGAAACAACTTTATTTGTAAATCTTTCTATAAATAAATTTTCAAAATGTTGTTCTCATTTCCACATTGCCAGTTGAACCAATATAACAATCATATTAATTAAATGTACCAGTTAAAACAATTGAATTCCGTATTAAACATTTTAACACCTAAAATAATGCTAAAATATGTGTACCCATTCTAAATTTGTACAATCAGATTATCAGCTGAAATCAAACAAAAATACTGCCATAATTTAATAAACAAATAAAAATTTCCTCTTTGAATGGTATATTTAATTTAGAAATAGAAAATGCACTGTACAAGTTTGTAACATTCAGAATAATTCCTAATGGCTATAAACTGCATTTGATAGCTATTTTATTCTATAAATACATTTGCTCTTCTGTGAATTTGTTTTAGCTTTCAAAGAGTTTGATTCACGTTTGTAAATGCAATTATTTAATCTATGCAGTGTTTTCTTGAATTATTTAAAATGTTTTCTTCAGTAGTTTTTATATTGTTCATCAAATATACAAAACAACGTATTCTGAGATTAAACTTTCGCTTAAACAATTCTTTTGTTTGCGTTAAGGTACCTTTGTAAAACATTGTCGATAGAAACGGCTGTTTTCCCCTTCTAACTCTGCTAACAACCTAAGAAAACGTTTAGCATTAGCTCTTTAAAGTGTATTTACATTTGAATATTGGCCTTTGTGTTACCCTTTCGAAGCGACAGTCTCCCAAATGAACCTAAACCTAAGGGGGACCAGACTCGAAATTTGTCCAAAAAACACATTTTGAGATTTTTAGAGTGGAATAATATTTCCAATGTTACCTACAAAATGGTAGAATTTGGCAGGCAATATGTATATTAGAAGTATTTTTTAATTATTTTTTTTAAAAAATACTTTCTTCATAAAAGACTGCTAAAAATTATACTTGAAACGCCTTTTAATCAAAATGCACATTTTAGAACAAATGTACCTTTTTCTCAGAAACTACTGAATAGATATAGAATACTAGATTTTTTTACATACACATTAAGTAAGTTTTACACTTTCTGTTATATGTTTTAAAAAATATTAATTACTTCTTTAAAAAATAATTTTATTGATTTTTTATGAAAATGTGATAACAAATTTTCGAAAAGTCATAAATTGAAAATTTTTATGTTTACTTCTAAAAGCATGTGGCTCATTGTGTAAAAGTGTTCGAACTTTAACTGTGTAAAATTTTAAATTAATCCAACAAATAGTTTCTGAGAAAAAGGTACATAAAAATTATCCTTTTAACATGGGCTTCAATGGAGGCTCCGGTCCTCCATAAAATCAGAAGCTTTAATGCAAGAGGAATGGGGTTTTAATGCTATTATTTAATTATTATATGTTTGAAATGATTAAATGAGATAATGAAATCAGTTTTTAAAGCAATTAGATATATTTTAAGTGATCGACAAAGCATTGCAACATTTCAAAGCATGGATATACAGTGGTGGCCAAAAGTGTGGACATGTTTTGAAAGTTTCATGTTCTTCAACGCTGTGTGCTTGTAGAATATATGAATTTTAACTTTTTTCAATTTGTATTACCAAGTTCTAAATTAAATTACCTTCACTTCAATGTATAAACTTTTGTATTTAAGTGAAAATTGATGTATTTTACAAGCACACAAAGTTACATAAAACTTTAAAAAAATGTCCACACTTTTGGCCACCACTGTAACTACTGAACAACTATCAAACTGAAAAAGTCTTTAAAAATACTTAACTAAAATTTGCTTACACTAATCTATTTAAATATAAATGACTATCATCTTTGTAATTTATTACCTACAGCAGATAATAGTTAAATAACGTTCTTATAAACATTTGCGTACTATTGAACAATGACACCAGAATTGCATAAATGAAATATCGCAAATGAATGCAAGTTTGGTCTTGCATTAGGTCGCTATAAAATGTAATACTTCTTAATACAAATTAATTTCATATTGTTCATATCTTAAATAAAGAGTGGAATAAAGTATTATATAAAAATAAACATTTACCAGTAACGTTTTAAATCCTTGGAAAAAGCTATAAATTCTCTAAATTTGCAATAAATATGATAAACCCCCAGTTTTAAATCTTCTGTACAAAATGTTCGAAGCAATATTTTATTATTTTGTTACCAAAAACTAATTTTTCGCATAGCTGAGCATTATAGATAAATCAATTAAATTCAATTAAGATGAAACCAATGTGCTTTTTCTCAGTTGGTTGGAATAGTAAGAAAAATCAATGTATCACAATTTAAATATTGTGTTCTCAAACTTAACATTTGAAGGCCCAACAAAATATTTCAGAAATAATTTCCACATTTAAAAGTGTAAACATTTGAAAGTGTAAACTGCCCATAATTTTTCAAAATCAAACTATCGACATTATACTCTAATAAATTATGAAATTTAAATACATAAAATTCATTTAAATACTTAAAATCAAATTTTTTAAACAAATATTTGATTTAAATTTATAGAATAAAACTTTTTAATTATGTGATTTTTTAAAATTATTCCGATTGAATATCTTAAATCTAATTACTCTGACTTAGTTTGAATCAAGTTACTGAAATAATATTTTTTTATAATCAAAAATTTAACTAGTAAAGAAATGATTAGAGATAAATTAACGTAGAATAGATTACTATCGAGATGGCTTTGTATATGTAGCAATATTTTCTTATGCCAATGCAATAACTAATGTTTTTCTTGGGTTAATTTCTTATGGTGTTTAATATACTGTTTTTCACATCATTACCTGACGGGGTTCAACCAAATGAGTGAGACACTTAGCATTTTTTCCAATTTCGGATAAACTACTACGAAATGTGTAAGATTTTTTCTACAATATGTGTCATAGTATGCATTTTCGGGCAGAAATATAGTATCTAATTTAATTGTATGGTACGCAAAATGGAACTAAAGATTTAAAAAAAAAACTTTTATACTTTTTCTTAATGAAACTCAAACTTAAAAGTAAAACTTCTAATTTCAGAGAGTATTTTGGATTTTTAAAAGAGAAAAAAAGTTTGCAAAAAAATTTACTTTTTGCTAGAAACATTCGGATACATTTACAGTAAAAATTTATTTGAAATTTTTACAATTCTCCTATATTATAATTTTAGTTATATGTTTTGTTGAATTAATTTTGAACCAGACATTTATAATCATTAGAATAGTACATCTTGTTTCTATTTTTAAATTATACAAAAGACATTTTAGAAAGCTACTTCATTACAATAATTTTATCATTTAAAATTCAAAGCGAAGCCAAATGGTCATTGAATTGAACTTCCGCTCGATTTCAAAACAAAAAACATTTTTAGCTCTCAAGGAAAAATCTTTACTTAAAAAAAGACTTCTAGAGTCAAGCACCCAAAACTTTTTTTTAAATGAAATTAAATGTGAAAGTAATTTTTTTCCCAAACCGTTACATC
This sequence comes from Hylyphantes graminicola, assembly GCA_023701765.1. Classification (NCBI taxonomy): domain Eukaryota; kingdom Metazoa; phylum Arthropoda; class Arachnida; order Araneae; family Linyphiidae; genus Hylyphantes; species Hylyphantes graminicola. The sequence continues at coordinate 12,748,702 of CM043113.1, forward strand.
TTTTACCTTGTATTTTTCTTGCAGTTACAGTTTTCTTAGAAGCGAAAATAAATCGAAAGTTTTCTGTCGGTTTCTTTTCTAATGGCAAATTACTGCACTAATGTTGGCATCGGTTCATTTTCGGGCTATTTGCTCTCATATAATGGTTTTAGGAAGTTGATGACGAGTTTTTTCTTCTCTTTTTTAATATTTTTTTAGAAAAGAATGCTCTTTTTGAACTTATTTCTTTTATATTTGAAGTTGGCATTTCAACTTTTTATTTGAACATTAAATGATTAATTATTAAGTCAATTTTATGCGCACTTTGGTTTTATTCATTGATTAATAGATTTTTTACCAATTAACTTTACTAAACTGAGTTAATGCAAAGGAAAATTGCGACTGAAAAAAAAAATTTAAGTTATTTTCTGAATGGAAAACTTGAAGTTAATTAAAATATCAGCTAGTTAATTTCATCTCAACAATTAAATAATATAAGTTACCATTGTAAAACTAAATGGTGTTTTAGTATGGATAAAAAGTTTTTGTTTAAATTTAGGCTGTAATTAAAGATAATTCAATGATAACATTACTTTTGAAAGTTAAATAAAGGAAAAAACATACACATATTGAATCATAACTATAAGTATAAAAAACACCAATTCACAATCATTATTTGGTGCAAATTTTAGAATATGTCAGACTCTTTCCGCGAACACTATATAAAGAATAAATTTAATGTAAAATGTTTAACAATTTTGTTTGAGCTTCGATCTTAATTTATGTAACTAGATTATTTTTAATTTTTCTGCAAAGTAAAGACGTCTAAAAATTATAATTAATGTTATGGAGAGGAGAATCGCTTAAAATAATTCGAACAAATTATGAATTAGTTTTAATAAAATGTTTCTTTGAGATTTTCAAATTTTATACTATGAAGAAGCACAATTACGCCCGCATAAAATATAAGTTTTTTTAATACTTTCAAGCATATCTTCCTTTTAACATTCAATTATTTTATCAAACAGATTTATAAATAAAATACTGAATTCAACATGTCAGCACATTTATACCGGGAGTATGCTTTAAGGCTTAGTTAGTTCTATATAATATTTTTGAATTAAATAAAATTTTCGGGGGAAATTTTGTAAAATTACAATATAATTTCTGTTAAATATTTATATTGACATTAAGGTTTCTCATTCACTCCATTAAAAATGGGGAGAAAAACAATTTAACTATTTTTTAAAATTATAAACAATTTATCTGTGTTAGGCACTATATTTGATTAATTGAACACTAAAAATAATTTTTCCTAAAAATGCAAGTAAAAAAATGAGATATATTTTGTAATTTTGATTGCATATGGACATCTTCAAAAAACGATGACTACTATTGTATTATTCAATAATAAACAAGTCAATTCCATTCATCTACTTGAAGTATCCGCTTTTGACCAATTTCACGATACTGCAGTCTTAAATCTTGTGTGTTGGGCGAAAAAACATCAAACCTCTTGTTCCAATTAGGTATGTGATACGTGTTCGGACATCGAAGACCATTATATTGCAAAACGTCTGAAATTCTGTTTTTCTGATAGCCAAAAACTTAACAGTCATATTGTTTTTACTCTTGTTTGGATGTAGTTGGTTGGTTGGTAGAAATATATTTTCAGGTTTGAGTGCTTTGTCAGAGACCCGCTTATAAACCTTCTTCCAGTAAGATTATATAGAAGAGGTTATATAGTAAGATTATATAGAGTATAGAAACCTTATTCTGTGACAAACAACTAAATTCTATTCATCTGACTGGAGCACTTCGTATTTGGTCAATTGACCAATTCTCCAGTCTTAAATCTTATAAGTTGGCGAAAGCTTCAAGCCTGTTGTTCCAATTAGAGAGTTCGGATGCCTCAGTTGCTCAATAAATCTTCACTTGCAAAGCCACAAATGAGCTCAGAAATTCCCGTTTTGGCCCATAAGAACAGGAATCAGCCTGTTTTTAGAGGTCACCTGATTGGTGGAAATAGTCCGGGAAATGAGATTGGGTTTGGGGGTCAGTTTGGTTCGCATTGTGTTCTTCAGATTTTTTTCATGGTAGTTTCTTCGCAATAGAATTGCTAATTAAAATTTTTGTTGAGATTGAAAGAATTCTCAGTTTAAATAAATGTTATTCAGCTCGATTTCTAGTAAACTGAATAAAATTTCTAGTAAAATAGAAATATCTGTAACAAAATTTGAGCTTCCATCGTTTTATTTTTTATTGCACTAAAGAAAAATCCCTATAATACATAAGAAAATTAATACACCACTTTGCTGTTTATTAGTTAAGAAGAATTTAATGAATTAATTTAATGAATGAGGTCACCTGAAATTGACCAGGAAATAAGATTGGGTTTGGGGGTCAGTTTGGTTCGCATTGTGTTCTTCAGATTTTTTTTCGTTGTAGTTTCTTCCGGAAGTGCAGTCGAATTGCCAATTAAATTTTTTGTTGAGATTGAAAGAATTATGCTATATTAAATGTTATTCAGCTCGATTTCTAGTAAACTGAATAAAATTTCTTGTAAAATAGGAATATATGTAACAAAATTTGAGATACCATCGTTTTATCGTTTATTGCACTAAAGAAAATTCCTTTTAATACAAAAGAAAATTAATACACCACTTTTCTGTTTATCAGTTAAGAAGAATTAAATGAATTAATTTAATGAATAATGGTTCCAATGATAAACTTATTTGCATCGTCCTCACCAACTTCTAACCCAGAAACAAAAAAAAATCTTCAAAAAACAATAAAAAAAAACTTTTGTCAATTAGGGCAACTGCTATTGCGACACAAACTCTGACCCGTACACTCTTAAAACGAACGAGCTATTTTAACTCAGTCTGAGTTAATATTCACTCCTTTCCAGTGTCGAAAATGCACTTCTCCTACTGGCGTGGATTTCACTCTTTTGTTTTAAGAGTGTAACTATTCTTAAACAGACATTGTTGGGGAGTATTTTTAAAATCAGTAGTAACGATTTTTTATAATTTCTTTATTTTTCTATTTGACCAGGTTTCAAAACCTACCATTAACAATTTAATCGTACACTAAAAAGACAAGCTCTTATTTTTAAAATTACAATTCACTGTATACTACTTAACTTCATAAAGGCATTCAAAAAGCCCCACTTATTTCCTGTTACCGAATCTAAAATGATCATTCCGAACGCTCAAAGACAGGAAGAACTCTTTCTTCGATCACACAAAGAACCAAAGATATTCCAAAAAATTTGCATGTCCCTGGGGAAATTACCCAAGCACGACACTCGAAAAACGAACTTAGATATATCCATAAAGAATAAAGACATAGGAATGAAAGGGGAAAAATAAAAGTACGTATTTGATTCATAATGTTGACTTTGTGGAGTTTGAAAAAAAAGGCGCTTGTGATATTACAAAGAAATGGTTCGTTCTACCTTTTGTTAGTTTACTTGGACAAAATTGTAAATGTTGACTTTTTTTAAAAAAAAAGTAACATGGATTTCAAAATGATAATTATAACGGTTATTTAAACACTAGTAATACTAAAGTTGTAGCAATACCAAAGTTTTCTAGTAATAACAAAACGTTGTTTTAATTTAATAAAATTATCTCTAATAAATTGGAAGAGAAAGAGCCACAAAAATAACATTTCTTCCTTGAGAAAATTAGTAGTTTTTTTAAACAGTAAATATTACTTAAAACCGCTTCCACCTACTATTTATACTCATTAGAAAGAAAATCTCCAAAAAGATTATTAATTAAATCTGTTTAGAACTATCCAGAGTTTAATCGAATGCTAATATTTTTTTAAGTTCAAGGATTGATGTATTTTTTAGCCATTTAGGCTGTCCTTATAATTGATTTTCTTTATTTTATTCCTTATATTATGTCCAAATCTTATAAATTTATAAGAGTCGTAATAACAGTAAATTTTTATTTGAAAACAAACCGACTGACTCCAACTTCAATTACATCTTTGTCATTTTGGCATAAGGTTTTATTTAATGCCTTAAGTAATGGATGATGATGAAGAAAGGAATATTATACTCAATCTTGGTAGGTAAGTATAGTTAGTTCGATGCAGGATATTTGCTTTTATACAGCTGTTATGACTACAGTTCGATTCACGATTACCTTGAAATACCTACAGTCAAATCTTACAATATTCTTTATTATCGTTATACATTAGTCATAAAGCTTGTGTGAAATGTTACTCTTTCAAACGTTTGAGTAAACCTTGATTATTTAAAATACGGTATAAGATATAATAAAATTTTAAATAGAAATAAAATATTGTAGTTTTTTCTTAAATTAATCTTTTTTCGAAAGAATAAACTTTTTGTAACCACAAAAAAACTGTGTATCCAATCTCAGTGGTTTGTTTATAACATCAAAATATCTGTTTAGGCCAAATTATTTAAACAACTGTGACCAAACAAGATCTTTATATTTTTATGTACATTTTCGTATTGTTTGAATTACTTTTGCTAGGATTAAACTTAGGCATACAATTATCTTAAATTATTAATAAAAGGTACTTGATCAGTTTAAAAGTTACGTTATTCAAGCTGCTCACAATCATAACAAATTGTAAATAACAAGGATGAGGGTTCATTAGTAACAAATTTATTTATTGTGCTTTTATACATATCGTCCCAATAAAGTTTTACTTTCCAAGTAACTATTAACTAAAAGATTAAGCATACTTGAATTAAGTATACTTTAATTAAGTACAATAAGTTTAAGTTTATTAAGGTTAAGTTGACTTTCCTAATAATATTTTTCTTTTAAAATATGTATTTTGAAATGTAAGTATAAATAAAAGTTGTGACTTTAAATCCCTCAAAGTTTATTTAAATTAAACTGACTTTACATTTAAACGTTTTTGTTTAATCATTAATAATTCTCAAAATTTAAATGATAAGATTTTTTAATGCAAAATTTACTCACGAGCAATCAGGGTCTTTCAGTCCTTGACAACTCAGGATCCAACTGGCTAGGAGAACCACGAGCATTCCGATCTGTGGTACGTAATACATTTTTGGTAGTTTTCAATAAGTCTGGATTTGAATTTCTGTAAATAAAAAAAATACTGGTAAAAAAAAAGTCTCAGGTGTTTAATGCAAAAAAATCAATGAAACGATGCGTGCGTCAAAACCAATAGTATTGCAGGCATATGGGTTATTCAGAAAAAAATACGATGTCTATCTCTAAAGAGTATAACTTTACAGTCCCAAATTCCTAATAGTTAGACCCAGCGTTTTAGGTAATTAATGCACCAATTTTTCCAACAACATATAATTTTTAGTTTTGAATTATTGTCGCACTAGAGCTACACGAGGACTATTGGCGACGGGAATCGTATTTTAGAACCATAGTAAAGTGACGAGACGACGCCTGAGTAGCCACCCAACGCAACCGTTAAAGGCGACATCGTACGCAGCGTTAGGATTTGGAAGGATATTTAACGTGCAATTCCTCTACACGGGGTATCAATCGTCGGACATTTTTGGCTGCACGGGCCGTTTATAGGTCGGCAGTTATTTTGGCAATGCCCGGACCCAACCAGGGACCTTTAGCATGCTAGGCGAATGCTTAACCGACTATGCTCCCCAGCACCACATATATTTCTTAAATTTTACAAATATTTTTTTAAATTAATATTCTAATATTTTTTAAGCTGGAAGGGATTTTAAGATCATATTTAAAATAATAAATCTAATTATAAATTTTTTAAACTCATAACTTATTTTAAATAAATCATTTATATATATTTTTTACAGAAGGAGCAACCATACATGTTTGCCCATTTCTAAGCCGCTCAGAAGGTTGATTTGAAAATAGTACTCATATTCGACAATTGATTTCTCTTCACGAAGTAATGACTTTTACGGTAGGCCGTAACCATTAACCACAGGATATAAATCAATAGGGAAAAAGTCGTATCTAATCTTATGTCAAATAAAAATGATTCCGTAGGAAAGAGTAAAATAAATGGTTTTCGGGCTTAAGGCTGTTGGTAAAGCGTTGGTCTAAGACACATACAGTGGTGGAAATTGATTTATGAACTAACATTCTTTTCCCCAGATATCGCTTTGTATTAAGTGCTAACAATTCAAATTTTGTGTGTTGAATATTCAGAGCACAATAAAGGAATTTCACACTTAATTTTTTTCAAAAAATGATATTAAATAAAAATATATCTAATTTTAGTTTTTAAGCATGTCAAAAGGTGGAAATTGATTTATGAACTCAAATTTATTTTGAACCGAGGTACCAAATATTTTAACTAGTTCTTCATTTGAACTTCAGAGGAGCTTACTATCAGTGTTTATAAATAAAATTAAGGCAAAATTTGTTGAAATTTATCTGTTTTATTCCCATTTTACTAAATAGGAAAGCTTGCGGGACTGCCTGAAGCCAAAAAGGTAAAAAATGACCCTTATATAATATTGTAACAAATCTGTAAGATAAATTAGCATATTAATTAAAAGATCAATAAATATAATTCATAAATATTTGAAGAATCGTTCTGATTTCGACAAAAACCATCATTAAAAAAGGTGTAACCCTCGGGGGACGAGGGACAAAAGCAGGATTATTGGACTTGTATCCCAAAAACTTACCATTTGTGTCAGCATTTGTGCATTACAGGACGAATTTGTTATGAACAATCACTTCCTGTAACTCCCAGAAGAGTAGGACAAATACTGATATCGTCGTAGAACTTGAAATGTTCCAAAATGAAGGCTGTTCCAAAGCTTACTCTTCATCATAAGAACAGGCTATTAAAATATAGTCGTAACTACATGAAAATGGATTGGGTGGGGGTGGAGGGAGAGAAATGGGAAAAAAGTGACATTTGCTAATGAAAAAAAGTTCAATTTGGATGGACGTGATGGTTTAAAATGTTATTGAAAGGATCTTCGGAAGTAACCAAGATCTGTCTTCAGCAGAAATGTTAGTGGTGGAAGTTTGATGGTTTGGGCCCCGATATCTTATGATTGAAGAAACAAGGTAATGTTTCTGAAGGGCTGACAAACATCACTTTATTGTAGATTAGTTCTAGAAAATTCTTTAATTCCTTTTTGCATGGCAAAACTAAGCTTGTGATTAGATTTTTATGCATGATAATGCAAGTACCCACAATTCAAACAAAATGCAAGACTGGTTAAATGAACTTAGTGTTGTTCATTTAGATCATCCTGCCAATAGCCATGACTTAAACCCCAAAAATAATGTCTGAGATCAATTGGTTTGAATAATTTACTCAAATGGAGTATGGTTTTAATGAAGTGTGCATCAGTTATGGAATAGAAAGACTTAATCATTAAAAACAGCAAATTACTTGACCAAAACTTGACCCAAAGTTTTGTGTTGTCTATGAAAAACAAATCAAGGAAGCATTAGCGACAAAAAATAGTTTTACCAATTATTAATTGAGATTGAATGTAAAAGTTCATAAATCAATTTCCCTATGCTAAAACTAAAATATCAACGAAATAAATTGTTTACGAATTTATATAAAATTTTATTTACGTGTATAATTTATAATGCAAAGCCTGTATAGTATATAAAATTTAAATCGATAAAAATGCATTTAATAAAGAAATACTGTTAAAAAACTGTCAGTTCATAAATCAATTTCCACCACTGTAGTTCCTTGCATATATTCTCTATTCTCTTGCGTAAAATTGAATAGAATTATTTCAAATCTGAACTATCCTTCTTGCAAATTTACTTAATATTCTTTATCGTTTCCTAAACAAATTTGTAGTTCAAAGAATACATATTTAGTAAAATTGATGATCGAAAAATAGTATGGACTCTAATAAGATTCTCGATGATTTTTTAGAAGTCTTCACAATTTTCGAACAGATATTCTTTTATTATTTAAGTTTTGACGTTGTCCTATGTTTGCCCTGAACTGAGAAAGTACTTATCTTATGAAATATACACGAAAAAATCCTTCTGTTGAAAAATTAAATTATCAAAATATTAAATTTAAAAGTGTATTTAATATTGAACCAAAAACACGCAAAGTAAACACAAATATGAAGAATACAGTGAGTTTGAAATGCATTATATACTCTATAATGAATCCAGAAATGGCGGTTAAGAAAAATTAATTTTAGGTTAGCGTTAATTGTTCCTTTTGTCGTAAATTTCCTGCTTTCAATTACTGTTAAACAGCAAAAAAATGCTCTTGCTCTTTGTTAATATGTTGCTTTTCTGAACGTCATTGTCTTAGGTGTGCAACAAAAGGAATTTAAATAATTGGGAAAACAATTTTAAAAAGCCGATAATGGGTCAGAAAAAAAAAACGTTCAATATTTGTCTGTATGGGTTGCTGCTATGGATTATCAACATAATTTTTGGGTATTACCCAGAGGGGCTACAGTTGAAGTTACAATTTCAAAAAGCTATAAAAAAAGAACCACTGAAATTAATGATGTTTACCATCTGAACTTTATATCCGGTTTAACAATAAATGTTAAATTTTTATGAATAATGAATTTTCATATATTAATATTTCTTTTTTCAGCAGGAAAGCATTTTAAGATTGTATCTTCAGAAATAAGCCAAATTTTGTGTTTTTAAACTAATATATTATTATTTAAAAATGTAAAATTATGCAAAATAACCATACATTTGTGGCCATGACTACTTGAGGGTATTTGAAGAGAATACTATCGAAAGAAGGGGGACACATAGAAAGAACTAATTTTTTTACTACGCCAAGTTTTTGCAACAGATAGCACTGTATAAATAAACATCGGAATTTATAAACGTTTGGTTGGATGGTAGACATATTTTTAGGTTTGTGTGCTTGTTCAGAGATCCACTTATGAACCTTCGTCTAGTAAGACAGACATAACACACACATACAATGGTGGCCAAAAGTGTGGACCCTTTTGAAAGTTTCATGTTTTTCAACATTGTGTGCTTGTAGAATATATTAATTTTCACTTTTGGCAATTTTTATTACTAAATTCTACATTAAATACCTTCAATTTAATGTATAAACTTTTGTATTTAAGTGAAAATTAATATATTTTACAAGCACACGAAGTTACATGAAACTTCAAAAATGTGTCCACAATTTTTGGCCACCACTGTACGTGACAGATGCTGCCATCTATCGCCACCTCCACAATTTAGACATGTCCCTGAAGGGGAAGGAAATCTCCAGGGACCTGTATCCATGGAAAACTGTACAATGACCACCCACAAGACATATAGATGTTTCAAGTAACGCGTTACTCAAATCCTTGATACATTTGGATCTCACTAATACATTTGTTTTAATGTGTAACTTATATTTTAGAAATAGTTTAAGTTTTATTTGTAGTTCATCTCTTATGTTTATGATGCTTGCAGCGTCATCTATCCCAAAAATTTTGAACTAGTTTTTAATAATACTCCCATAAAATTAGATGTTTTCCTGATAAGTGTTTTTTTTATAGCTTCTGAAGTTTCAACTTTAATTGTGGCTACCCAGTATATTTCAATAATAGAAAAATTGATTTAACTATTGGCAAACCAGGTCTAACACAGTAAAGAAAAGTTAAATATATTGTTTTTCACAGTTTTTAAACGCTAATCATTTGTTTTAGGTAGCCAAATATTTTTGAAACAAATAAATAAGTACAAGAAACAATAGTAATAGTAATAGGGAAAATTCTTTCAAATTACACTCACCAAAAATAAAAACTGATACCTTCTTAGACCACAAGAACATTTTTAACGCAAAAACAAAAGTAAAGGTAAATGTTATGAAAAATGTCATTCCTCAATAACCGCATTGTAGATAAAAATAAAACTTAAAACACCAAAATTTAAAGAAAATACTTTTTTAGGAATTTAATATCAGATGTTTATGTTTTTCACATAGTTCAAAAAAGAAGTTGCTAACTGCTGAACAAAATATTTTGGGTGAAATATATTACATTTATATTAGTTTTGTAGAAATAGTTTTTGTTTAGGTATAGCCAAATAAATTTTACAGTTTCACATTACTTAAGTTATTTTAGTACTTCAAGAATGAGTTAAAAAAACAAATCTTCAAAATACGCATTTACTGACAAATCTAAAGTAAATAAAAGTGCTAGGATATAGAATTTTCGAAAAAGAACAATTTTAATATATTTTTTATACAAATAAAAGTTAACTTTATTTTTGAATATAAGCGTGGATTTAAAACCGTATTTTAGTACCATATTATTAACCGGATTTATTATTGTTAGACAATCATCACAATACCAAATTGAAGAAACTAGTAAATCATTTTAAGTAAGAACGAATCACTATTACCTTCCCTTATCCTGTTAAGAGGCGAGCAAAATCCAGCACATACATTCTTATATATGGGTCATTCTCAAAAAATGTTACAATTCCAACTTCCAATGTTAAAAAAATAAAGTTGGATTTTACTTAAAATAATTGTTACTATTGCATTAAGAATTCACCTATCTAAAGAAACTACTTAAAATATGTATATTTTTTAAATATTTTATGCTTTAATTCCAACTTTTCACTTACCTCAATGCTATTATACCGAGAGTTTTGAAACGGACGTGATAAAATATACGTAAAGACATCACACTCGAATTGTTTCACCCATACATTTTCTACAGTATAAATATTTCCAAAGATAGCAGCGCTCCTGATTTCTTAGTTTGAACTACGTTTAACGACAACACTTTTTAATGGTTCGTTCTTTGCAGCGGGATCCTATGCAAGGTGGAATTAATTGGTTTAGTTTATTAAACGAATGTAGTTGTAGTAGTTTAGGTTGTGGTCGAAATTTACATATGAAATATTAACGTAAATTTCATATTTGTGTTTTCCTTCGATGAAAAAGAAAATTCGGCAGCGACAACGGGAAAAAGCAAACGATTTTTTTCCCTTTTTTTTATACAAAAGGAATCGCTTCATTGAAACCTGTGTTAAAAACTATATTTTCTATATAATTAATAATATAAAGTTAATTATATTATTTTTAGTGTTTCCAAAAAATAATTTTATAACTTTACTTTTTCAAAAACTAATTATCTCTTATTTTGATAGTACAAAATAGATTCGGCCACTTTTTAAAAAGTTCTAAATGGGCAGACGATTTTTTCCTCATTTTACAATAAATGATTTCGTTGTTACTAAGATATAAATTTCATTAAATATTTTATGCGTACATACATGCACTTTCTTATGCAAATTAATTTTACATTAAGGATGAAATACTTAAAAGTGTTTTCATTGCATTATGTTGTTGAGTTAAAATGAATTCGTCATAAACAATGCACATGCCTTAATTTACGTAATATTAATTACCCTGGTTTTAATAGCTTAATTTTTATGTTATTTTCGCATAATTATTATAAACCGAATCATTAACTACAGCTCGATTCTTTTGTCCGCGGAAGCTTTCCTATCTATCAAAAGAAATACCAAGCATCAATAACTTAAGATCCAATAATAGTATGCCTATTACGTGTAACGCGGCAACAAAAACCGATGCAGTGAAGGAGTTTAAAAAAACAAAGATCAATTAAACCGAACAGAAAATACGATCAGCTTAAAACAAGTTTTAATTCGTTTCATATAACAAAAGAAAAATTTACGTGTCTTAGAAATTATGATTAAGAGCAGTGATCGTAATAATTGACTCCTACAATGTTTAAAATAATGCTATATGATTAAAAATTCTTCTGTTTAATTAAATATTCAATAATATGTGACCCGCAATTGTTGATAGTTATAGCTACTTATATAGAAGTAGCCATGTCATCTAAAATTCTGCATATGTCAAGCAGCAATCAAAAGTTTTATGTCATATTAGTTCGTAGTTAAGAATTGGGGGCACTGCGCTCATCAATGAGTTAGCTTCTTTTTCTACGGTAACAGAGTGGACAGTAACAGAGTGGACATTTTAAACTTTAACATCGCTTTTTGCCATGAAGTGTATTTAATTTAAAATTTGTTTTTAGCTTATCGTAATCAGATTCGTAAGGGCTATAAACTACACTATTACTTTATTCTTAAATAAGCTCCAGTTTAATAAAAAACACGGTAACATAGTAGACATGGAATAATTACACTCGCATTCATTTTTCAAACTTTTGCATTTTTCCTCCATAAACTAAAATTTTAAGATAAAATTGTCAGGCATTTCAGAAATAAGTGTCTATAGTAATACTTATTTCAGCAAGAAACTTTAATTTTTTGCATTTTTTGTCGTGAAATTTTGGTAACAGAGTCGACAAAGGAAAATTCTTCGATTCTGTGGGACACCATAGATTAAGCTACAAAACAAAACTTTTTTGTAATTAAGTCGTGGTCAAAATCATATTTGATAGCTAAGATGCTTGTTAATCATTATAAGCATCAATAATTAAGAAATATTTATTTTATGTTATAATTATCTTCTCTTGTTCTTAAATTTTTGGTCATGGAATACGTGAATTTTACCGACTATGCTCCTTTAAATGAAGTCTCCAACTTTTGTTTTAGTATATTTGTACTTTTAAAATATAGGTACAATAACTTAAAAGTGCCTTCTTTTATGCAGTTCAAGTGAAAATTCCGTAACAATAAAATCAAAAATACTACAAGCAATGAAAGCTGTGGGACAGCATTTGTAACATTTTTTGAGAATGACCCATATAATCTAAACATACTTTTCATACAAATATATGCTAAAAAGTATGTTTTTCAAAGAAATTTTTTTTAAAAATATTATGTTTAATAGGGACGCGCCTTAGACTCTAAAAATACAGATTTTGTTGTGCTTTAATTGCAACAAAAAAAGCCGTATAACTTATTTGTAGTTAACAGATTATTTTAACGTTGTTTTTAATGCAAAATGCCTTCAAAATTGCCTACTAAAAGAACTTTTCGAAAAGTTTGAAAAAATATTAAATTAATTTGAACTCCAATATCGCATTGACCCTCATTCAACTTCATTTTTTTAAATAAATGACTGATACTTGTATGTAATCAAATGCTGAAAACTGATATTTGGATCTTTTGCTATCGGACCAGGTCAATTTTGGAACTAATTAACTTAATTGTTTGTGGGGAGGTTTTAAAAAATGTCCCCAAATGGGGACGCTTGGTCGCAAGGGGCTATACTTGCAATGGTATCATAAAAGATCATAAAAATATTAAAGATGATAATCTTTTAGTGATTTCTTGTAGGAAAAAGAAGGGAAAAACTATTAACCAGTCACAGGATAATCACATGGACAAAAGTTTAAACTTAAAATAATTCACTTATTAAATAATTATTTTATTAAAATTATTTAAAATGTATCTTAGGACTTTAAACTTTGTTTTGAAAGAATCACAGACAAGCAATGAAATCATGTTGATAGTACAGAAAACTTCTAACCTTCGAAAAGATTATTACAATGATGGTCAACAAAAGTTTAAAATGGTTGTTCACTAGTTTAGTAATTATTTTAGTTAAATTGTCTCTCAAGACACTAAACTATGGAGAAAATACTAGAATTCAAGCAATCAATGAAATTACTCTTATTGTACTGAAAACTGACAATCCTTAAAAAGATTATTACTACGCTATCCTCTCAGGAGTGTTAAAACCAAGCCTCTTTGACCAATGGGAAGGCAAAATCCCGAAGTTAACCCGGAAGTAAACAAAATCCGGGGAAGTATCAGGTCTTGGGGATTTTGTGGAGAGGCTAAAAGAAAACCTGAGGCTAATCTGAGGACTTAGTGGGGCTAAGGAGTTAAGACTTAGGGGCTACTTATGCGGATCTTCTTTGTTTTGGTGACAAGGGTCAAATTAGACCCCGGAGGAGATAGGTTTACATTCAGGGATTTGATTATTTGTTGAGGAAAATATTTCGGCTATACAGGGCCAACTTTTGGGGTCTAGGGCACAAGTAAATTTGAGGGACATTATGTCATATCATATTTAAAATACAATCATAATTCATAAAACAATATACCTGTAATTTTAAAATATATATATTTTATATTTGTTTAAATAAATAGCCCTAAAATTATCTTAAATACACTTACATTTATTCTATTACTAATTCAACTTCTATTACTAATTTAAAAGTTTGAAACAGGAATCGTGGGAGAAGCATACTTCCATTCATTTATCAGAAGCTTTCTTTTAAAAAGTTTTTTTTCCATCCATATCGTTGCAGCACTTATTTCTCTCTTTTCTTTTTACTAATTAAGTGAATGAAGTAAATCAAATATAAAGAAAAAAATATTTTAAAATTTACTAATTTTATAGCAATAACAAACAAAATATAAAGACAATATATTGAAGCTACAATTGTAAGTTTAACAACAAACGTAATTTTCAAAGAATAGTCATCAGACAGAATCCTAAAATAATTTATCGATTGATATTGACATCCAAAAACGTAAGATTTCAAATATTTGCTTCATTCGTGATTTAAATTTTATTGACTTAACTATTGAGGTTTCTTGAAAATCTTACTTTTTTTAATTCATGGAGAAAAACCACCAAGAGCGTTCGAATAAACTGAAAAATTTGCCTTTAAAAGAACTACTATGAGTTTAAATATTTAATAATTTCTATTTAAACAAACATTGCCTTGGGTCACTTCGACTTATGCATAAAAAATATATGTTAGGATATTCAAATATTAGATGTCCTACCAACACCTACTAAATCTACAAGTTCAGAACGCAGTCCAATGACGTCATGCGGATTTACTACGCTACTTATCGCTAAAATACAAAGTTTGTGAAATCTGAATTTCAAAACTTGCAAGTATTAATTTTTAGTGACCTTTAAGTAGCTTATTTAATTCATTTTAAAATAACACTGATTTATTACATGGAATAATAATGTTTTTTTTTATATTATGTAACACTCTTGTTTTAATTTTTGCATTTTTTGCGATGTGATTGGTTGTATCGATTTAATTCTGAAATGAGTATTTTTTTTCGTGTGCTGTTCTGTTTAAAAGTTTTCCTGTCAAATTGTTTTTATTCCTGCTATTTATTAAACTTTAGATATTTTAATTCCAAATTAAACTCCAAATATGCAAAGCATTAACAAAACGTCAATGTTGTTGGATAACTTCGGTTTAGGTGATATTTATGTATAGAAATTAAGCGAAATTGTGAGACAGCAATTTAATGTGATTCACAAACAGAAAAAAAGCTCTACTGAAAGAAAAAGTTTGTACACAACATTCATTTTAGGAAGGTAAGAAAGCATTCCATTGGTTAAAACAAATGTAATTCCAGAAGGACCAAAAATGAAAACAATACCTTTGGAACAGTTGCCACTCACAACGTGAAACATGCTCATTAGTTCTTATGGTAAATAGTAATTCCTAAATACTTGGATTGGATTGGTTGACATATATTTTCAGGCTTGTGTGCTTGGTCGCAAGGACCCGCTTATAAGCCATCGTAAAGTAGGACAACACAAGACACACACAAACACATATGACAGATGTTGCCATCTGTCGCCACCTCCACAATTTAGACATGTCCCTGAAGGGGAGGGAAATTTTCTCCAGGAACCTCTACCCATGGTGAACTGCGCAATGACCGACCACACGACTTTCGGACCCAACAGATTTTACGAGCACGTACTCCGCATATACTCGGTAAGTCTTCAGTGGCACCGGGTCTCGAACTCTCAACCTTCCGATCTGGAGTCCGAGATCGTGTCTAAATACTTTAAACGGAAATGGTAATGTAATCGATTCTAGCTGTCTATTTCTAGCCTCCTTTAGGAGCTTTAGCACAGCCAATAACGCCTCGTAATTTAGAACCCTGGTCAAGTGACGAGGTAGACACCTGAGCGGGCACCCAACGGAACTTCGAACGACATCGTACGCTGACGCCCTTGGGACTTTGGACTTCACAGATTTAATGATCACGTCTGTCACAGTGTACTCGGGTCCATCCATCACGAGTTGGATTTTTCTACTCTTTCCCAGTTCTGAGATCCGATTTATAGGATGAGTGGCAGTAGGTTGGATTCGAACCCCCTTTAAGGTTGAATCCTGATGCTGATGCCTTTAACTACTTGGCCACGGACGGGCCTTTAAACGGTTACTGCCCACGCGTATGTTTCACTCAGAGGCACACTGAACAAGCACACAAGCTGGAATATATATGTATCATACCATACCATACCATACCATACTCAGAGGCACGAATCTTACTTGGTGCACTTTATAAATTACTCCACATTACGAGTCACTTTGATTTCGTTGTACCTCTAAAGTTTTCTCCAATACCAAAGGAACTTACTCTTTGTGCCACATAATAAAAAGAACGATGAACACGTGCCTTTTATATAAGAGAGACACTTTTTACCCCTTTCAGTCCCAAAAATTTACAACACTACAGAAACATCTGATATTCACAAAATAAGCTTATTTTAGGTCAAAAATAAGAGTTCCATAAGAAAAAACATTAAAATTTTTTGTATGGATTTTGAAATAATGCCAAAAATTTTTAACTGTGGAAAACAGCAACATAAAAATTATATATTACCTAAAAAGTTATATATTTTAAGGTATCTGACCATATTATTAAAAAAATTTCGTAATTATTTTAACCAAAATAGTTTAAATTGGGTTTTAAATATGTTGAACTAAAGTGAACTTTTCAAAAATCAGGTGAAAGGCTTGTTGACTATTTTCTAAATAAAAAAATAGTTCTGACTTCTATTGAGATTAATGTAAAATATTGTAGAATAGAACAAAGTGTGAAGAATCGAATGATGTGTGTTTGGATGTCATACGGGACATAAACATTTGGAAAAAAAATATTGAAAGTGATGATTCCAAATGGCATCACTGGGACTGAAAGGGTTAAAAGAATCTGTTAATCATACATTGCTTCGCAAATGATCTAAGTCTTCCGACTTTAACCAAAAAGTAGAATAATTTTTCCTTAAAATTTTCCGTGATCTTTAAATCAAATTTCTGAATATTTTCCGATCAATACCCGAAACAAACCCACGTTTAAGAGAATTGAAAGATAAAGATCCAATCTGATTTTTCAAAGAAATTACTTTTAGAAAGTTTTAGTAAAATGTGGCACACTTTCTTTGAAGTTTCTTTAATTGGGAGGGGTAAAAAAGTAAAAAAATATAAGGACGATGAAAAAATGTTTTTTCATTGAATCTGCTTGTACCAGACATTTTATTATAAGCTAAACTCTAACTTAGAGAAAATGTTTTTAAAAGACATGTTTGGTTGAAAACTAGAAGTTTCTAATGAACAAATTTTGAATATTTTTTTAATACTTTGAATTTCCAATTTGTCTTAAAAATATTACGTAATATTTGAGTTAGTGTGAGAATATCTTTGTGTGTTTGCATGACAAATATACATATAGAAGATATATAATACATACATTGTTCCTACATCTCAAAAAGACTTTTTAAGAAGTACTAAAACATTTTATGCGGTTTTTAGGTAGTAAAAAGTTATTACAATCCATTGAAGGATACAGACTAGTAAATCAGTCACCTGACCGTCAGGTTTTTCAGCAACACATTTTTTAAAATTATAATTTTACAAATTTTTAATAATAACTTTATTAACCCTTATTCTCATGGTCATAAATTTTTTAATTTGTTTTTAATTTTCATTTTTTTCTGTTTTTTTACAGCTAAAATAAAGATTATTTAGTGTCATAACCTTTCTAAAATAATTAACGCATTAATTAATTAGAGTTTTATAAAAGGTAGCATTCATGCTACTTCATGAGATTGGGGTAACTGGTTCATGGAGCTTGTAGTTGTATTTGTGTTACCTGATTTGTAGTTGTTGTACTACTTGTGTTAAATGATAAAGGCAGTACATGTCCAAAAAAATTATACTACGTACAAATATTACTTGAATGAATGTTTTTTTTATAAAGTATGAATATCAATGAAACAAAGAATTAACAAAAAAACTATATACATCTATATATACAATACAATACAATATTCTTATATTTAAAGAAGTGCTTGCTCAAAGCAATTGTGCAT
Organism: Hylyphantes graminicola; assembly: GCA_023701765.1. Lineage (NCBI taxonomy): Eukaryota > Metazoa > Arthropoda > Arachnida > Araneae > Linyphiidae > Hylyphantes > Hylyphantes graminicola. Next base: position 12,766,720 of record CM043113.1, read on the forward strand.
TTAGCTTCCACACTACGTTTATAACGTAAAAAGTGGAAGGTTTTATAATCGTTTAGTCCGTCTGTCTGTCCGTCCGTCACCCACTTTCACAGAACAAACCAAACGTCGCACAAACTAGTGGAATACGTCATTTTGAAGTAAAAAAAATCAGACTAGTTTACATCCCAAATTTCATTAAAAATTTTAATTGGAAGTATATTTAAAAATTAAATAACTAAGTATTTAAACTACACTAAAATAACATGCAAATTCCATTTTTATTCAATAGTTTCAATGTTGCCATTTCGTCAAACGTACGAGAAAAACTTTATTTAAAATAAAAATAAAACCTCTGAAAGAATATTTATTTATGTGATATAATTCGGTTTTCGGAGTGTTGCAATATCACAATGGAGTTTTTTTTGACGGTTCATTATACATGTATGAAGAAAGATGTATACAAAACTCTAATTTTGAATAAAAATATGCAAAGTTTCGCTTTTATTTTTAAAGCATCAATTTTAATACTTATATATATTTTTTAACTGTAAATTAAATTGTGGCGACTAAAAGACACATATTTATTAAAACATTGCATCATTATTCTACGAATTTCAAACAAATTTAGCAAACTATAATGAGTAATTTTTAATTTGCGAAAGTATATAAATGAAAATAGTTAATTTTGGCGTTTAAAATTTTTAATTAGAGATTTTCTCTCTGAAGTGTATAAACTGTGTGTTTCCTGTGAGCATATATTTTGGGGAAGCGGTTTAGGTGACAGATTCTGTAACAAACCTACTTGTTTTGTTAAACAAAACCTTAAATTACACTTTTTACAAAAGACGTTGGAGAAACCTTTGTGACAGAATCTGCATTTTCCACTATCTCTGAAAATGAGGAGATGGTCTACTCCATCTCTCATGATCGATTATATAAGTAAAATTTTTGCTTTAAAATTAAAAGTGAAACTGTATATATTTTTTATACATTTTTTTAATTTTCATGCATCTTTCTTCCTACATATATAATGAACCATCAAAATAACTTCATTGTGCTATTGCAACAATCCAAATTGAATTATATCATAAAAATAAATATTTTTTTAAGAGTTTTATTTTTATTTTAAATAAAGTTTCTCGTACGTTTGGTGTAATGGCAACAGTGAAAATAATGAATAAAGATGAAATTTGCATGTTATTTAAATGTAAATTAAAATTTTAGTTGTTTAAATTTTAAATCTTCTCATTTAAATTTTTAATGCAACTTGGAATGTAGCCTAAACTGATTTTTTGCTTCAAAATAACGTATCCTACTTATTTGTGAGACTTTTGGTTCGTTCTGTGAAAGTGGGTGGCAGACAGGCAGACGGATAGACTGAATGATTATAAAACCGTCCCTTTTTTATGTTGTAAACGTAGTGTGGAAGTTAAAAATATTCAAGTTTAAGTAGCAACTAATCTTGTCAATAACTACCCTAATTTCATGAAGTAGCATATATGCAACCTTCAGTTTTTAGCTTGTATTTTTCCAAAGACAGTGGTAATCGAACAACTTAAACATTTTTTTAAAACTATAGAACATAAAAAATGTGAAAAATATTTTTCAAAGTAAAAACAAAACAAAATTAATGCGAAAAATAATTTAATGGACTTGTCTTGTAGAGACAACGAGACATGATGCAAAAACCCAACAACCCAACAAGTTACCTTCCTCTAAAACAAAAATAATTTTAACTTTGAACATTGCTTTCACTCTGATAGAAGCTTCTACTGTTCTTCTAACAAATAACAATGCAACATACTCGCTGACATCACTTAACAAACATAAGTTAGGGGGAAAATCACAGGTTGCATATATGCTACTTCATGAGAATAAGGGTTAATATCAACCATGAAAATAAACGAATAAATGCAAAACCAAATAATATTAGCAGCTTAGGGAAACATTCCCGTTCAAGCAGCCCATAAATTTAAATTAATTGCGTTTTAACAAAGTACAAATAATAATAAATTACAGCATCGCAGTACTTGGCAAGAAACTGGTTTTTTAAAATTACTCATGCTTCGTGTATACAAAATTAAAAATAAATGTCTGTGTCGTCAATAAGTATTATAAATTTAAAGAGAGAGAGAGAGCTTAAAAGATGAGTGTTTGTCAATATTTTGAATAGAAATAGGTAAACTATATTAAAGAATTTAGGAGCTAAATAATAAAAGTGTTTTCTAAAGATTTCTTTATTAAAATTAGAAATTGTGTAAATTTCTTGGGGTTTTCCTAGAGAGATTATATCTTCAAATTCACAAATATCTTTATTGCGTCGTCGCAAATAAAGAGCAATACGGAATAAGTAATCTACTACCTTTCAGGTATGATTACTTATTCCGTATTGTTCTTATATTGTCATTAATAAATAACTGCTGCAGAAATATATTTAAAAAAAAACGAACTTTTTTTAGTTTAAAATTTGATTCTGAAATAGTGCTGTGAAAACAAGCGTATTCTTAAGTCAATTTGCTCCCTCCGAGGGATAATTAAATCGGGAAATTAAAAGCTATATTTTAGCAAAGTTTTAAATGTCTATTTTATAAACATTTAAAAAAATCTTTCAGATCAACACCAAAAGGAACAAATTGCATATTTACATTAATTTTATGCAACTAGTAAAATTTTCAGTCTACTTTCATAGTTCATATTACTGGAAAGATCATTTTACTTAAAACGTAATAAATTTTTTCACAAAATGTATTAAATGAGAAAAAATTCATTACATTTTTTCCTCGAGAATAAATTTAGGATTTCAACGTTTATTATACGGAGCAATAAAATGCAAATGATACAAACAAAATAGTACCAGTTAAAACAATATGAATGTCCAAAGACACACTCAAGCTTGAAATCTTCTAAAGTAATTGAAAATTTTATCACCTTGATGTAGATTGTGTGATATGACATTTGCCTAGGTAATATATACAAAAAGTTTATTTTGAATATACCAAGTATTTTCATTTCAAAAGTTTTGCATTAATCAAAGTGTCACAAATATTTCTTATTGAAATAGAAAATAATGAATTAAAGAAGTGTTTTTTCGAAAAGGATGATAATTAAAAATGCAAATTTAGGAAGCAATTTATTTTAGTGATATAGCTTTTGCATTTATATTCCATTGAAACACATTATTTTAATGTAACTCAAAAAAAGTTTACATTACTTATATTTGTAAGAAACAATGTATTAAAAAAGAGCCGATGCGAAAAGTTTTAATTGATATTTTATTATCCTTTACAACGACAGGCTAATTTGTTACTAATTTTAGGGATTCAGATTTAAATGTTTTTCGTTATTTTTCTGAAATCTTTTGAACTTTTAATTATTTTTCTTTCACGGTATACGTTACAATTACCATTTTGTATTAATTTAAAATATATTTTGTTTAGCTATCATAACAATAGAGAACTATTCTTAAAAAATGTAAACATGATGAAATACTTTTAATTAACAATGTATGAGATTTGGGGAAAAAGTAATTAAAAATTGTGTTTGTGCAAAAGTTTGAAATTAAAATATTTCTTTTTTAGTAAACGACTACCACATTTGTTCAGCTTCGGCGATGTTAATGACGAAGGAATTTGATAGATTACTTATACTTAGATTTTAATTATACTTGTATTGTTTGTTTTAGTTCATAACTATTAATTAGAAAAAGATTGAAATCAATATTTATGATCTACATGAAGACTAATTTTTAAAAAATTCAGTAACATGACTTTTCTTTATAGAAATAAATTGAAAGTGTTTTTAATTTAAGTAAAATAAGCAGAAACTCTCATCAAAATACGAAACAAATGAGGATTAGTTAAGGAATTATAAAAGTTATCATTATTTATGAACATTTTTAATCAGAAAGCAAACAATTTGCGAAATCTATAGTTGCAGTTAAAGATTTATTTCAACAGGTAGCAAGTGATTATTTCTGTTTTTCTAGTGTAAGCACTTTTCCTCATTCTATTGTTTACATGTATAATTGTTTATTAGTTACATGCCAATACGAATATTTAAATTAAATTTTTTTAAAAATAAATTTTACATGATTCCTTATGTTTTAAGGTTTCTCATATAATTGGTCTCATATAACTAGGTTTCTCATATATACACATATATGTCTCAAATATTGCATTCTTTAAAGCATTCATCGCATCAATGTCTAAAAATCGCATTTAATATAATTTTATAACAGATAAATGTATTTTACTTTTGTGTATTTTACTTTTTGTATTTACTTTTATGTATTTAACAAGCACAGCATTCGAGCATACTTTTTTTTTTAAAATGAAATGTATACATTTCCAAAACTTCGCTGGAAGAATTTTGACACATTTAATATTGAAAATGCCTCAACTGATAACAAGAACAACACGAGCGTGGAAGATGCATGCTTTCTTGTATGATTGACCGTTTCCAAAATATTAATTTTGTTTTTGAAGTGGGCGTATTTATTCTTTCAACTCTTTATAACTGTAATGCATGAATTTTTTTCGTCCCGAAAAAATATATTTGTATCTTTAATACTCATACATTACGAGAAAAATTCTGGAAAGAAATTAGCTGCAGTGGAATTTAAATAATTTCAATTTTTAAAATTGTTGCCATATGGCAAAAACCAACCACAAAATCCCAATTTTGATAACAATGATTAGAAAACTACTAAAAAAAACTACTAAAACTTTTAAAATAAATCTCTTGAATTATAATTATTTTTTCAAAAAATTTATTTATATTTAGTACTAATATTACTATACTTTGAATACTGCCAAAAACGTAATTTTACAACAATTAATAACTTCACTCTTTAATTTTAAATAAATTTTTACTACTGTCGTCTTCGAAGATTATTAGTAACTAAAACTTCAAAATGGAATGTAATAGATGAAAAACACAGATTTGTCGAGAGGGAGCTCTACTTCAATAGAATAAAGTGGATTATGTTACTTGTTACCATATGGCAACAGTATTCATTAGAGGGTTAAGGTATGAAAACGTTCTTGAAAGTATTAGTTTTTGTAATAAATGCACATCAGTAATAAAACGTTAAATTGTGTGCCATTTTAAGGAGCTATTTTCTAAGTGGATTCTTTTACCCATCGATATTAAGGGGGTATAGGACACAAAATCTTTAAAAAAATCAAAAAAAATATTATTATCATAAAAAATAACACAAATATTTTAGAATAATTTAAAACAAAAATTTACTTATATCTGCAGTAGAACGTGAGATGTGTAGTTTTTTGTGTCATGACATCTGTGTTGGCCAACCACGTTTATAATCTTTGCCTCCTCGTAATATTAGATAGGAATAACGTTATCGAATCCGTAGTTGTTCGGTCGGTTTGGAGCGCTTCAGTAAGGAAAGTGATAAACTTCAAAGCTGTTTTTCTCCTTGATCGTGTTTTCGATAATTTTTTGACTTTAAATTGATATAACTCAGAGTGTCAAAATTTATTACTCATATTTTTCAAACATATATCTTTAATTTGTCTTTAGGGATAAGTTGTAAATAGTTTATTTTTTTATTTATTAATTTTTATAGAAAAAGTGAACCCGTGAAATTATTAAAAAAAAACTTCAATAATTTTTTTAAAAAAAACTATGGCAAATATGAAAAATCGGTAAAAGACAGTTTGTTAAAAACATTTTTTTGTTTATAAAAATGCTAAATATTTGTTTGCCAATAAATAAGTTTTTGACTTATAACAAAAATAAGAGACATCACTTTTTGACACATTTTATTTTTTAAAAAAATAAATAATGATAGTTTAAAACCTCTGACTATCTAAAAGTGTAAGTATATTTGGTATACATTTATGGAAAAAAATTATATTGATATCTGCAATATTAAAGAAAAAAGTTGAAAGTGTCCCATACCCCCTTAAATTTGAATGAATAACATTGTTTTCCAGCAAAATGGTTCCATTAAAAAATAGTCATGTAAAAAGTTATATGAATGATGAATGAAATAGTTATTCAAATAGAAGAAACATAAAACTTGTTAAATTTTCAAATAATCTTTGGATTTGCGTGAAATCCAAAGAATACATATGTATTCATAATATGGTTGGACAATTCTCATTTATTAAATATTCACGCTAAACTATTATATTAAGGAATATGTTTGCTTAATAGTTCTGTAAAATTGATATTAAATTATTAATTTGATTTTTATACATCTTTAATTTATGAAGAAAGATTAAACTTTTCCCAATTTTCATGGATGGCAAATTAGTTAGAAACATTTTTCTTAAATTGAAACTATTATACGAAAAATATGATATTCACTATAATTTAAGAAATTTCATTAATTATAAAATAATTAATTCGAAATAAATTTATTATGTATTTGAATTTTGCAGTTCTTACAAAGCTCGTAAAATTCTGTTAGTTTTGGAATTGTGAAATGTTAAACTAAATGATTACTAAATTTTGGATTGTAAGATGCACAAATTTTACTTTAATATGAAATGATAAAACAAATTTATTAATATAAGGATCGTGTCTTTATTTTTACAAATATGCTTAAACTATTTCCATTTTCAATAAAAATATAGTTTTAACGACAAAAACGGATGAATGTTTACCCACAATAATTTTCTCAAAAAATTCAGTTATTTAATAAAGCAAATAGTAGTTCCTGAAATTTTGTATTTGTGTTTATTTTTATAACAACTTAAAAGTGTTAGTTATAGGTTAATGAGTAATAACTTTATTGTGAAGATTTATTTGGTAAGATGAAGCAATTTTGACTCTTTCAAAACTTTTCTTCAGTTGCCGAAGTCTTAATAAAATAAAATATTGTTTAAGTACTTTTTTTTTTCGGTTTACAAATTCAATGCTGACGTAGTTTAAAGATGTCCGCATATTGGTTTTTTAAATAAATATTTTAATTTGGTTAAAGTACTTTTAATAAGTGAATATATCTTTAAAAAACTTTCAATCTCAAATTATCCCCTTTGGAATCATCAGTTTGATATTATTTCTCAATTAAATTCGCACTTATTTTAAATAAATTCTATTAAATTTTCCTTTTAAGTTATATTTTCTTTTTGTATTGTTGGATGGAAGAATCATGAATTTCAAAAAATGTCATAATATTTGTTTAAATTAATGAAAATATGAAAACCATGGTAAAAAAATACCAATCTGAAACAATTTTATTAAATAAATTATCCCTAAATTCCTCATGTTTCTATTTTTAACTGCATAAATTTGAATTTTAACTATTTTCAACACATCAAGTTCGAAAAAAATGTTGCAATTTATCTAAAAATTATAATTTCAAATTTTTTCCGTTAATTTCAGTTTTAAAAAAATCACCGTCGTTTTACCAATTCATTCAGGTTGCATAATGAGCATTTCACAAATTTTAGATTTTTAAAATAAAAAAATAAAACGTTGGGACTGAAAGGGTTAAACAATCATGTTAAATTGGTACATAAAATGAAAAACAATCGTAACTATTTTTCCAATCCACAGCCATTTAAAAAAAATTATTTTAAGTAACTGTAACGCAGTTACGTATGTTCTCAGTCTAGTATAATAATTTTATTCATATGCATAACTTAGCATATAATAATCTCCTGGATATTAGAAGCATTAAAATTAACAATCAACCTAAACTAATCATAAAATACAGAAATAATTTCTTTTTTGTTATCAATAAAAAAATTTAAAGGATATAAATGTCAATTAAACTCGAGTTTTCTGATATTTTTTTTAGATAATTTTGTATTTGATATTATTCGTCTTTAATACAAAATAAGCCTGTTAATCACCAGGACTTCATGCATAGATCTGAAATATAGTTTAAAATTTTATTATAGGATTTAAGAATAAAAGCGACATTATTTTTTACTATAAAGGGCTAAAATAATTTACACAAAAATCGTTTAATCTTTTACGAGAATATTTATTATTCAATATTCCTATTTTGAAAGGTTCGTAAAAATGACTATTGTAACATGGATTAACATGGTATTAGACTGAATGAACATTTATTAGGAATTTTTGTACAACACAAAACAATAAAAATGTGCAAATGTGAAATGGGAGCCATGTCCTTCGTAGTAAAAGAAAATATGCTGTAAAAAACTATTCTAGCGTAACAGTAGCGGGCTCTTCAGTTTCCAGATAATGTTTTCTGTGTTTTTATCTAACAAATAAAACATTAAAATATTCCAAAATTTGTAATTAATAATTTCAAACATTGGCAATTGTTATTAGATTGTTACATTTTGTTTCTTATAATAATACTTTCCTAATTATTTTCGACAATTTTATTACAATAAGCCGGGAACTTCTTAGAGTTCGTAAAAACTAAATATTCATTATTTAAAAAAGAAAAATTGAAAATTTACCTGAAATTAAAAGACGGTTCAACTTTTGACAAGATCAGAGACGAGAAGACCAAGAAATAGAACAAACAAAACCGGAACTCCCAATAATAACTTTTCTTTTTTCTCGCGGGTAAAAGCCGACAAGCTGTGCGATGAAATCTTTTTTGAATCAATGCGAGCTCACCAATGAAGTCGCCTCCCTTTTATACAAACCCCAGGAAAAACTCACTAGTTAGATCCGCACACTCGAAAAGGACAAAAGCGGAACAAAAATAATGGAAACAAAAAAGTTTATAAGGGACTACGGTTGGTTAGTTTGGGAGGGGTGTAAGTGATAATTCAAACGAAATGATCTTACGCTGCGGGATCGGAGTAACGCGGTACTTGTATCAGTTGCTTTTTCTAGGTAACGACGTTAGAGTTTTCAGAAAGTTACTCTTACGTTTTAATTTACATGGTTACTTTTTTAAGTAAATGTAACTAGTTACTTTTCATATTAAATGACTCTTACTGAGTTACTTTTTTAAGTAACCGTAACATGGTTACTTTTTTAAGTAACCGTAACATGGCTATTTTTTAAGTGACTGTAACATGGCTACTTTTTTAAGTAAATGTAACATGGTTACTTTTTAGTAACTGTAACATGGTTACTTTTTAGTAACTGTAACATGGTTACTTTTAAGTAACTGTAACATGGTTACTTTTAAGTAACTGTAACATGGTTACCTTTTAGTAACTGTAACATGGTTACCTTTTAGTAACTGTAACATGGTTACTTTTTAAGAAATGTAACATGGCTACTTTTTTAAGTAAGCATAAATTAACCCCAAGGCCATGAAGGTTTAGTTTAGTTTGAATTATCGTCGGTCGCATAGAGCTACACAAGGGCTATTGGCGACGGTAGTCGTAATTTAGAACCACATTTAGGTGACCAGCCAACACCTGAGTATGCACCCAACGCAACTGTTGGGGGCAACATCTTACGCAGCTTCGCTACTTGAGCATATTTAACGCGCACTCCCTCTAGACTGGGTACTGGTAAGTAGATTTGAATTATCGTCACGCCAGAGCTACATGATGTCTATTGGCGACGGGTGTCGTAATTTAGAACCACAGTCAAGTTACATACACGGGGTATTATTCGCCGGGCATTTTTAGCTGCATGGCCATTCATAGGTCGGCAGTTATTTTATCGGCGCCCGGACCCGAACTGGGACCTTCCGCAATCTGCATGCAATATGAACGCCTTAACCGACTGGGCTCGCCAGCCCCCTTAACCCCAAGGCGATGAACAACTGGCTTCACCCTTGATCTACTACCTCTCCTCCGAGTCGAAAGTAGGAGAGCCATATATGAAGAGTACAGGAGAAAACACCCTTAATCAACTAAGAAACTGTCTGTATTAAAATCTGCTTGGTGATTAGCATAGAGTTAGGAAGAAGAAGTTGAGGGGGCTATCAGTTCAAATGGTTTGAAGCAAGGATGTCTGGTTTAGAGCTACTGCACATAACAAGCTGGCACTGAGGTACCCCAAGATGCATCACTTTAACGGGTTTTTGAGTTACTGCGCGTATCATAGTAACCGAAACGGGCACTGAGGTATCCCAAGATGCACCGCTCTTGCCTGCTTCTTTTGAGCGTTACTGCGCACATACATAGGCCGTGAGTAGTCACCATCAGGAAACAGGTTTCCCTTTTTGGTTTTTCTTCCGAGGTTCATGCGACAGACTAGTGTCTGGTGTGAATCTCGATCATAGAGATAGTAAACCCGCACACTGCTTGACAAGAACCAATACAAAAATGTTTTCTATATACCAGAGTAGGCTATCGTTGCTAAGTAGACCCGATTATGGCAGATTTCGATGCAATGAAGTAGTTCTTCCCTTGAATTCGTCACGCAACAATACAACAACACGGTCATTATTAAAAATTAAACCGATATTTTTTTTTAAAAAAATTCTAGTTTTTGAACATTTCAATTGAAATTACCAAACCCTTTAGAAACTAAGTGAATCGCAATATGTTTAATCCAGCCAAATGCTTAGGAGAATTTCCTCTCTGGCTTGTTTTCATTAAATGTTAATAGAATAAGAACTGTATATGGAAATTGTCCTTCGTACAAGTACCCTTCTAATATTGAAAGATTCATATTCGTCTGAAGGATACAGAAGAAAAACCTGACGGTCAGGTTTTCGGGTAACACGCATAATTCAAAATATAAATTTAATTGAAAATCCAATAATTCTATAAAATTTTAATATTAAAAGTATGGAGCAGACATTTATAATTATCTTATACAGAAATATAATTTAAAAAAAAAATTAGTTAGAATTATTTATTGAAATCTCATGCACTGAAAACATGTTCATACTTCAGCAAATTTGCTTAAATGCTTATCCTTCAGAGAGATATTAGTGCTAGTAACAGTTTTGTCAGACCAATGCAAAGACTCACTTGCTGGAATGGTGGGGGTTGATTGGTTCTTCGATGCTGTTACGTCACAGGAAGGCGGAGCTTGAAGCCCCCCTAAGCAATTTTTCCGCCCACGAAAAAACAAAGTCAAAGTAGGGTCGAAAATCATCTTTGAGAGGTTGGGTTATTTGTAACTCTTACAATTCAGCTGAGTTTGACGAGGTTAAAATGGTTTCCAATGAGTGGCATAAGAATATCCTGAGAAACAAATCGAATAGTTTTCTATTTTGGTATACAACTTTCTTTTACTTTTACTCAGGGATTGGAAAGTTAATTGTTAAAAGTAACTATGTTACATGTTACTTAAAAAAAGTAACCAGTCGCAACATGTTTACTTTAAGTAACTGCAACAGGGTTACTTTTTAAGTAACTGTAACATGGTTACTTTTTAAGTAACTATAACATGGTTACTATTTTAAGTAACCATAACATGGTTACTTTTTTAAAATAACTGTAACATGGTTACTTTTTAAGTAACCGTAGCATGTTTACTATTTTAAGTAACCGTAGCATGGTTACTTTTTTAAGTAACTGTAACATGGCTTCTTTTTGGAGTTACTTAAAAAATAGCTATGTTACAGTTACTTAATACAGGGTTAGTCAAAATGAATAGGACAATAGTAGGTAGGTTGATAGTTTATCTGTCCCAAATAACACCTACGTATGATGGACATATGAACTATAAACCTACTAACTATTGTCCTATTCATTTTGACTAACCTTGTATAAGAAATAAACTAATTACAGTTTACTAAATACGAAAAATAACTGATCACAGTTACTTTTACAAATTTCAAGTTTGGAAAAAAAAAAATTGTAAGTAAGCCATCTTTGCGTATTTCGTAAATAACCAAGTCTAAAGAAATAGGAACAGTTAGAAAAAGTTAAGAACGTTAATTCAGCGTTAGTTAACCCTTTAACACATTCGCTGCCACTATATCATCGATAGAGGCTTCATCGATAGAGGCTGATGAAGTAGAAGAACATCCTGTTTTTTAAAACATGTTCGTTACAATGGAAATGAATTAACTATTCTTCATCTCCGAACAAGTACAAATCCTAGTTCGATGTCATAAAATTGCAAGGTTAGGTTGAATTAACGTTGCTAACTAAAGCTACACGACAGCTAGTCCTAAAAATACGAGGAAGTGTTCCTGGCGAAAGATTACCCTTCGCAATAACACAAAAACTGCATGAACATTAAAATATATGTATGGAAAATCATCAGTCACATCTGAGATTACTAGGCGGTTGGTTGGTAGGACATAAATATGTTCAGGCTTGTGTGCTTGGTCAGAGGCCCGCATTACTAGGTGTCAATTAAATATCACACAAAAGGGTCGATGACAGAGCTAGATCACGTAGTTTGTGCAACCACTAGACCATCATGCTTATCAAGTTTTCAAACTAACTTGGAACCATAAGAACTGTTGGCAAAATTGCACTATGAATTTCATTAGAATGTGCTGTTATCGATGAATCGGAACCACGCGACTCCCTAAGGAGTCAGTGGCACGCAACGTGTTAACCTCACAAGGTAGAAGAATTTCTCATCCCCGAAATACGAGTTTTTCTGGGCAGGAAAAAAGCGAAATGGAATCGTCCTGTATCAAAAAATACCCAAGTGATTATTTCGGCCGTTAGTTATCCTATGGAATCGGACCTTTTTGACTTTGTGAATAAATAACATTCTAAGTTAATTGCATGAAACAAAATTTTTATAAGGGGATGTCTTCATATTAAAAATGTTAACAACTTTGAAATTTCCAATAGTAACACCCATATTTGATTATTTAGAAATGTTAAGCATCCTCGAAAACCCCTAAATCTTAGTTTTTGTTACATTTGGATGAATATTTAACGAGTTATTCCATCGAATCACTTGATGTCCTATGGGGGACCATCTCAAGGTTGTTTGTTTAATGATGTTTATCTTCCTTTCCAAAGCCGTATTTGTTTATCAAGTTCATTTATGATCTTATACACAGTCCCCTGAAGAGCAATTAAAAAGTATTTTGTGATTTACTCAGCAAATTATGATTAAAAGAAATTAAAAATTGGGATTTCGCTTAAACTTCCTGTCTTAAATATATTTCTGTAAAAATATTGAGGGGTTTCTATTCATAATTTTTCAAAAAATTAAAATAATAATTATTTTAAAATATAAAAATTGTTTTAAATACCCCAATATTGAATGCATTTTGTTTGGGCTGTTATAATTTCTTTTCAGTAAAAAATTCTTTTCATTATCTTAATTATTTATAGATTGGGATAGTTTTTTATGTGCAAATCATTTAACATTATGGCACCTAAACTTTGCACGTCTCTAACTCCCCTAATAATGCTTAAAAACTAACAAAATTTGGCATTTCGTATTAAAATACGTCATATATTAGAAATATGGACTCAAAAAGGGGTGTTGCCATCGGAAATTTTAAAGTTAATAACATTTTTAATATGAAGACGGCCCCTTATGCAAATTTTGTGTCATGCAATTAACTCAGAATGTTATTTTTATACAAAGTCAAAAAGGTCCGATTATATAGGATGACTAACGATCGAAATGATCACTAGCGGATACTTTTTTTTCCACAGCACGCTCAATTTTTAACGTACCCAACACCCCTATTTGTGAAACGAAACGGCCGAAAACGGCCTTCCCGATGTTTGCTGGTAGAGCCGTCCTGGGCCGGTTTCGAGGTTAAAGGGTTAACGGTTAAATTTTCAATAAGTAAATGTAAGGCTAACGCCGAACTTCAGGAAATATTTGTGAAGAGTGACGTTAAAAGTAAAAAAAAAATTTCATTAAAAGTAACTAAGTTACAGTTACTTTCTGAAATATCTAAGATAAGAAAAAAAAAATAACTGTTACAAGGAACGAGTGACTCCAATCCCTGCTTTTATATATTGCAAAAATACCAAAGTATTTTTTTAATGTTAATCACTCACAGAAATAAATCACTCGAAACCACAGATAGGTAATGAACTCATACTGAGTAACAATAGTGTATACTGCGGCAATGCATGACATTCAAATTTAAATTTTCAATTCAATAAATATATTCTTTGTATGTTTTAAACCTTATGTTTGTAGAAAGTGGTTTATAGAACTCTTGAAATAATATATATTTTTGATTGGTTTGAATTATCGTCGCACTAGAGCTACACGAGGGCTATTGGCGACGGGCGTCGTATTTTAGAACCACAGTCAGGTGACGAGCCACACCTGAATAGGCACCCAACGCAACCGTTAAGGGCGACATCGTACGCAGCGTTAGGACTTTGAAGGATATTTAACGTGCACTCCCTAACACGGGGTATTATTCGTCGGACATTTTTGGCTGCACGGACCGTTTATAGGTCGGCAGCTATTTTGGCGATGCCCGGACCCGAATCTGGGACCTTCCGCATGCTAGGCGAGTGCCTAACCGACTGGGCTCCCCGGCCCCTCAATTTAATATTTACATTTATGATCTTTTAAATTGTGGGGGAATGAAAAACGGTGAAATATATTAGAATAAGCTGTACTGCCGTGGGCAGGTAAACTGCAGTAATCGCAAACAATGAGTTGCACCATTTTTGACCTGAAAAAAAAATCCTGTGTATTTTAGCTTCCACACTACATTTATAACGTAAAAAGTGGAAGGTTTTATAATCGTGCAGTCCGTCCGTCTGTCTGTCTGTCTGTCTGTCACCTACTTTCACAGAACGAACCAAAAGTCTTACAAACAAGTGAGATACGTCATTTTGAAGCAAAAAATCAGTTTAAGCTACATTCAAAATTTCATTAAAATTTTTTAATTAGAAGTTTATTTAAAATTTAAATAACTAAAAATTTAATCTACATTGAAATAACATGCAAATTTCATTTTTATTCAATATTTTCACCGTTGCCATTACATCAAACGCACGAGAAACTTTATTTAAAATAAAAGTAAAATTCTTAGAAAAAAATATTTATTTTCGTGTAATAATTCAATTTGGATTGTTGTAATAGCACAATAAAGTTATTTTGAAGGTTCATTATACATGCATGAAAAAAGATGCATAAAAAATTCTAAATTTGCATAAGAAATATGCAAAGTTTCGCTTTTATTTTTAATACAACATTTACTTATTTATTTTTCGAAATGTAAACTTGTATCCGCCAAAATATGTAATCTACTACGATTATTTGTGTTTATACAACGTAATAACGTAATAGATTTTAATGATTTTTTAAACTGTATAATTATCATAACTTTTAATGCCGCTCAAGTATGAAGCTGTTTTGGTTACCAATACCTTTTGAAAAACTGTTGCAATACATTTTTGTATTTCAAATTCATTATACTTTTAACTTTCAGTAACCTAATATTAAAGTATTGGGTAATCTAAGTATATTTATTTATTTGAGACAAAACAGACCAGAATATATGTTGAGAGTGATGGTCAAACATCCGAAATGAAGATTGTGTGCTTTCTACTCGTACACTCTTAAAACAAACACTCCGAATTTAACTCAGTCTGAGTGGATTTCACTCCTTCAGACTGGAAAATGCACTTCTCCTTTTGGAGTGGATCCTTTGTGTGTTAAACCTCCGATAGGATCACTCCAAACGAGTGATTTTAACTCAGTCTGAGCTAATATGCATGCCTTTAGGGTGTCGAAAATGCACTTCTCCAACTGGAGTGGATTTCACTCTTTTGTTTTAAGAGTGTATTGGAGGGTGTGGATTCTAAAAAAGAGTGGCATTTTAAAATCGTCCGGAGGGGGGCTGGGGAGCCCAGTCGGTTAAGCACTCGCTTAGCATGCGGAAGGTCCCAGGTTCGGGCCCGGGCATCGCCAAAGTAGCTGCCGACCTATAAACGGCCGTGCAGCCAAAAATGTCCGACGAAAAATACCCCGTGTAAGGGAGTGCACGTAAAATATCCTTCAAAGTCCTAACGCTGCGTACGATATCGTAATTAACGGTTGCGTTGGGTGCCTATTCAGGTGTTGGCTCGCCTCCTGACTGTGGCTCTAAAATACGACGCCCGTCGTCAATAGCCCTCGTGTAGCTCTAGTGCGACGATAATTCAAACCCAACCAACAATCGTCCGGAGTCTGAAACCATTCTACAGTTCGAACTAAAGGAGCTACGGACGTTAAATTCGGTACCCGAATTAAGTCGGGGGCCTTAAATTTGTTTTCAAAAATCGCGCATGCGCAAAGGGTATAGCTGCCATAGAACTTATTTGAATTTAATGATATTGCTGCCGACTTCAAGTTTGGAAAAAAAGTTTCCAGTAGCGGTAGGATTTCACATTTTTTTTTTGGGGGGGAGGGGGAATACTCAATGATAACTGAAGAGTACACGGGCAATTTCTAGGTATCATCCCCAAAGAGGCTATTAAGAAAAGCCTTGTACGAAATCAATCGGTTCTTCCCGTGTACTCCTCAATTGTCAAATTTTTTAAAAAATATTTTAAAGCTTATAAAATTAACTTTTAGAGTATGTGAACTAAACTGCTCGGCGCAACAGCCCGTTAGTGGCCAGCCGTCGCCAATTCCGGTTACTTCACGAAGGGCTCTAGGGTGCTGGTCATATGTTTCGGTAAGGTTTAGTTCCCAAGCGTGCTTGGTCCTCATTTTATCGACCCACTCAAGGGATGAGAGGATGAGTCAACGTCACAAAATCCGGGAATCGATCCCCGGACCTGTGGCGTGTCCATGCGAATCACTAAGCTACTGGGTCTCCAATGCATATAACTATATAATTTTGGGTATATAATACCATTTAAAGGCGGGACTGGGGAGCCCAGTCGGTTAAGCACTCGCTTAGCATGCGGAAGGTCCGAGGTTCGGGTCCGGGCATCGCCAAAATAGCTGCCGGCCTACAAACGGCCCTTGCAGCCAAAAACGTCCGGCTAATAATACCCCGTGTAAGGGAATGTACGTTAAATATCTTTCAAAGTCATAATGCTGCGTACGATGTCGCCCTTAACGGTTGCGTTGGGTGCCTATTCAGGTGTGGCTCGTCACTTGACTGTGGTTCTAAAATACGACGCCCGTCGCCAATAGCCCTCGTGTAGCTCTAGTGCGACGATAATTCAAACCTAACCATTTAAAGGCATTTATTGAGTGGTAATTGAAATTCAAGGAGTGTTACACACCCCTAGTTTAATTTGGGAATTGTCATCGTAAAAACATGGATTTATACCGTATAAATCCTTTTGGTTTGTTATTATATAAATAATGAACACAAATACCATAAACTAAACTAATAAACAGTGGTGGCCAAAAGTGTGGACGCATTTTGAAATTTTCATATTTTTCAACTTTGTGTGATTACAGAATATATTAATTGTATATCAAATTAAACAATTGTATATCAAATTAAAAGTAATTTAATCTTTATGAGGACCACTGTGTGCAGATCGCTGAAGCCGTCCATGAGACCTTTGGTCCCATATAATCTATATCCATGGACACACCATCATCATCATCAAAGTAATTTCATGTAGAATTAAAAATAAATACAGTATTACAATACATGTTTTACGAATAAGTTATGCAACTAATAGTATGATCTGTCTTAGTTTTGCAAGTCATTAAACCACCAACTTGTATTGCAATTTCAGCATAAGAGAATCCATTGATTGTGCTTCCTTGTTCAACTAAAATGAGCACAACTTTATTTGGAATAAAGATACTTTAATTCTGTTTTTATAGTGAAATTCTACATTAAATTAGCTTCAATTTAATATTTAAATGTTTGTATTTAAGCGAAATTTAATAGATGCAAGAACACAATTAACAGTTGACACACATGAAACTTTCAAAATGTGTCCACACTTTTGGCCACCACTGTACATATTTTAACTTAAGACATTACAAATTATAATGAACATAGGGTAGACTGACCAGTAAGTGAACAGGCCCCAGTGAATGAACATTTGGTAAATATAATTTAAGAATAAATATCGAAAATCTTTCCACTAGATGGATTGGCAACATTGACTTCCTCCCATCTACTAGGAAGCTATCTGACATATGGTTGGCTGTCCTGGTCATTATGTCTTGGAGTTTATTCACTGGCGAACGCAGCGCCTTAAACTTTCATTCACTGGTTAGTCTACCCTACATTCCCGGACACAACATATTCTTTGTTAACCCTTTCAGTCCAAGTGATGCCATTTGGAATCATCACTTTAAATATCTTTTCCCAAATGTTTATGTCCCGTTATGACATCCAAACACACATCATAAGATTCTTCACACTTTGTTCTATTAGACTAAATTTTACATTAATCTCAATAGAATTCAGAACTACTATTTTTTTATTTAGAAAATAGCTAACAAGCTTTTCACCTGATTTTTGAAAAGTTAACTTCAGTTCTACATATTTAAAACACAATTCAAACTATTTCGGTTAAAATAATTACAAATTTTTTTAATAATATGACCAGATTCCTTAAATTATATAACTCGAACTGTTTTAGGTAATATATATATTTTTATTTTGTTGTTTTCCACAGTTAAAAAAAATTTTGGCATTATTTCAAAAATCATATAAAAAATTTTAAATGAATTTTTTTTCTTATGTAAATCTTAATTTGACCTAAAACAAGCTTATTTTGTGAATATCAGATGTCTCTGTAGTGTAGTAAATTTTTGGGACTGAAAGGGTTAAAATGAGTTTTCTTTGGAATGTAACGCAAAACCGTGCATGGGCACAGATATTATAAAAAGATTGCCAATATATCATATACCCAACTTTGGAAACTCTTCTCTATATGTTGTTACACACGAAAGATAAATGTTTTTTTTTTACCACAACGTATGATTTATCACTTGCAATTGCAAAAACACAAAAATCTTGTGATCAATGTATTCTGTTTTAAAACATTTCTTTGCCTGCAAGAATTGCGATATTGGGCACCGTAAATAAATCATGAGTCTTAAAAAGTTAATTTAAAATAGGTATTGTTATAATAGTATTAACTTTCAAGCTATATATACAGGTTGGTTATAAAATAACGAAATCAACGCTTAATGAATAATCCAAATGCATCAAACATTGAGGCACTTACTATTCAAGAAGGGGGGAAAATGGAATCATAAAAAAGATAGAATTATAAGAAATTATGATAAAAAAGAATATCATAACAACCAAACTCGTCTTTTGGACAGGGTTCTAAATTACGAGGCGTAGTCAGTTGTGGCCAATTACGGCCAACACAGCTAATTACGCTTCGTAGTTTAGAACCTGGTTAAGAGGCGAGTTTCTTTTTTTCGAAAAGGAATGGCATCATAAAAAAGAGACTCGTCTCTTGACCAAGGTTCTAAATTACGAGGCGTAGTCAATTATGGCCAATTACGGCCAACAAATCTAATTACGCCTCGTAATTTAGAACCCTGATCAAGATTAGTTTTTTTATTCCATTCTCTCTCTCTTGACTAGTAAGTGTCTCGGTGTTTGTTGCATTCGGATTATTCATTCAAGCAATACAGACCTCTCCGAATAGCGAGTGATATTTTATAACCACCCGGTTTAACAACAAACGCCCTGTGGTCAGTATCTTGATCTACGGATCGGAAGGTCCCGCGATCGAGTCCTGGTCGCTGAAAACTCACCGAGTATATGCGGAGTACGTGCTCTTTAAATCTGTTGGGTCCTGTGGGCGGTCATTGCGCAGCTTCCCAGGGGTACAGGTTCCTGGAGACTATTTCCCTCCCCTTCAGGGACATGTATAAATTGTGGAGGTGGCGCATGATAGATGACAGCATCTGTCACGTATACGTGTGCATGTGAGTGTGTGTGTTGTGGCTGTCTTACTTGACGAAAGTTTATAATCGGCTCTCTGAGCAAGCCCACAAGCCTGAAAATATATGTATACCAACCAACAGCAAATACATTAAAAAAATAGTTGATAACCTCATACACTGTGTTATCAAAGTTAACTTTGAAAAGTAGAGGGAACCAGGGACATATGACCCAACTAGAAGTTTTTTGCCCTTAAAACTTTTTAAAAACATTATTTATGAATGTGTAAATGCAGGTTATTTATACATCCATAAAGAAGTACACAATATATATTAATATTTTTCTGTAGTATTAACTGCAATAGTAGTATAATATAAATTATTTTAAACTTTAGTTTTGGGTCATGTATACAATGCACAGGGATACTTGACCCACCCTTTAGGGATACTTGACCCAACCCAAAAATTTGGTATTGAGACTTAAAATCATAAAAAAACTACCTAAAACTAATATCATAATATGAAGTTTATATAGGTTTTATAGAATTTTAAGACAAAATTATTACTTTTTATTTTTATCACATTAATTATGCTTATACCAACGAAATAATCAAATATAAAAGTAAATTCTGGTAGAAATAAAAAAAAACTGGAACTACTTTTTAAACTGGAACCATCGATTTTTTATGCATATTGAATTGTAAGCTCGTTAAAAAAACTTTCTTGTACCTTCCCAAAAAACCATATTCTCCGTTAAGAAACCAGTAATGCGACATAAAAATCTGTTTCTACTTCTCAATGAAAGCGATAAAATATAAAAAGAATTCTTTTAATAAATAATACATACCCAAACGCAAGGCCCTTGAAAGTCTTTTCGTTAGAGTGTGGGAAGAGGGAGCAGTATGGAACGCGCGTGGATCGACACCCGTTTTTAATTTTACAAATAAAGTGACTTTGGTTGGCCGATGAGTTCCATGTATATCGATGACTTTTAACTAAATACTTTGTGAAGTGGCTTTTGTAGGCCGATGAATTACATGTATATCGATGAGTTTTAACTAAATACTTTCAAAAGTGGCTTTTGTCGAATCTTTCAGGTGCGATAAATTGCTCAGTGAACGCATACCTCCGTACCCAACACGCAGAGTACGATGGTAACATGCGCTCTGCACTGGCAACCGAAAGCCTACCACCATCCAATTCGGCTACAGAGTGAGCATACATATTCCAGGCACTGTTCTCCATGTCTGCTTCGGTGGAAAAACCTAAAAATAGAATCAGTTCCCTAGCACCGGAGGATATCTCCGCCCGACATTTATTTTCAAAAACAATTAAAGTTAATCAAGACTCTCCCTCTAGTTCAGTGGTACAAGTTAGTAATGCGACCTAAACATGAGTTTCTACTTCTCAATGAAAGCGATAAAATAAAAAAAGAATTCTTCTACTAAATAATACATACCCAAACACAGAGCCCTTGGAAGTCTCTTCGTTGGCGTGTGGGAAGAGGGAGCAGTATGCAACGAGCGTGGATCGACACCTGTTTTTAATTTTACAAATAAAGTGGCTTTGGTAGGCCGATGAGTTCCATGTATATCGATGACTTTTAGCTAAATACTTTGTGAAGTGGCTTTTGTAGGCCGATGAATTACATGTATATCGATGAGTTTTCACTAAATACTTTCAAAAGTGGCTTTTGTCGAATCTTTCAGGTGCGATAAATTGTTCAGTGAACGCATACCTCCGTACCCAACACGCAGAGTACGATGGTAACATGCGCTCTGCACTGGCAACCGAAAGCCTACCACCATCCAATTCGGCTACAGAGTGAGCATACATATTCCAAGCACTGTTCTCCATGTCTGCTTCGGTGGAAAAACCTAAAAATAGAATTAGTTCCCTAACATCGGAGGATAATTCCGCCCGACATTTATCTTCCAAAACAGTTAAAGTTAATCAAGACTCTCCCTCTAGTTCAGTGGTACAAGTTAGTAATGCGACCTAAACATCAGTTTCTACTTCTTAATGAAAGCGATAAAATATAAAAAGAATTCTTCTACTAAATAATACAGACCCAAACACAAAGCCCTTGGAAGTCTTTTCGTTGGCGTGTGGGAAGAGGGAGCAGTATGCAACGCTCGTGGATCGACACCTGTTTTTAATTTTACAAATAAAGTGGCTTTGGTAGGCCGATGAATTACATGTATATCGATGACTTTTAACTAAATACTTTGAAAAGTGGCTTTTGTAGGCCGAAGAATTCCATGTATATCGATGAGTTTTAACTTAATACTTTCAAAAGTGGCTTTTGTCGAATCTTTCAGGTGCCACTAACTTGTATTGTTCAGGTGCGTTAACTTGTATTGTTTTGCTGCTTGAGTTCATCTTGAAAACATCTTCCCGCCAACTAACCCCTTACTCCACCGTAATCATGTCTTGATAGTATTTACTACTATTTTGCTGCTTCAGCTTCACTTGATAGTATCTTATATACTATTTTACAGCTTTCTTGAATAGGAAGAACTTTCATAAAAAGTTTCCCGCCAACCAGCCCCTTACTCCACCAAAAGCATGTCTTGATTTGCAGTAACTTGTATTGTTTTGCTGCTTGAGCTCATCTTGAAAACATCTTCCCGCCAACCAACCCCTTACTCCACCGTTATCATGTCTTGATAGTATTTACTACTATTTTGCTGCTTCAGCTGCTCTTGATAGTATCTTATATACTATTTTACAGCCTTCTTGAATATGAAGAACATTCATAAAACTTTTCCCACCAACCGGCCCCTTACTCCACCAAAAGCATGTCTTGATTTGCAGTAACTTGTATTGTTTTGCTGCTTGAGTTCATCTTGAAAACATCTTCCCGCCAACCAACCCCTTACTCCACCGTCATCATGTCTTGATAGTATTTACTACTATTTTGCTGCTTCAGCTTCACTTGATAGTATCTGGAATACTAATTTGCAGCTTTCTTGAATATGAAGAACATTCATAAAACTTTTCCCACCAACCGGCCCCTTACTCCACCAAAAGCATGTCTTGATTTGCAGTAACTTGTATTGATTTGCTGCTTGAGTTCACCTTGAAAACATCTTCCCGCCAACCAACCCCTTACTCCACCGTAATCATGTCTTGATAGTATTTACTACTATTTTGCTGCTTCAGCTTCATTTGATAGTATCTGGAATACTATTTTGCAGCTTTCTTGAATATGAAGAACATTCATAAAACTTTTCCCACCAACCGGCCCCTTACTCCACCAAAAGCATGTCTTGATTTGCAGTAACTTGTATTGATTTGCTGCTTGAGTTCATCTTGAAAACATCTTCCCGCCAACCAACCCCTTACTCCACCGTAATCATGTCTTGATAGTATTTACTACTATTTTGCTGCTTCAGCTTCATTTGATAGTATCTGGTATACTATTTTGCAGCTTTCTTGAATATGAAGAACATTCATAAAACTTTTCCCACCAACCGGCTCCTTACTCCACCAAAAGCATGTCTTGATTTGCAGTAACTTGTATTGATTTGCTGCTTGAGTTCACCTTGAAAACATCTTCCCGCCAACCAACCCCTTACTCCACCGTAATCATGTCTTGATAGTATTTACTACTATTTTGCTGCTTCAGCTTCACTTTATAGAATCTGGTATTCTATTTTGCAGCTTTCTTGAATATGAAGAACATTCATAAAACTTTTCCCACCAACCGGCCCCTTACTCCACCAAAAGCATGTCTTGATTTGCAGTAACTTGTATTGATTTGCTGCTTGAGTTCATCTTGAAAACATCTTCCCGCCAACCAACCCCTTACTCCACCGTAATCATGTCTTGATAGTATTTACTACTATTTTGCTGCTTCAGCTTCACTTGATAGTATATGGTATACTATTTTACAGCTTTCTTGAATATGAAGAACATTCATAAAACTTTTCCCACCAACCAGCCCCTTACTCCATAGAAGGCATGTCTTGATTTGCAGTAACTTGTATTGTTTTGATGCTTGAGTTCATCTTGATAACATCTTCCCGCCAACCAACCCCTTACTCCACCGTAATCATGTCTTGATGGTATTTACTACTATTTTGCTGCTTCAGCTTCACTTGATAGTATATGGTATACTATTTTACAGCCTTCTTGAATATGAAGAACATTCATAAAACTTTTCCCGCCAACCGGCCCCTTACTCCACCGAAGGCATGTCTTGATTTGCAGTAACTTGTATTGTTTTGATGCTTGAGTTCATCTTGATAACATCTTCCCGCCAACCAACCCCTTACTCCACCGTAATCATGTCTTGATGGTATTTACTACTATTTTGCTGCTTCAGCTTCACTTGATAGTATCTGGTATTCTATTTTACAGCCTTCTTGAATATGAAGAACATTCATAAAACTTTTCCCGCCAACCGGCCCCTTACTCCACCGAAGGCATGTCTTGATTTGCAGTAACTTGTATTGTTTTGATGCTTGAGTTCATCTTGAAAACATCTTCCCGCCAACCAACCCCTTACTCCACCGTAATCATGTCTTGATGGTATTTACTACTATTTTGCTGCTTCAGCTTCACTTGATAGTATATGGTATACTATTTTACAGCCTTCTTGAATATGAAGAACATTCATAAAACTTTTCCCGCCAACCGGCCCCTTACTCCACCGAAGGCATGTCTTGATTTGCAGTAACTTGTATTGATTTGCTGCTTGAGTTTATCTTGAAAACATCTTCCCGCCAACCAACCCCTTACTCCACCGTAATCATGTCTTGATAGTATTTACTACTATTTTGCTGCTTCAGCTTCACTTGATAGTATCTGGTATACTATTTTACAGCTTTCTTGAATATGAAGAACATTCATAAAACTTTTCCCACCAACCGGCCCCTTACTCCACCAAAAGCATGTCTTGATTTGCAGTAACTTGTATTGATTTGCTGCTTGAGTTCATCTTGAAAACATCTTCCCGCCAACCAACCCCTTACTCCACCGTAATCATGTCGTGATAGTATTTACTACTATTTTGCTGCTTCAGCTTCACTTGATAGTATCTGGAATACTAATTTGCAGCTTTCTTGAATATGAAGAACATTCATAAAACTTTTCCCACCAACCGGCCCCTTACTCCACCAAAAGCATGTCTTGATTTGCAGTAACTTGTATTGTGTTGCTGCTTGAGTTTATCTTGAAAACATCTTCCCGCCAACCGACCCCTTACTCCTCCGTAATCATGTCTTGATAGTATTTACTACTATTTTGCTGCTTCAGCTTCACTTTATAGAATCTGGTATTCTATTTTGCAGCTTTCTTGAATATGAAGAACATTCATAAAACTTTTCCCACCAACCGGCCCCTTACTCCACCAAAAGCATGTCTTGATTTGCAGTAACTTGTATTGATTTGCTGCTTGAGTTCATCTTGAAAACATCTTCCCGCCAACCAACCCCTTACTCCACCGTAATCATGTCTTGATAGTATTAACTACTACATTTTGCTGCTTCAGCTTCACTTGATAGTATCTGGTATACTATTTTACAGTTTTCTTGAATATGAAGAACATTCATAAAACTTTTCCCACCAACCGGCCCCTTACTCCACCAAAAGCATGTCTTGATTTGCAGTAACTTGTATTGATTTGCTGCTTGAGTTCATCTTGAAAACATCTTCCCGCCAACCAACCCCTTACTCCACCATAAACATGTCTTGATAGTATTTACTACTATTTTGCTGCTTCAGCTTCACTTGATAGTATCTGGTATACTATTTTGCAGCTTTCTTGAATATGAAGAACATTCATAAAACTTTTCCCACCAACCGGCCCCTTACTCCACCAAAAGCATGTCTTGATTTGCAGTAACTTGTATTGATTTGCTGCTTGAGTTCATCTTGAAAACATCTTCCCGCCAACCAACCCCTTACTCCACCGTAATCATGTCTTGATAGTATTTACTACTATTTTGCTGCTTCAGCTTCACTTGATAGAATCTGGTATTCTATTTTGCAGCTTTCTTGAATATGAAGAACATTCATAAAACTTTTCCCACCAACCGGCCCCTTACTCCACCAAAAGCATGTCTTGATTTGCAGTAACTTGTATTGATTTGCTGCTTGAGTTCATCTTGAAAACATTTTCCCGCCAACCAACCCCTTACTCCACCGTCATCATGTCTTGATAGTATTTACTACTATTTTGCTGCTTCAGCTTCACTTGATAGTATCTGGTATACTATTTTACAGCCTTCTTGAATATGAAGAACATTCATAAAACTTTTCCCACCAACCGGCCCCTTACTCCACCAAAAGCATGTCTTGATTTGCAGTAACTTGTATTGATTTGCTGCTTGAGTTCATCTTGAAAACATCTTCCCGCCAACCAACCCCTTACTCCACTGTAATCATGTCTTGATAGTATTTACTACTATTTTGCTGCTTCAGATTCACTTGATAGTATCTGGAATACTATTTTGCAGCTTTCTTGAATATGAAGAACATTCATAAAACTTTTCCCACCAACCAGCCCCTTACTCCACCAAAAGCATGTCTTGATTTGCAGTAACTTGTATTGTGTTGCTGCTTGAGTTCATCTTGAAAACATCTTCCCGCCAACCAACCCCTTACTCCTCCGTAATCCTGTCTTGATAGTATTAACTACTACATTTTGCTGCTTCAGCTTCACTTGATAGTATCTGGTATACTATTTTACAGCTTTCTTGAATATGAAGAACATTCATAAAACTTTTCCCGCCAACCGGCCCCTTACTCCACCAGAAGCATGTCTTGATTTGCAGTAACTTGTATTGATTTGCTGCTTGAGTTCATCTTGAAAACATCTTCCCGCCAACCAACCCCTTCCTCCACCGTAATCATGTCTTGATAGTATTTACTACTATTTTGCTGCTTCAGCTTCACTTGATAGTATCTGGTATACTATTTTACAGCCTTCTTGAATATGAAGAACATTCATAAAACTTTTCCCACCAACCGGCCCCTTACTCCACCAAAAGCATGTCTTGATTTGCAGTAATTTGTATTGTTTTGCTGCTTGAGTTCATCTTGAAAACATCATCCCGCCAACCACCCCTTACTCCACCATAATCCTGTCTTGATAGTATTTACTACTATTTTGCTGCTTCAGCTTCACTTGATAGTATCTGGTATACTATTTTACAGCCTTCTTGAATATGAAGAACATTCATAAAACTTTTCCCACCAACCGGCCCCTTACTCCACCAAAAGCATGTCTTGATTTGCAGTAACTTGTATTGTTTTGCTGCTTGAGTTCACCTTGAAAACATCATCCCGCCAACCACCCCTTACTCCACCGTAATCCTGTCTTGATAGTATTTACTACTATTTTGCTGCTTTCAGCTTAACTTGATAGTAGCTTGTATACAATTTCACAGCTTAGCAAATAGTTAGATCTAATTTTTTAACTTCTAAAAATGCAACCGTGAAGAATTTAAGGTAAATTTTTTTCAGTGAATTTTATTTTACCATGTTTTTCATATTTTTATCTAATTAAAACAAACATGATTTAATTCTTCAAAAGACATGATTATTCCACCTAAATTAAATAAGTGTTCGCTTAACTATGTGAGAACAAAATCGCAATTTCATTAGGTCTAATGGATTAGGTTTAAAACATACGCTTCCCCAATTGTTTTCAGTATAAGGCAGAGCCAAAAGAACCCTTCTGGGCAGATAAGATCAATTTTTACAAGCCCAAAATCAAACTTAAACTCTAACCTGGATCCTACTAGTACCATGTTCGAGTCAGACAAGTTGAGAAAGATAAGTTACAACATTGACATACTGGGTAGATCTGAAACTCTGTGGAGAGTCATCGGAGAAACAGGAACAACTGATAATATTACACTCTTAAAACAAAAGAGTGAAATCCACTCCAGTTGGAGAAGTGCATTTTCGACACTGGAAAGGAGTGAATATTAACTCAGACTGAGTTAACCCGGCAGCACTCGCGCTAACTTACCATAGACTAAGAATCTTCTAAACCGAGAACTCAATCTGATGCCTAGCGCCCCCAAAGTGTCGAACGGAACTAATACACTATTAATGATTGATTTGTGATTGGCATAATTGAACTTTCCGATTGCAAATCTACTGTTTCTTCGAAATGTACAGGGTGGTTATAAAATAACGCTAGCTATTCGGAATGGTCTGTAGCTTGAATGAATAATCCAAACGCAAAAAAAACTTTGAAACACTTACTAATCAAGAAGGGAAAAAAAGAATAGAATCATAAAAAACAAACTCGTCACTTGACCAGGGTTCTAAATTATGAGGCGTAATTGGATGTGTTGGCCGTAATTAGCCATAATTGGCTATGCCTCATAATTTAAAACCTTGGTCAAGAAACGAGTTTCGTTTTATGATTCCATTCTTTTTAGAAAAAAAGGAACTTGTCTCTTGACCAGGGATCTAAATTACGAGGAGCGATTGACTGTGCTAAAGCTCCTAAAGGAGGCTAGAAAAAGGCAGTCGTGAACCATTACATTAGTTCTCTTAGACATAATTGGGGGAGTTAGTGTCTAAGTCAATTTTAATATAGAAAATCCTTATAATGGTAATCCAATCAGAGTTTCAGATCTAGAAGTGTATTTAATCTATCTGGGGTCCATTAGACCCCAGGCGAGTGCTGCCGGGTTAAAATCATTCGTTTGGAGTGATCCTGCTGGAGGTTTAACACACAAAGGATCCACTCCTTTCGAAGAAGTGCATTTTCAAGACTGGAAGAGTGAAAATTACTCAGATTGAGTTAAATTCGCTCGTTTGTTTTTAAGAGTGTACATACTTTATTCGGGAGATGAATTAAAACAAGTTGAAATGATTTTCAGTCAGAAAGAAAAATCATTAAAATATACTAGGCAACCAAAATTCAATATAACTCTTCAAACAGGGTTCTATTTAGGATTTTCAAAACGAGTTTCATACAAGTAGGTAGGAATGTTGGTACATGTATTTTCCGGTTTGCGTGCTTGATCAGATACCCGCTTATAAACCTTCACTAGTAAGACACCCACATAATTTTTGTGACACAAAGAAAGACAGTACACCCAGGGCGAAGGCGGGAATCAAACCCGCACCCGGTGCAGTGCGCAAACTGTTAGCGGAATGGGCTGCTATCAGACCTATTAGACCATCCGGCCCCTTCATACAAGTATATGCTCTAACAAATGGAGAATTCGAGGAAAAGAGCGATTTTTACTACTAAATAAAAAATATGGTTGAAAATTTTCCAAAACATGACCTTCTACTATTGATGGATAACATGAATGCCAAAATTGGAAAAAAAAGATTAACAGAAATTAAAGATACTATTGCAAATGGAGCATTCGGCGAGAACAAAAACAGAAAGCTTTTCAGCTTTTCTTGAGCTCAATAATCTAATAATTAAAGCACAATTATACTTTTCAAAGTTAACTTACACTTCCCCTTGGAAGAACTCAAAATCAAATAATCATATAGCAATAAATGAAAGCTATAGAGGTTAATGGAATATCACGGTTACAAGAAGAGCTGCCTTAGCGACGGATCGTCACTTGATGATGGCCAAAATCCAGTTAAATTTGTCACGAAATGAAAAAGTCCGAAAGATCATGTTTTGATACTGAAAATTAAAACAAAAGTAATAAAAATTGTGTGGGTGCGAGCTAAAAAATCAAATTCTTTGCACTTAAATATTTTAAAATTTAGAGAGAGGTAATGAAATCGAGAATTAATGGAACAAATTTATTGAAAGATAATGATTCAACTGAAAAGGAAATATTAGGTATAACAAGAAAAAACACAAAAAATCGATCACTGCTGATACCCTAAAGCTAATCAATGAGAGAAATATAAAGAACATGCTAAATAATTCAAAATTAACACGGCATAGAGAGATATAACTGCAGCAAAAAAAAAACACGAAAACGATAAAACATCTTCAAGAAATGACAAGGGAAATTTTTTAAAAATGCCAGCAGTGGATTCTCGAAGAGCCAGTGACGTCAGCAAATCTTAGAGTAGTTTAAAAAACCATGCATCGATTTCATGGAACAAAACCAAACAGTTGGTGTTTAGTGAAGGGAAAATATGGTACACTCGTAACTGACCAAACCTGAATAAAAAAAGTGGATACACTTCGAAAAGACTGGCAAAGAGCTTTTGAATGTTGAGCAAAAGCTCAGAAAGCGCAGATTTTGTGTGCTATTTCGAGTAAGTTAATGAGACAGATGTCAATATTGGAGAAATCTCTAAACAAGAAAGTGTGGATACACTTGAAATATAGAGGAACAAAAAAGGCCGTGGTAATGATATCACAACTATAGAACTACTTGAATATTTATCTTAAGAAGTCAGCTGAGTTAACTAATTAAACTAGTTTGAATGGAGGGAAAGATCCCATATTTCTAAAAGTACCTGTGGTTTATGAAAGAAGCACAAATATTGTTAAAATACCAAAGAAAGTAAATTTGATTTGATTAACTGCAATTATTGAAGAGGAATTTGTTTACTTTCAGTACCATTCAAAACTTTTCTAAAGTCTTAACATATATAGTTAGGGAAAGCATTGAGGAATAGCTAAGAATTGAACGAGTTCCTTTTCGCGGAGTACGAGGAACTCTTAGCTAAAGCTTCATTTTAATAAAATGATACAAGAATAGTACAGGGTTAGTCGAAATGAATAGGACAATAAGCTGCCCATACGTCGCTGTAGTTTGGTTACAATGAACATACATTCGTCTAAAAATAGTTTTCTCATTGTCCTGTTCATTTTGACTTATCCTGTATAATAGAAACAAAGGGCAATTCATCTTGAGCCACTGCACAACTAACAGTTTTGACATTCGAAAAGTTGTTAGACATGAGAGTGTATTATAAAATTTCTGATAATATAAATATATTATATTTAGATAAATATATTCCCAAGGAGTTCTTCTCTCCTCTACTATTCGTTTGAAAATAAATTTAAAAGAGTTTTTTAAAGTTAGATATAATATTTATTTATTGAAACTCCATTGATTCAATAGAAATTTTTACGACTTTTCCAAAACTGATGTATGTATTATTACATTCTTATAAAACATAACGACCTGAAACTTATAAAATCGAATTAAAATATAATAAAATACCAATAAGGATGCAAGCCCAGCAAAATCACAATTCCTTGCGTCAGATTTAATCGTTTTAAAAACGCAAAATTGTTTTTTTAAAAAAGAAAAACTTCACATAGCAACTCAATACACAAGAGATGAAGCTGAAATGGCGAAAATGACTTTGTTGCACTTGTATCCATTGTTATCACTCATTATAGTACAGCAGTAACTATAAAATAAGAATTGTTTTTCTTCTAATTCAAAATTCTTTTTTTTATGGAATCATTGTTTAAATTTGTTGAAAAGGGTTTTTAAATTTTATTATTGGAACAATGTGGGAGTACAATTAGATAAAATATTTTTAACATTGATGCAATTTAATATTTTTAACCATTTGCTTAAACGATTGTGAAAATCTGCTTTTAAGTATTTCAATTGATAAAACTGCGCATTTTTTCTTGGGGCACACAAACTTTAAATAAATAATAAAAAATAATATTACATACAACACTTTTGCCATAAGTATTCAATAACTAAATATTTGAATAAATTAGCTATTTTTTCCTTCAACAAACAATAAAAATGCAAAAAAAAAGACTTACAAAATAATTATTACACCCTCGGGGGCTTTTTGAACGTTTTGTAATTATAAAACTAAAATATAACGAAAGCAACAGAAATTTATTTTATTTAAAATAATTATAATATTTCTTAATAAATAGCGGATATATCAAGAGTGTTTAAATTTCATACTTATTACATGGAAAAGAATTTGCGTTCACATTTTTGCATATTTTCCCAGAACACACTTAATAAACTTAGGCATGTGTAATCAATTACTGAAAATATAAAAATAAATTATTTTATTGGCTTCAAATTTCGCATATGCGATGTTCTTAAGTCTAAACATTTCTTTTACTCTTTCGATTCTGTAAAACCAGTTTCTTTGTGCATGTACTCCGAATGCAGTAAAAACTGCGCTTATTATTATATTAACTTCAGAGTTATTCGAATACAGTGACCAGTTTCTAAATAAATAATAAGACTGAAATATTTTTTAACAGGTTTTGTAAGTCAATGCGTAGGGGAAGGTGGGTTACCTTGGACCTATTTTGACTTTTCAATTTTTATTTTCTTAATTACTTGCAAAAAGTGAATAAAAATATTTTTTCTGAATACTTTATGTTGTTATATACAACATATATTTATTTTAACATGTTATTTAAATGATTTCAACTATTAAAAAAATAAATACAGAAAATTGTAATTAGGACCAAGGTACACCACCGGCGGTGTACCTTGGTCCAACCGGTAGTGTACCTTGGACCAATTATTAACAGGTAGAGAGACTCGATTTACAGTCCGAAAACCAATATTTATTAGCCACATAAAATTCAAAAATACATTTTACTACCTACTCTCATTTCTAGCCAAGATTGTGGTAATTGGTTATGTTAGGTCAATTGGCTCAGCAAGGGGTTTTATTGCCTTAGTTTTTTTTAGTGCCCTTTTGGCTTTTTCAGCTGCAATGCATAAAATTAAACTGTTATTTCATGCCATAGAAAAACAATTGGCTATCTTTCTGTCTTAAATTTGAAAAAAAAAAATCAAATATTTCCCCCTATGTTTATTCAACTAGGCCTAAACGTAAAAGGATGTTCTGCTTAGATATTTATTATAAAAAATATCTTTTTAGATGAGCATGCAATAATTATTTTCTATATTATATCAATATGGTTAAAATTTTATAGGCTTCCATAAATCTAAATAATTAACTACAAAAAAAAATTCTTTATCACATCATATCAAAATTTCTTACAAATTTCCATTTTTCTAGATTTTACAAATCAGGGTTGCATATTAATAGCTTAAAATACTTAATTTTTCAAAGGAAAGAATTTACTTGAATTTTAAAAAGGGTTTTCAACAATCTGAAGCACATAAGACCTATAGTAGTGTACCTTGGACCAGTCCAAGGTACACCACTTGTATTAGGTTCGAGGTACACCACTTGGATATTAAAAACAAAATAGTTAATCACCAAGTTAAGGTAAGACTTAACTTAATTTCAAGCACACTGTTTTATAGCTAAAACTTTGCTTTATATTGCATAACCATCGTTTCTGAATAAACACTACATGTTTGAGCAAAAAATTACACTAAAGAATCTGACAAAAATTTACTTTTGAACTGTGAATTTAGTTTTTCGAAACCTCTTTAATAAATTGACCTTTTAAACAAACAGATAGAACTTCACTGAGATCCCTGGTAGCAAATACTTTAACTGCATGTGGAGTTGTTTCAATATCTAAGCTAATCGAGCTAGAATCAGCATAGGTTCGAGGTACACATACGTCCAAGGTACACCACTTACCCCTATAGTTTTTAAATATAAGTTAGATGGGGGAAAAAAGAGTCCCAAAAACAAAAACGTCCGTACTGAACACGCAAAGTTCGATGGTAGCATGTGCACCGTCCAAGCAAACGAAACTACTTACCCAAATACTTCGTCTGCCAATTAAGGATGCATACAAGTACTGGTCTTGATGTCTTTCTTGAAGGAACAACCTGAAAATAAAATAATTTCCCGACAACCAAGATAATATCTCTTGCTTTGTTTCTTTTCAATAATGGTTACAAAACATAAGACGCGAGCTCTGGAGTACAGTTACGAGAGAGGAGTACAGTTACAAATGGAAATTAGATTTTAATATTACAGATTTCATTATATTTTTAAAATTTATTGAATTTTTATGAATTTATTGGAAGATGATTGAAATGGAGATTCCTCTAAAAAAAGCAACAATGTGACAAAAATAGTGAAACGTGCGATGAAAGACAAACACAATTTAGAATTCCTGACATTTGCAATTGAATGAATTATTTATACATTTTAAAAATAAGATTTTACTTTAACAAAAAAAATAGCGACATTCCTATTAGTTAAGGGACAAAATCTACTCAATATGTCCTTCAGATGATCAATATCGGTAACAAATTAATTAAATTTAAAAGTCAATTTTTAAGATACTTTCGTGCATGAGATCTGCTGTTTGACTGAGAAAATTTAACTTTATTATCATTGTTAACGAATTGTGTTATAAACAGAAGTGACAGCGGAAAGGAACCACTCACCCTAATAATATGATTCCCGATTAAGCATACTTCTGAAGCACTATTCTCCATGTCTGCCTCCAAGGAATGGAAAACAAACACAATACGACCCCCTGAAATTGGAAAAATATATATTCGGCGACATGTCTTTTCTATACGACAGTTACAATGAAACAAGACTTTCCCTTCAGAGTACAGTTACATGATAATTATATCATATTTATTAGTTTTAAATCGTATAACTAATTTATCATTTGTCCCAGCATATTTTATAATTCATGAAATATGCATACTTTTAGAAGCACTCGAACTTGAAATAGGTAAAAGTAAAGAACATTACAAGGCAGGAATTTTGTTTGAAAAAAGAAATTGAAAATACTTGAAAGGCATACAAAACTTTATATATTTATGCTTTCAAGAGGCAAGAAATAGCTAAATACGTCATTTTTAACTAAAAGTTTGAAGGTAAACTCATTGATTTAATAAATCTCAATGTGTTTGGTTTACATTGATAGGGTGATAAACAAAAACTATAGTAAACCCGATTATAAATTATACAAACATTACTAGTAGTATTTCTTGATAAATAACTAAAAAAAGAACATTTATACAATTTTAATATAAAGTCTTGATTACTTTTTATCTTTATAAATAGAAAATTCCCTGCATAAATAATATTAATTAAGCGCCAGCGCAGCCTTTGCCAACAGACCATGGTTCTAAAATACAACAGTCATGCGTTGCTCTTTTGAGACGTTAATCAACCAAACATAACTACAACTACACCTAAATGTACTATTGCAGGAAATTGAGGAGTGTTGCAGGAGATGTTTGTAAGAGCACGTATCAAATCCGGCAACGCAAGCTTACCTCCACCGATTTCATCTCCCCAAATCTGCTCTACGTGCACTGTGCGAAGAAGATGAGTAGAATATCTATCAGATCCTCCTCGGGTGCACATAACAAATATGCCATCGGGACATTCTTCGGGGAGTGGCTTCCACCGTGGAGGAAATACTCCAATACTATTTTACAGCCTTCTTGAATATGAAGAACATTCATAAAACTTTTCCCACCAACCAGCCCCTTGCTCCACCAAAAGCAAGACTTGATTTGCAGTAACTTGTAATGTTTTGCTGCTTGAGTTCATCTTGAAAACATCTTCCCGCCAACCAACCCCTTACTCCATAGTAATCATGTCTTGATAGTATTTACTACTATTTTGCTGCTTCAGCTTCACTTGATAGTATCTGGTATACTATTTTACAGCCTTCTTGAATATGAAGAACATTCATAAAACTTTTCCCACCTTCCGGCCCCTTACTCCACCAAAATCATGTCTTGATTTGCAGTAACTTGTATTGTTTTGCTGCTTGAGTTCATCTTGAAAGCATCTTCCCGCCAACCAACCCCTTACTCCACCGTAATCATGTCTTGATAGTATTTACTACTATTTTGCTGCTTCAGCTTCACTTGATAGTATCTGGTATACTATTTTACAGCTTTCTTGAATATGAAGAACATTCATAGAACTTTTCCCACCAACCGGCCCCTTACTCCACCAAAAGCATGTCTTGATTTGCATTAACTTGTATTGTTTTGCTGCTTGAGTCCATCTTGAAAACATCTTCCCGCCAACCAACCCCTTACTCCACCGTAATCATGTCTTGATAGTATTTACTACTATTTTGCGGCTTCAGCTTCACTTGTTAGTATCTGGTATACTATTTTACAGCATTCTTGAATATGAAGAACATTCATAAAACTTTTCAAACCAACCGGCCCCTTACTCCACCAAAAGCATGTCTTGATTTGTAGTAACTTGTATTGTTTTGCTGCTTGAGTTCATCTTGAAAACATCTTCCCGCCAACCAACCCCTTACTCCACCGTAATCATGTCTTGATAGTATTTACTACTATTTTGCTGCTTCAGCTTCACTTGATAGTATCTGGTATACTATTTTACAGTCTTCTTGAATATGAAGAACATTCATAAAACTTTTCCCACCAACCGGACCCTTACTCCACCAAAAGCATGTCTTGATTTGTAGTAACTTGTATTGTTTTGCTGCTTGAGTTCATCTTGAAAACATCTTCCCGCCAACCAACCCCTTACTCCACCGTAATCATGTCTTGATAGTATTTACTACTATTTTGCTGCTTCAGCTTCACTTGATAGTATCTGGTATACTATTTTACAGCCTTCTTGAATATGAAGAACATTCATAAAACTTTTCAAACCAACCGGCCCCTTACTCCACCAAAAGCATGTCTTGATTTGTAGTAACTTGTATTGTTTTGCTGCTTGAGTTCATCTTGAAAACATCTTCCCGCCAACCAACCCCTTACTCCACCGTAATCATGTCTTGATAGTATTTACTACTATTTTGCTGCTTCAGCTTCACTTGATAGTATCTGGTATACTATTTTACAGCCTTCTTGAATATGAAGAACATTCATAAAACTTTTCCCACCAACCGGCCCCTTACTCCACCAAAAGCATGTCTTGATTTGCAGTAACTTGTATTGTTTTGCTGCTTGAGTTCATCTTGAAAACATCTTCCCGCCAACCAACCTCTTACTCCACCGTAATCATGTCTTGATAGTATTTACTACTATTTTGCTGCTTCAGCTTCACTTGATAGTATCTGGTATACTATTTTACAGCCTTCTTGAATATGAAGAACATTCATAAAACTTTTCCCACCAACCGGCCCCTTACTCCACCAAAAGCATGTCTTGATTTGCAGTAACTTGTATTGTTTTGCTGCTTGAGTTCATCTTGAAAACATCTTCCCGCCAAACAACCCCTTACTCCACCGTCATCATGTCTTGATAGTATTTACTACTATTTTGCTGCTTCAGCTTCACTTGATAGTATCTGGTATACTATTTTACAGCTTTCTTGAATATGAAGAACATTCATTAATTTTTTCCCTCCAACCGGCCGATTACTCCACCAAAAGCATGTCTTGATTTGCAATAACTTGTATTGTTTTGCTGCTTGAGTTCATCTTGAAAGCATCTTCCCGCCAACCAACCCCTTACACCACCGTAATCATGTCTTGATAGTATTTACTACTATTTTGCTGCTTCAGCTTCACTTGTTAGTATCTGGTATACTATTTTACAGCCTTCTTGAATATGAAGAACATTCATAAAACTTTTCCCACCAACCGGCCCCTTACTCCACCAAAAGCATGTCTTGATTTGCAGTAATTTGTATTGTTTTGCTGTGTGAGTTCATCTTGAAAACATCTTCCCGCCAACCAACCCCTTACTCCACCGTCATCATGTCTTGATAGTATATACTACTATTTTGCTGCTTCAGCTTCACTTGATAGTATCTGGTATACTATTTTACAGCTTTCTTGAATGTGAAGAACATTCATAAAACTTTTCCCACCAACCAGCCCCTTACTCCACCAAAAGCATGTGTGAAAAGCAAATGATTTTTAGTCAGAAAGAAAAAAAGTTAATATACTGGGCAACCAAAAATAAATATAACTCTTCAAACAGGGTTCTATTAAGGATTTCCAAAACGAGTTTCGTACAAGTAGGTAGGAAGGTTGGTACATGTATTTTCCGGTTTGCGTGCTTGATCAGATACCCGCTTATAAACCTTCGTCAAGTAAGACAGACACCGTATTTTTAGTGACGCAGAGATAGACAGTACACCCAGGGCGAAGGCGGGAATCAATCAATTACCCGGTGCAGTGCGCAAACTGTTAGCGGAATGTACTGCAATCTGACCCATCCGGACCCCTTCGTACAAGTATATGCACCAACAAATTTTGAATTCGATGAATAGAGCGATTGTTACTACGAAATGAAATAAAATAAAGTTTAACAGAATATAAAGATATAATTTGAAACGGGGAATTCGGCGAGAAAAATAATAAGCTCAAGAAAAAGTTGAAAAGCTTTCAGTTTATCTAATAATTACAGCACAAATACATCCCAAATAACTTACACTTCCCCTTGGAAGAGCGTAAAATCAAATAATTTTATAGCAATAAACGAAAGCTATAGAAGATAATTGAATATTATGGTATAAGAGGAGCTGCCTTAGCGACGGATCGTCACTTGATGATGGCCAAAATCCAGTTACATTTGTTAAAGAGTATCCGAACGAAAAAGTTCGAAAGATCATGTTTTGATACTGAAAATTAAAACAAAAGTAATAAAAATTGTGTGTGTGCGATTTAAAAAATCAAATTCTCGGCACTTAAATATTTTTAAATTAAGAGAGAGGTAATGAAATCGAGAATTAATGAAATAAATTTGAAGAAAGATGTGATTCAACTGAAAAGGAAAAAGGTATAGCAAGAAAGAACCCAAAAAATCGATCACTGCTGAAACCCTAAAGTAAATCGATGAGATCAAGATAAAGAACAGGCAAAATAGTTCAAAATAACATGGCATAGGGCACAGATATAACTGCAGCAAAACAAAAAAACACGAAAACGAGAAAACATCTTCAGGAAATGACAAGAGAAACTTTTTAAAAATGCCAGGAGAGGATGCTCGAAGAGCCAGTGATTTCCGCAATCTTTGAGTTGTTTATAAAACCATGCATCGATTTCATGGAATAAAACCAGGTAGTGAGTATGTAGTGGAGATATCTATAATAATAAAAGAAAGAGTCTGTCTGTGTGTCTGTCTGTGTGTCTGTCTGTGTGTATGTCTGTGGATTGCAAAAGACCTACTTGGAATGCTCTAAAAAATTCGAAATTTTTAATATAGATTCCATTTAATACCTACGTGTGCACCTGAAGCTTAGTTTTTTCATATTTGATTGTGATTCTTAATTAATATAATTATTTTTAAAAAAACGTCTATCCACGTGGGATTGCGGGACCATAACAGGGCTTGAAAATACATGGACCGGGCCGAAACGGGGGCTTGACGCCATCCTCTAATAGTTTGATTGATTGAGTTTGGTTGAGATATGCGCTCGCTCTATGGCTGCTTCATCCTCTATTAGTTTTTGCTTTTTTTTTAAAGTGCGCATGGGCCAACACGAATTTAATTTTGTTTTGGTTTTGAGTGTATTTTCACAAGTGAGCATGCCTCTAAAATTAAGCAATACGAAGTTAACGGGTTCCCCAGCAAGGCGGGACCATACTGCTAGTGATATCATAACTGAAGAACTACTTTAAAATGGATCTTAAAAAGTCACTTAATTCTCTGCATAAACTTTTCGAACTAGTTTGGATGGAGGAAAAGATCCCATATCCCTCAAAAGAACCTGTGATTTATGAAAGAAGCACAAGTATTGTTAAAATCCCAAAATAAATTCGATTTGACTAACTGCAGTTATTGGAGAGGAATTTGTTTACTTTCGGTATCATTCAAAGCTTTTGTTAAGTCTTAACATATAGAGTTAGGGAAAGCATTGACAAGTTATAAGAATTGAAAGAGCTGTTTTTCGCTGGTACGAGGAACTCTTAACCGAAGCTTCATTCTAAATAAGTTCGAAAAAAAAAACATTTAACAAAATACAAAAATTCATTTGAACTTCACTTTTTATAAATGTACCCAGGGCTCGAAAAACCGTCAGTCCTCCCATCCTCGGCTATCAAAAATTCATTGACGACAACGAATCACTCGAATCTGACATTCTCGTTGACAGTTCTGTATGCACTTGCATTTGGACTTCAAACAAAGTAATTAACAGTTAAGTACCAAAACATATTACGCACTGGTCATAAACAAGAAGCGTTTAACACAATTATAAACATATACCGAAATGGAAAAGATCCTTCAGATTTCTGTATAGAAACCTGTAAATCATCGGCTTAAATATGAAACAGGCTACGTCATATTACATCCATTTAAAAAGTGTAGTTTCTCGGATAAATTTACATTCCATATAACTTATTGACTTTAGTCATTTAAATTACCATTATATAAAATAAATATTAGTTTATTACTATCAGTAACATAGTATTTCTCTTACTACTGTATAATGTAATCCTATAGTAACTACCAAGGCTTGTAATAAATGACATAAAATTTTATTTTTATCTCTTTGGAAGCTATATTAAAATTATAGTTTAATTCAAAGTTTCAAGGTTAATTTCAAAGGTGAACGGGTACATTGTTGGACAAGCCGTCTTAGTTAACGGATAAAATTTCTGAATTTTTTTTCTAGCCTTGGTTGTACTTCCCGCGAAAGTAATATCTCTCCTTCGGAGCCTGTATAAGAGAAGCAAAGGGCAAGTCATCTTGAGCCACTGCACAACTGGCAGTTTGAAATTCGAAAAGGTGCTAGACAGGAGAGCGTTTTATCGGAAACCTAATTTAATATTGAAATGCTGAAATTTTGGTGATTTTTTCAAAATTGATGCATTTAATTAATTGATGCATTTAATTGATGTATTCGAGGCCATATCGACCTGAAATTTATATAAATATCGATTTAAAAAAAAATAACATACCAATTAAGAAGCAAGTCATGCAAAATCTGCATTCTTTGCGGCGGATTTAGGCGTTTTAGTAGAAATGCAATATTAAAAAAAAAACTTCTCAGAGCAACTTAATACGCAAGAGATGAAGCTATAATGACGGAAATGGCATTATTTCACTTGTATCCATTGTTATCACTCATTGTTGTAAAACAATAAATTATAAAACAAGATTTGCTTTTCTTCTAATTCGAAATTCTTTTTCATGCAATCATTGTTTAAATTTGTTATAAAATATTGTTAAAACTTGATTTTTAGAACAATATGGAAGTATAATTGGATACCATACATTTTAAACAATTGGTAGAAGTTAATATTTTAACAATTTACTCAAAAAAACGATTAGGAAAATCTTTTTTATATAGTTTAATTTATTTAATCTGCGTACTTTAGGGCACAAACTTTAAATAAATACTGAAAAGAACATTACATACAACACTTTTGCCAGGAGTATTTAATAACTAAATATTTAAATAAATATACTATTTTTTACCTTCAGCAAACAAATAAAAATTTAAAGGTTAGTAATCTACAAAACATTTTTTATGAAAACTAACAAGATATAATTACACCCGTGGATGCTTCTTGCACGTTGTGTTATTATAGATTTGAAATATAACGAAAACTTCAGAAACTCACTATATTTAAAATAATTATAATATTTCTTAATAAATAGAAGACAGATCCAAAGGGTTTAAATTTTGTAGCTCTAGTAATTAAAAAAAATTGTTTTCACTTTTTTGCATATTTTCCAAGAACACATTTAATAAACTTGTGTAATCAATTACTGAAAATATAACAATAATATACTTTATTGGCTTGAAATTCCATGTATACAATGTTCTAAAATCTAAACATTTCTTTTACTCTTACGGTTCTGTAAAACCAGTTTCTTTATGCATGTACACTGAATGCAGTAAAAACTGCATTCAGGATTATGTGAACTTCATAGTTATTCGAATACAGTGACCAGTTTTTGAATAAATAATAAGACTGCAATATTTTTGAACAGATTTTGTAAGCCAATGAGTAGAGTTTTTAAACGAAAGTTAGGTGAGAAAAAAGCGTTCAACAAGCAAAAACATCCGTACTTAAGGTGCCCGTATGCACTTGAACTTTTTTTTCTCTAATATTTCACTTTTCTAATATTTTAAGGATATACGTGAAATACCCGTTACATAAAACTTTTATTTATAATTTGATATGCATATTTACGGTTGAATTTAAACTTTCATTAAGTAAAAAAAAAACTACAACCAACTTTTTTTTTCTAGAAAGGTAAAACACGAAATATTTAAAACAGCCAGTTTTTTATCACTTTCAACAGGAAAATAATATAAATTTACGACCATTTTTTTTTTAATTCTATCTACAAAATTTTCAATGGAGATGGTCAAATCTCAATTAAGGTGCATGTTTACACAGATTTATTTAAAAATATATATTTAATGCTCTCCAAAAAACACTTTCTATAACTATTTCTTCATTATATTACTTCTTAATGAATAACTAAAACAGACCCTTTATACTATTGCCTTACAATAAATTGAATCAAAAGTCTATAATTTTGATTATAAAAAAAAGTGGTTGGAAAACGAAAGAAAAAGCATTATATAAGCACAGGTGTATGTTAATACTTTTAACCATTTAAATAAACGGTCATGAAAATCTTCTTTTATTTTGTATAGTTGATTTAACCGGTGAATTTGCTGCCGCTTGCAAACTTTAATAAGCTTAAAGAGAATATTATACAGGCAATAATTTTGGCAGAATTATTTTAAAAAAACAATTTGCATGAAATAATAAATAAAGTAACTGTTTTTTAAACTTCGCAGAAAGTAAACAATAAAAATATATTTTTTTAATTTTAAACAACTTTAATGGAGAATTATACTATTAAATACCAACACCATATGGTCTTACAGTCACGTTGAGTTATTAAAAAAAACGAAAATATTACTTAAACTTCAAAACCTCATTTCACATAAAATTATTAATTATGTTTTTAATAAATAACTAAAAACACCATTTGTGTAATTAACATATTTTTTTTACCTGTTAATAAATAAATTTGTTACGTTTAAGTTAAGATTTACTTTGCACAGGCGTCTGTCTTGCGACTTTTCTAGTTAAAAGTGTACGAGGCCCGTTGTCGAGAGCCATACGTATCTCCAGTGAGACATAAACTCACAAAAAAAGTTCTACAAGATTAATTTCTCAGAGAGATAAATGTCATCTAAAGAATGTCACTGCGTCTGCGAGAGTGCAAGATTTTAACTGGCGCGTTTTTTTAATTACGAGACCAATCACCAAACTTTTCGAACAAACCTTGTATAACTACACCCTTATATCGACAACATGTTATGGGAGCAATTATAAATCATTAGTTAGGTGATATATCTTCGCCACAAGATTAACTTCTTTAATATATACAATCTGGTTTGTGTTCTGTAAAACACCTTTTATTATACCCGAAGAGCCGTTGGCCAAAGACATTTTAAAGCATGTTTTTTTTGGTAATGTTGGTAATTATTAAAGTATAACTGAATCGTAAGTGTAGTTGAGAAACAGCCAGTGTTAGTTAAATAAGTTAGTATACGTGAGACAATTTCGTAATTTATGAATTTCTCAAAAATTAGTTTAAATAACTGCGCTTATAGGAACAAAAAATGCATTTTGTCCGTGCTGAAGCACAAAGTATACGAAATGATCCCGAAATTAAAGAGAACCTAGGTACTGCTAGTGTATTTGTGCCGGTCACTATTTGGCGGCTTAACTTTTGCTGCCAAGTAGCGAAAACGTACAAGCCGAACCGAACGCCAAAAGTCGCCAAAAAGCATTCCAGACCGCATACGCTAGGTGTTCCAGAACTAAATTTGCTTTGAAAACAATTTTTTTCTCATAAATTACTGACATTGGACCTTGTTAATAGAAGTTTCTGATTTGCGGCAAAAAAAAAAAATCCTAATCTACGAACAATTCGAAATGCTACTGTTTTGAGGGAAAGAACCAGTAACACTGCCGATACCCGAATGAAATTTCCATCGCTTAAAATTCTAGTCCTAAAATTTTATTTACAAAATAATTATAAAAAAGAACATACCGAGATGTAGCTATGATGAATTCCTAAAAATCAGTTGTCCATGTTTCCCAGTTAATCAATTTTGCGCAATCTATTTTTTTAAAAGTAGCCACAAACTCCACAGAGCAACTTAATACGCAAGAAATGAAGCTGAAATGAACAAAATCTATTATTGCCCTTGTTTTCATTGTTGGCAATTATTATTAAGTAAAAGCAGATAATTGTAATAAAATTCACAAAGGTTTTCTTATATTTAAAAATCAGCTATTCTACAAGCATTGTTTAAATTTGGCAGAAAATTCTTTTTAATATATTTATTATAATTACTATAGATATATAGAACTTAATACTTTTAACCTTTGAGTTTTTAAACGACCGTATGAATCTATTTTCTTATTTTTCAATAAACTAATTTGCAATTTACAAGAAAAAGGAATATATAGATTAAAGGGGAAACAGTAAAAAATACCTACACATTTTTATGCTAAAAATTAAAAGGGAATTGGAATAAATGAAAATATAGTTCATAAAAATGCTGCCTGTTTTACCACTTTAAATATTATAATAAAAATTATTGACAAAACGTTGGAACCAGAAAAATTTGAATAGTTACTTTGAAAAAAAAGTAATATTTCACCAACCGATGAGGATAAACAGAATAATGTAAATCCTGTGAGTGAAGGGCCCCATGCTGAGCTCGTCGCTGGTTGTTCTACTACATCAGTTACACCTTATGAGACCAGTTGCGTTGGGGGCCTATTCAGGTGTTGGCTCGTCACCTGACTGTGGTTCTGAAATACGACGCCCGTCGCCAATAGCCCTCGTGTAGCTCTAGTGCGACGATAATTCAAACCTAACCTAACCTTATGAGACCAGAGTAAGAGAAGATATTATAAGTGATCTAATTTTATTGTATTTCAACGCTAAACCCATTTTCAATCGTTTATATTCGTTGTGATGATTTTAAACAACGCATACCACCGTATTTTGCAGCTAACCAAACCTCTCCCCGAATGGGAAGAATATTGTGACAAGGGCAGCAAATCGATCGTATAGCCTACACTCTTAAAACAAACACTCCTAATTTAACTCAGTCTGAGTGGATTTCACTCCTCCAGACTGAAAAATGCACTTCTCCTTTTGGAGTGGATCCTTTGTGTGTTAAACCTCCGACAGGATCACTCCAAACGAGTGATTTTAACTCAGTCTGAGTAAATACGCATGCCTTTACGGTGTCGAAAATGCACTTCTCCAACTGGAGTGGATTTCACTCTTTTGTTTTAAGAGTGTATTTTGCAGCTAACCAGACCTTTCCCCGAGTGGGAAGAATATTGTGACAAGGGCGGGAAATCGATCGTATAGCCTACAGGCGGCAAATATTTAAATCCGGCCTTGTGGAAGGTATAATTTGCTACAACCTTTCCTCTTCAATGTGGGGGAAATTTTTGCGGCAGCGAAAATAGATTTAAGGAGTGGAAAAGCCCGTTTAATTTCTAAAATAGTAAACATTATTACTTTATTTTTTTATCAACACATTTTTAATGCTTGGTCGGATTTAAGAATATTGACTC
This sequence comes from Hylyphantes graminicola, assembly GCA_023701765.1. Taxonomy (NCBI): domain Eukaryota; kingdom Metazoa; phylum Arthropoda; class Arachnida; order Araneae; family Linyphiidae; genus Hylyphantes; species Hylyphantes graminicola. Next base: position 12,811,616 of record CM043113.1, read on the forward strand.
TAAGTTCATTTTCATTTTAATGTTTAAGAATATCAATAATGGAGGGGAATTTTAGGAATAAGTGGAAAGTAAACTTCATAAAAGAGTTCTAATCATACGAGTTAGTGCATGTTGCCTACTTCCTTTTGACTTGTTCTGGATTTTGTAATAAGTTTTGGATGAAGCTGATTTTCCTTCATCAGAGAGATCAGTGAAACATTGGTGCTGTGGAACAATTGCAGTGTCAGTTAATGGTGTTTACATCTGTGATATACCTGTACACTTCTGAATTTCTCGAAATCTACTTTAGTTAACTGGGCGATTGCCAAATTGCAAAAACATTAGGATAAGGCAGCCCTTCTTTTCTCATAACGTATGTATGCAATGTATGTATGATGTAATAACATCTTAACCCTTTCAGTCCCAGTGATGCCATTTGGCATCATCACTTTCAATATTTTTTTCAAAATGTTTATGTCCCGTTATGACATGCAAACACACATCATTCGATTCTTCACACTGTGTTCTATTCGACAATATTTTACATTAATCTCAATAGAAGTCAGAACTACTATTTTTTTTTAATTAGAAAATAGTCAACAAGCGTTTCTCCTGATTTTTGATCAGTTCACTTCAGTTCCACATATTTAAAACACAATTTAAACTATTTCGGTTAAAATAATTACTAATTTTTTTTAATAAAATGATCAGATACCTTAAAATATATAACTCGAAGTGTTTCTAGGTAATATATATATTTTTATTTTGTTGTTTTCCACAATTAAAGAATTTTGGCATTGTTTCAAAAACCATATAAAAAATTTAAATGAATTTTTTTTTTCTGGAATTCGTATATTTGACCAAAAATAAGCTTATTTTGTGAATATCAGATGTTTCTGTAGTGTGGTAAATTTTTGGGACTGAAAGGGTTAAAAAACTTTTCATTGCTGATGAACATAAGTCGCCAAAAAAACTTTGATAATCGCGCCAATGTGCTAAATGGACAGCTATTACAGTTGTTAATTAATTGGTTTGTTCAATTAACGTAGCCCTTGTAATAATGTTGACGATTCTCATTATTTAGAACCAAATGTAAGTGGCTAATGAGTCTAACACATTAATTGCACTTAAATAATCATATACAGATATCGTACGCGGCATTAGACCATAACAGGTTTAACGTGCATCAGTCCCATATACACGGCGTCATTTAATGACGAAACCTTTTTTTTTTTGCCCTGTAAGATAATTTTGTACTACTGTTAAAGTGAGTACAAAACCCTTGAATGTATCGTCATTGGCATAAGACCTTAATCCACCGTACCTATTCGGCGCCAAAGCTATTCTATAAAAAATTATTTTCGTTAAACTTAACAAAATAATAACCTACCCAAACGTTGGATACTCTTTCAAAATCTACGATCCTTTATGCCACAGTGGCACAATTTTGGTATAAATTGAGTAATTTTTGAAGACTTAACTTTAACAAGCAGCTTCGTACGTGGGATCTCTTGATGAAATGAGAAAAAAAAGCTCATTTTCATTGTTGGCAAGTATTATTATAAATGGAGAAAAGTGTAACAACAATGTTTGTCTTCAATTTTTGAAAATGCTTCTTAGATTCACCATTGTTTAAAAATACGTATAAAATAAATTGTAAAATATAGGGGAGACCGGGGCTAGTTTTCTCATGGGGTAAGTTTTCAACAGGCAATATATTAAAAATGAGCGGTTGGGGGCGCCAACTGTCTGCTTGATTTATGAAGCAACGCGTCGTAAGTCACTCACAAGAATCTTTGTTCAGTTGGTGTAATATTTTCGTTCGAGCTGTTTTTATTATTTTGATATGAAGTTGAGTAATTAATTCTTACATTCAAACCTAAATTAATTCTTCAATTGGTAATTGAGCACCTGTGTCTATATGACTATATATTATGTTGTCTTGAGAACTTTCATAGTTAAACACTTAAGAGTAGACAGCTCAAAACTCTGCTCTTCTAACTTACCATAAAAGAAACTAAACCACATAATTGTCGCCCTACTAAGCTAGCTCAGATGTCGGCCTTTTCACTTAACCCTGGTTCTTAAGTACAAAGCTGTGAACAACACTGTCAACGATGTCGCCCTTAACGGTTGCGTAGGGTGCCTACTCTGGTGTCGGTTCATCACTTGACTGTGCTTCTACGGCGATACTTCTGTGACGATAATTCAAACTTACCTTACCTAACAATCCTGTAAAGCTCTAGTTCTACGTTAATCGCAAAAAAACTACCCTCTAAAAGCCATCGAATGCTGTGGGAATGTTTCTATGTCATAAAAAAAAATCTGATATTTCTTCGACCTATAAATACATTTACTTACTTTAACTATGCAAGATGGCCCCGCAAAAATTGTAATTAACACTGAAAGTTTCAGTGAAACATTGGCGCTGTTGAACTGCAATAACAGTTAATGGTGTTTCTATACAGACGATATACTCGTATACTTCAGTACTTCTCAAAATCTACTTTTTTTAACTGGGCGATTGCCAAAATGCACAAACATTAGGATAAAGCAACCATTTTACTCATTTTGTAATGGCACCTTAACTAACATTGCTGGATAAACATAAGTCGCCAACAAAACTTTGATAATCATGCCAGTGTGCCAAACGGTTCACTATAGCTGTTCTTTAATTTGGTTTGCTGAATTAACGTCGCTTTTTGGGGCTTAAGGTGACAAGTCTCGTTATTTTTAAAACCAAATTTAAGTGACTGACGACTTTAGCACATTATTTGCACTTAACTTAATCACATACAGATATCGTACGCAGCTTCAAGAATTTAGACGATAACAAGTTTAACGTGCATCAGTCCCATATACATGGCGTCATTTAATGACGAAACTTTTTTTGCCCTGCACGATAATTTTATGGTATTCAGGTATATTGTTAAAGTGAAAAAAAAAACCCTTATCGACATTGGCATGATGCCTCTTAAGCACCGCACCTATTCGGCGCCAAAGCTATACAATATAAAAAAAAAATTATAGGTGTTAAACTAAACAAAATAATAACATACCCCTAAACTTTGGATACTCTTTCAAAATCTACGATCCCTTATACCACAGAAGCTCAATTTTGGTATAAATTACGCAACTTTTGGAGACTTAACTTTAACAAGAGCAGCTTCGTACGCGAGATATCCGGATGAAATGAGAAAAAAAAAGACTCATTTTCATTGTTGGCAAGTATTATTATAAACAGAGAAAACTATAGCAACAATTCTTGTCTTCATTTTTTGAATGCTGCGTACATCGACCATTGTTTAAAAATACATATAAAATAAAAGATGTAGGGGTGACCGGGGCTAGTTTTCGAATGGGGTACGTTTTAAACCAAGCATTATATTAAAAATGAGCGGTTGGGGGGCGCCAACTGCCTGCTTGATTTATGAAGCAACACGTCCTATGTCACTCACAAGAATCTTTGTTCAGTTGGTGTTGTAACATTTTCGTTCGAGCTGTTATTATGATTTTGATATGAAGTTGAGTAATTTTTAATGCTTACATTCAAATATAAATTAAACGCATTTCCTTTTAACTTACAGTTTTATCATTGCGTATAATAAAAGAAGGTTTCTCTCTCTACTTTAGTATGTATTGGTTTTCAAAATAACTTAATACTCTAACTGTCAAGGCACTTAAAGTCAAAATATTGCGATGGGGCAGGATTTTCAAAATTTCACGGGGCAAGAACTACACTCTTAAAACGAACGAGCGATTTTAACTCAGTCTGAGTTAATTTTCACTCCTCCAGTCTAGAATATGCACTTCTTCTAGAGGAGTGGATCCTTTGCGTGTTAAACCTCCGACAGGATCACTCCAAACGAGTGATTTTAACTCAGTCTGAGTTAATATTCACTCCTTTCAGGTGTCGAAAATGCACTTCTCCAACTGGAGTGGATTTCACTCTTTTGTTTTAAGAGTGTACTGCCTTGATCAAAAGTTTCCGGAATAACCACCATGAAGCTCTCCTATCGTTTCGATTTGAGTTTTTTTTTGTTAAGTTGGTACATCTGTTGTTGATATTCCCTCCAAATCTTAGCTTCATAGCTTGACGTTTGCAAAAGTAACACAGCTAAGAGTGCATCTATCTCTGTGTGTGTTGGCAATTTTTTATAATTTTAGAAATGGATTTAAATTAACAACAAAGAACTTGTATCAAATTTTGGGTAAAAAAAACAATTTAACGGTGCGCGAAAGTTGAAAATGTTAGAAAAGTGTTTCTGCATCGATTCTCTGAAGGAAACGGCCGTTTACCAGTGGCACGAGCGGTTCAAAAGTGGACATGAGTCAGTCGAAGATGATGAAAGCAGTGGTAAACCATCGACATCGATACGAGGCCGCATACGTGGTCAGTATGATAAAAACAAAACTGTTTTTATAACTTCCATAAAAATCAAATTGTATCTGTTTATTAAACAAGTTTTACATTCATAACGAACCAATGTAACCAATGAGGAACATGATAATTACATAAATTTTACGATTTGTAATATTTGTTTTGTATTTTATTAACGTAATATTAGTTAAGTATGGTAGAAAAAAGAACTAACTATTCAAAGCATTTCTCCTTGCGTCTGAGGCAAAAAATAGACTTAAAGTTACATTCGCGATATTCTGTAAACATATTTTAAAAGTAGTTTTTAAAGTTTGCTCTTTTAGAGATTTTTGTTAAATTATGCCTTTGAGATCAATGCAAATAAATGCGACCATTTCCGTAGTTACATTTCCATTTAGATAATGTTTTTGGATTTCTTTGCAAATATGGATTGAGATTGAACTGAAATCAGATACAACTAAAATGGAAAATGCATACGCTCCTTTCCAACCTAAGTTGGGCAAATAGAAATATGCTACTTAGAAGATTCTTCCACGGATGTGAAGAGCTCCAGAAATTATTTGTGAATCCATCCAGAAAACATGTTTAAGACATTAATTTCGTTTAAGGTCTAACAGATTTGAATACTGTTTGAGAAAATTTGGAAATTTTATCAGAAAGAAAAGTGTATTTTGGTTAAATTGTATTAAGATCATTTTGCATGTAAATATTAGCTTTACAAGAGTTTCCAACTAACGGACCAATCGCGCTTTTCCCTTTTCCTTCTTACTATTTGTTTTTACCCAAGCTACGTTAGCACGGAGTGTAGTATTTTAAAATAAGAATTTGAATGTGCCATGCTAAAGTACTTTGTATATTTATATAAGTTTAATAAACCTATTGTTGGATCAAATTAAAGCTATAACATGAAATTTTTATGTTTTTAATTTAAATACCATTTTACTTTCTTTAACAAAGCTTAAGAACCTAATAGGAGCTATTTTTTTTGTAATAAAACTTCAAAAAATATGACTGAGATTAGCATATAATATGAATAAGGTATTTCCCTCCTAAACTTAACATTAATAGTTTTGAAGTAATATTACCATGCTTCATGAAAAGATAATGAAAATATGAATATTTATTACAATAGTAGGTGCTTTGAGTGTCAAACAAAGCTATTGAAACTCCCTTTACAGTCATATAAATATTCATGATCTAAAGTAAAAGCCTTTGTAAACAAGTTAATGATTTTTTTTAAATGAAAATTTAAAAAAAAATGCCTGATTTTTTTATTTAAAAATATGTAAAATACTAAAACCATATAACATTTATCAAAATTTTTTGTAAAAATTTACTACTTTAACAAATGTAAAGCTTTACATTTCCTTTATATTTTTAACAAATTTGAAATCATGTTTTTAGTTTTCATTACATATTCTATGAATCATTGTAAATTATGTCAGCAATGTATTCTTGTATGGATCATTGTGGTCCAGGGATCGAATCCCGGATCGGGCGAGGCTGGCCCATCCTTTCATCCCTAGAGTGGTTCGATAAAATGGGTACCAAGCATGCTTGGGAACTAAACACAGGGGGGGGGTCAGCGTGAGGCTGACCACCTTACCAGGACATATGCCTAGCACCCCATAGCCTTAGGTCACGAAAGCTGAAATTGGCACGTCAGGTCTTGTTCCAGTAATGGGCTGTTGCGCCGAGGAGTCAAGTTAGTTTAGTAAACAAAGCAATAAAACAAAAATTTTAGTTGCACTTGAGATGGCGGATTTTTGGCTGAATAGACCATTTATAGGTCGGCAGCTATTTTGGAAATGCCTAGTCCCGAACCTGGACCTATCACATGCAATGCAAGTACAGCTGTGGAAATAAAAAAGTACCCACTAGAGGTTATTTCCTCCGTTATTCATCCTAAAGAATCGGACCTTTTTGACGTTGTGAACAATTAACATTCTGAGTTAATTGCATGACACAAAATTTGCATAAGGGGCCATCTTCATATTAAAAATGTTACTAACTTTAAAATTTCCAATAGCAACACCCCTTTTTGAATCCATATTTCAAATCTCTGACCTACGACAATACGAAATGCCAAATTTTGTTAGTTTCTAAGCATTATTAGAGGAGTTAGAGACGTGCAAAGTTTAGGTCCCATAATGTTAAATGAGTTGCACATAAAAAACTATCCCGATCTATAAATAATTAAGATAATGAAACGAATTTTTTACTGAAAAGAAATTATAATAACCCAAACAAAATGCATTCAATATAGGGGTATTTAAAACAATTTTTATATTTTTAAATAATTATTATATTGATTTTTAAAAAAAATATGAATGGAAACCCCTTAATATTTTTAAAGAAATAAATTTAAGACAAGAAGTTTAAGCGAAATCCCAATTTTTAAAAATGTTTATTCATAATTTGCTGAGTAAATCACAAAATACTTTATAATTACCCTTTAGGGGACGTTGTATAAGATTACGTGTGTAATAGATAAATAAAGACGGCTTTGCATGCATGCTTGCTTGTCATTTTAGAGATGGACCCCAAAAGGTCCACAAGTGATTCGATTGAATAACTCGTCAAATATTCATCCAAATGTAACAAAAACTTAGATTTAAGGGTTTTCAAGAGTGCTTAACATTTCTAAGTTATTAAAATTGGGTGTTGCTATTGGAAATTTCAAAGATCGTAATATTTTTAATATGAAGACGGCCCCTTATGCAAATTTTGTATCGTGCAATTAACTCAGAATGTTAATTGTACACAATCTCAAAAAGGTCCGATTCTATAGGGTGACTAACGGATGAAATAACCTCAAGTGGGTACTTTTTTATTTCCACAGCTGTACCTAACCGACTGGGTCTCAGTCGATATAGTGGTTATGACTTTGGAGGGAAAAAAATGTTTAAGGTAGAGTTAGCGATTGAGATAATGCCAATGTACGGCTGAGTCAACTTAGTCTTAGTCGTTAGTTAAGATTATGATAATAAGGAAAGGAACTTTCAGCTGCCTAAACAGCAGTGGAATGTGAAATGTTGCAAAATATAGCATTAATAATCAGAAAAGAGCTGAATCTTTGAAACTAAAATGCAAAGAAATACTGTTTTGATCTTAATATGTCTTATTTGCTTTTACAGAAAACCATTCTTTTAACATAATTTCCTAGGAAACATATCAACTCATGTGTTACTCTTCATTACTACTATTAGTAAAAAAAAATATTTATTATTAGGAGGGTTTTACCAACACCCACTATAATCAACTTGAGAATTTCAGATTTTTTTTTTATTTTAGAATCTTCATATTTTTTGCTCACAATGCTAACGATGCGGAAAGAAACATGCAACAATTTTGTTATTGATTACGTAGAAAATCACTAATTTAGAAGCTATTTCGGAGTGAAAATAACGTAGGGGAAAAAACTAAGACTAGAAGAACTTAACAGAAAAAATTATTTACCTCCTCATTTTCCTGTATTTCAGCACTGAAAATATCCTGATTTTTTGATTTTTCGATAGAAACAAAGAAGTAGAAGAGAATCTTTGTGAGGTCCTCGAACTGAGCTTTTACACAAATTATCTGTAACAGCTACGTTTTATCGAATTATACAATGAAAAATTAAGTTTAAAGATTTTCTGTGAAATGAACGAGTCTTTAAAGCAAAGACAGGCATCCACCATCAGAAAACTCAAAATGAACACAATTATCGTTTGGTTGTTTGATTAAGTCGCACTAGGGTGTTAATTGGTTTTGTCACTATCCAGGAATATTTTCAATGTAGGAAAAACGCATTCAAATGAAAAAACGCTCGCATTTTTTTACGTTCTTTTCAACGAACTACTTCGATCGATAATATCAAACCGCCCGATAATTTCTTGTATTAGACAGGTTTTCCCTCAAATAATGAATGCAAAATATATGTAGTAAGGTAGACTGACCAGTGAGTGAACAGGCCCCAGTGAATGAACATTTGGTAAATATAATTAAAAAAATAAGGATTGAAAATCATTCCACTATATGGATTGGCAATACTGACTTCCTCCCATGTAGTAGGAAGCTATCTGACAATGGTTGGTGGTGTCCTGGTCATTATATTCTGGTGTTCATTCACTGGCGAACGTGACGTCTTAAACGTTCATTCACTGGTTAGTCTACCCTACCCTCTATTTAATACGATAAAATATCTGGTTAGGCTAGGTTGAAATATCGGCGCACTAGAGCTACATGAGGGCTACAAACATATGCATGATGGCACCACTGGTTTGCTTTAGGTTCCCGCTCAGATGCCGACCTCGTCACTTGACCAGGGCTTTAAATTACGGTTCGTAATTGACTGTATTAAAGCTCCATGGAGACTGGAAATAGACAGCCGGAAAACGCACGACCAGAAAAGCAGGTGAAAAAAAAAATTTTAGGGGCTGTAAGGAGCCTAGTGGTCCGGACCCTGGACTTGAAATCGAAAGGTTGAGAGTTCGGGCCCCGGTTGCCACTGAAGACTTACCGAGTATACGCGGAGTACGTGCTCGTAAAATCTGTTGGGTCCGAAAGTCCTGTGGTCGGTCATTGCGCAGTTCACCATGGGTACAGGTTCCTGGAGAAAATTTCCCTCCCCTTCAGGGAAAAGTCTAAATTGTGGAGGTGGAGACAGATGTTGCCATCTGTCGACAGATGGCGGCATCAGTCATATGTGTTTGTGTGTGTCTTGTGTTTGTCCTACTTGACGATGGTTTATAAGGGGGTCCTTGCGACCAGCCACACAAGCCTGAAAATATATGTAGACCAATCCAATCCAATCCAAATTTGTTTACACTTCTTCTCGACTCAAAAGCTTTTTATCGTAGTTAGTCTTGAACCATTGGTCGAACTAATTTCAGACGTTGTAGCTCTTGAGAGGAACCAAGCCCTTCGATGTGCCGAAAGTGCCAACGAAGTAGCTCAGCTTGGTTTGGAAAGTATGAACTAGATTAATGTATTGCAAAAATACCCTTTCATCTGTCTCGGTTTTTTTTTTTTTTTTTTAAATTTTCTTTGAAGAATAAAGGATACATTTCAAGCGATTTTTCATCTAGTTTCTTCATATTTATGACTAGTGGACATGTATAAAACTTCAAACTGCTACGATCTCAATCATAAAAAAACTTAGTAAAGTATATAATAAAACCTTTGTAAGTATTATCATCAACATACCTCAATTCAATTTTTCAACAAAATTTATAAAATATAAAATAAAACCCATCTGTTAGTACTATTGAACTAGATTTTTTTTTCTAGAATTAAATTGGTATGATGATCGTCATACCAATTTAATTCTAGAAAAAAAATGCGAAAATTGGTATAGAAAACTAGAGCTTCGCGTGATTATAAGGTAATTGAGCCTTATTGCTATTCCATCTTATTTAATTCTTGGTTCCACTGACAAAATAATTAACTCCTCCACTTCAGTTTGATTTCATTCCTATTTCGAACATTTTCGTTCCAATATAAGTTTTCTGTGGCGATTTTTCCCCCTCAAAGTTTCTAATTTATTCATCATCACGGTTACTTTTGGTCCCGTTCGATCTGTGGTTCGATAAACGGACATCTTGAGAAGATAAGAAGCGGAGCAAGTCAACAAACGTATGAGAAAGAAAGGTTGCCATGTGAAGGTATTAATCGCTTCAAAAGTAGGTGCAAATATTTTTAGATTTTTTTTCTGGCATAGGCATTTTTTTTTTCATTCGAGAATCACAATTGTTTTTTATTATACTTAAACTTTTCAGCGTGGTTTTTTTTTTTTTTCGATACATACGGGGTTTTTTTTTACAATATGTCATAAAAGAACTTTTTTTAAAAATAATTAACTTGACTTAAACTTTACATTTTATGCGCGTGTACTATCTGTGAGAAATATGCTCGAATTGCTTCTCTATTAACCATTTGTGTACCACTTGGCATGTTTATACTATTAAACAACTAATTAATACCAACTAGGCCCATTTATTTTTATCTATAATGAATGATTGAAGATTCACAAAGAAAAATCCCAGACATTTTTAATTAGAATCTATTTATTTGGCCAATCCATCAATTTGGCGACGTCTTCACTTACAATTTCGCCAAACCTACTTTTATCCCCTTGGTATTATATATCTTCTAAAAAGGTCTTCTTCAAACAAGAATACAAAAGTGCTTATAGCTCGAGGCTGCTGCCACCGCTGGAGACGTAATATTTGTTTTGGGGCCAAGACCACTCTTGTGTCTTCAAACAGAATTAAAAGTTTCTTATTTTTCGTTTCATTAAGAGATCTCGATCAGATGGCTGGCCTCGTTTGGATGAAGATCCCAGTAATGTGGTTGATATCTAAATAACAAATTGAGTTTTTAAAGTATTCCTGGTTAGTTTTTTTACTTCATACACAACGCAATAGATAACTTCTACTCGAAGTTTTCTTACTGCATACTACCTTCCAGCTTTCATTTGTGCATTTCCGTATTGGTGGTGCTCTGTTCCCACAAGATATTTATTCACCAATAAGGGCTCTATAAAGATTTAATTTCATTCAGCATTTCTGTTGCTACTCAAGACCTTAAACATGCTCATTTTATTCTAAAATAAATTAAAATTCTAAACGATTTTAGATGTACCATGCAGTATTTTTTCTTTTTTTTTGTGTGGGTTTAATTTTTAAGATGTTTCACAAGGACGTGTTTATCAAGTTCCCATATAATCAAATACATACAGCACCGAAATGGGAAATTAAAAATTAATTTGTGACTCCTTCAACTAATAATGCTTGAAAGTTTTCGAAATTTGGAATATCACTGAAGCTCCTCATTTTGAATTCATTTCTGTTAGAAATTCAGTTGCTTTTGTTCATAACTTTTTTTTATATATGTATAATAGTTACTTAATATTTAAAAAAATGCTTTAAATACTACAAAAGTGTATTTAGTATTTTGTTAAAATTCCTTTTGTATTCAATCCTTTCCACCATTCCCACTCCGTCAAACACCCAAGAAACTTTATTTTTCATGGTTTATTAAATGCTTATGTGTATTAAGCTGTAGATAGAAGGCTTCACCTTTTTTGCATAAATAATCTAGTTATTTTTTTACTTTTCAGCGTTCATTATAATGTATAATGACACCGAAAAATTAATACATTGGTTCGAAAATTGTAAATACTTTTACTAAAACCGGATAAAGAATAACTATAATATATTTTGTATCGTTTCTACTATTTGAACATCAAATTTATTAAATATTTAAAATTTTGGCCAGTAAATTAATTTAGCAAATGAATAAGTAATAGTAAGCTAATTTACAAAAGAAATTTAATGAAAAAGGGGCAATTATGGTGACTAGCAGTTGTTGATTAAGTAAGCAAGAGAGGGGCAAAAATTGGGTTATTTTTAAATACAAAGTTAAATGATGCTATAACTTTCGCTTCTATTTTTAGAGTAAAATAAAATTACATTATTACAATATTAATAAATTAAAAAACGATAAGACAGTTAAATATGCTAAAGTAAGTTAATGAAAATGGTAACATAAAGTAAAATGAGATAAAGGATATGTTTAGCTTTTTTTATTTGTAACATAACTAGGAGGAATTAATAGACATCTATTAAAACCTTGATGTAATTTGGATGGCTCAAAATTCTCAGATCCAGCATTAATTTTATTCAAAAAAAATTTCTAACAAACAATAAAATAAATAACGTATTTCTAAAATTCAGTAATCGTAATTAAATAAATTAAATTCTTAAATAATTTTTAAAAAAACTCCACAATTCAGTACCTCCAGAAAATAGGCATATAACAATTCAAACATTGATTCGAAAAAAATTTAGGAATAACAAAAGCAATGTAGGAAAATATGTGGGACAAGACTAACACAACACTAAAGTGAAAAAAAAATTTTTATTTACACTGCAGCTACAAATATAGTATATCGAACAAATATACAATATATGTTGGCTAAAATGTAAGCCAGCAAAGTTAAATGCCATGCAAAACAGCAAGGAGAATCTAACATAAGACCTCCACACTGCAATGCTTTGGGAGAAGTCCAAACAACACACAAATTACAGAAATGAGGCTGGGGGGGTTTAAAAAGTTAAATATGAAAGACTCGATGGAAGCTATCGAAAGACAGATTTTCCAGAGTGTGTTTCACCGCATGCGATAGTCGAACTTGGATTTAAGCTCGCACAGATCTCCCTTGAAGTCAACGTCTATGCTGAAATCAAGATCCCTCTGAAAAAATAAAGGAACGTAGATTAGAAATTGGAAATACTTTACTAAAGATGCTTTGCAAAGCAATAAATAATACATGAAGAACTGGTTATATAGTGCAATTTCAACGGATCAGGTGTTTACGACTTTATAAATGAGTAACATTATAACTTGATAACCAAGGTTGAGTATTAAGTATTATAGAAAATCGTGTAAAATAATAGTGTAAAGTCATATTATTCTATGCTATAAACTGATAGACATTAAATAAAATTGAACTATGTGCTATTTGTAATAGTCTAACCAAAATAACAAAATAGAAATTCTAAATAAATACAAAAAACATCACTTTTAGGGAAATAGTCTTAAAATTTCTATAAAGGCATATGGTCAATTCAGGGTACCAAAGGTTTCTGGCGTTATAAACAATCTGTCCTTGAAACTTGGTTGGTTGACAGTATATGACTTCAAACATGATTATACGTGAAAAAAGTGTAGTTCAGTTCAGGAAGAGAAAACAAATTGAAGCACACAATAAATCCATAAAAAAAAATTTAAGAACAATTAAGCAAGAGAAGTTTATAATAGGTTTTTAAACAATAATTAAGGTTTACACCAACAAAGGAAATTTGAGGGACTAAAAGAAAAACTATACTTCATTCACAAAACATTACCAAGACAGAAGTTAAACAAATTGCAAAGTAAGTATTTTGCAGAATAAATAGTGTGATATATATTTCAATTTATTAAAGAAAACTCACCTTATTTTTGGTATTTGGCTGCATAGTAAATACACCATAGATTTCATCACCCTTCTTAACTGTCAGATAATCATTAAAGTAGAACACAGTTTGTTTCCAATGGGTGTAAGGGGCCCCAGGAGCTGTATGGAAATAGAAAACACTCTTTATACTTTGAAACTATTCTTTGCGTTTTAAATTTTATTAACCTATTTAGTAACATCTACATTTTTTGAAAAAATTCAACTAATTCAAACAATACCTTTACAAATAACCTTTAAATAACTTTTTAACAATAACTATTCAATTATGAATTTTATATCACATGATTATATTGAATGGAAAAAGCAAATGCGGCATGTAAAAATTTGGCTTGTCCGGGCGTTTGGCCGGATGTGGTAGATATCAAATACAACAATTACCGTAGAGACACAATGCTTGAGAATGTACTTCCGATAATATATCAGTGTGAATTTCAGAAAACGTCACGCTTCGACTCCACACCATTTTGTGGAGTAGATATCCACCATCAATAACAACTATGCAATAATATCTACGTAAAATATATTTTTTCATAAAAAGCATCAATGTCGTAAGATCTTGGAGGCTAAAATTATTTCCCTTCTTTTCTCTGCATCTTTGCCGAAACATAGAATAGCTTCTACTCATGTTTTTTGAAAAATATACCAAAATTCTTTGGTATTGAATCTAAATTTGGCTTGTGTCTTCTCGGACGAAATTAAAACTTGGCATACTTTAAGATTCATAGAGAGCTAAGATTCATTGAAATCTGAGCTCTTTGTGTTGATAGTAAGAACCAACTAGAAGGTGCCACAAATAAAAAATGGCTCTCAGCTCAACGAAATATTTCGAGTCTGCAAAAGGCTTGATCCTCCAAAAGAGCAAATCCAATGAGAAAGTTTGTGCTGCATTATTTTAAAAGACAAAATATTGACAGCATATGGTTACACAACTCTATCTCGATGGATCTATTATAATAATTTGAAACCTTAAAAAACTATTACAATTTTCTTGATTAACATTTCCTACATTTATATCATCCACAATAAGAGTAAATAAATAAAACTATAAACTACACAAAATATAAAGAACAAATTGCAAAATGATTTTGAGTTTATCACTCACCAGTGGAGAATCCTATTCGCTTATGGCATTTAGTGAATTCAACGTTGAAGAATGTGACGAATGCTTGGATGTAGTCATCTTTATGTACATTAAGTAGGAATGGCGAAGTAAAAGAGAGGTCTTCTGGCTTAACTGTATACAAGTCAATTTCCTAGAAAAGATCAAATTAAATATTTATGTCTGTAGTATGTTGGTAAAAGAGTTACCAGATGTTATATATTAATTTATAGTTCATGAAAATGATTTCTTAAAGTATGGTTTAACCAAACATAGTTAACAAAAATATTTAAATGATTAGCTCTTTGAACACATAGTGGAGAAAAAGTTGTAGCTTTTGTGGTTTTAGAAGATTAATTTGTAATAAATGAAGAGTACACCTTTATTTGCGATAAAAACGTGTGACTCGTTCCACTCAACTCTGGCGTCCTGAAATATAAAAAGCGAGTAACCGGCTGCTTTACACCAGTTTAGGCGATTTCTCGCTATCATCCCCAAAGAGGCTATTGAGGAAAGCCTTGTACGAAATCCATTGGTTCTTCCCGTGTACTCTTCAAAATATTAATATTACAAAGTGCTGTCCTTTAAATATAATGAATTCTAATCGATTTACCTTCTGAAAGATACAGACTAGTAACCTGTCTGTCAGGTTTTTCATCAGCCCACACAAATTTAAAAATTCTAGTTAATTTTTTAAATGTAAAGAAGCTAAATTTTAGTTAGAATTTTCAATTTTAATAAACAGTGAAGGCAATCTTACATAACAGCCAATTTTCTTATCTTTCAAAGGGTTAATTAATAATTAATATTATGTATGGCAAGAATTTGGGTTGAATCCAAATACATGAATTCTTTATCATATTCTTACCAGGTTAATTTTTCACACAGTTAGGAACCTGCATGTCTACCAAGAACAGCAAGAGGGTTCAGTGTGACCACTTTAAATTTTCATAAACAATGCATTTGTTTTTCCGGTGGAATTTAAGCAGGGTTGTTATGTTTAAAACAATTTATTAATCATTATATGTTTTATAATTATTTATTGGGTAAATACAGTTCATTGAAGGAAATGGGTTTTAATTTAGGATATATGACCATGCTTTATTACCTTAAAGATTAAGATTGTGATAAATAGTAGACCCTGATGAAACCAGGGTTGGCATGGTTTAAACCAAATGGTTTAAACCATGGTTTAAACCAAGGTTTAAACCAAATGGTTTTTTTCCAAAAAAACCAACAATGGTTTTTTCCCCAAATTTTTTAGTAAAAGCATTAGAATATGCAAAACACAGAATCCCTATAACTCTTTGGTGTTACTCTTGTTATGAAATATTCTGCTGGAGCTTGTAGTGACTTTCAGAAATTTTCTTATTGAGAGTGATTATGTAAAGCATGGTGCCTGCAATATATTAGTGTAGACCAAACAGTTGATATAAAAAAAGCCTTAACAGTAACGTTTTTAGTGAAGTTGAACTCATTGTGACTGCTAAAGCAACAACAGCTAACTTTGATCTCGATTTTTCTTCTTTTGGTCTAGTGCAGTCTAAATTGCATAATAAGCCTGGAATCGAAAAATCTGCAAATTTTTAGTTTAAAATGTTGAATAGTAGTGGTCCTTGATCATAATAAATTGTATCTAAAAAGTTTGGAATTATTAATTCATTATTACTTTAATTATTTAAATTAAGGTTAAAATACTATGAATGGTTTAATTGACATCCATTACAAATTTTAACGGCTGTTATGTATGACTATGTGGAAATTGAAATAATTGTAGTATATTATGCCCAAAAAATAGTTTTACATTTATAAAATATCAAATTAAAAAAATATGTGGGGATCTTATTAGTGAAGTAAACCATAAAATTAAGTTTAAAATTAATATAAACATCATTAGAGTCCTGCAAATACACAAACTATTTAAATCCCCGAAAAGTTTTGAAAAAACCAGGTTTAAACCAAAAAAACCTGGTTTAAACCAAAAAACCCGGGTTTTTTGGTTTTTTTGAAAAAAACCTGGTTTTTTTCCAACCCTGGATGAAACGGTAAACCTTGTAATTTGTAATATCCCATGTGATACTTTAGGTCAAAAATGGGACACTATTGACATTTGTTACTATTTATTACAGCCCCTTTTTGTGAGACTTTTGCTAATTACAGGCATGAGTTTGGCAAAATTAAAAAAAGCTGAAACTAAAACGCGTAATTGTACGCGTAAAAAACATTTTAAGCAGTATACTTAATTCAAGAAATAAGCTGTTACATTATACATGTATTTTTATATTTATGTTTTCAGGGCTCCCAACAGATTTTCAACTTGTCCCTAGGGAAAAAAGGGACTCAGCATTTAAAAAAAAGGGACCTAAAAATATGAAGTTAAATGATATCTTGTATTCTTCGTAGCAGGTAGAGGGGTCAAATTTTTAGCTTGTTTTCAGACTCCTGACGACCAAGGGCAGAAAAAAATTCGTTTTTTATAAATAGAAACTTTAATGTGGACTTCATTAATACACTGTCATCTATAAATACCAATGTATAAAATTACACAAAAAATACCACACTAAAATTATTTGCAGAAGAAAGATACATTATTTTAATTCAAATTAAAGTACTGTTTTTAAATTTAAGAGGAAAAAATACTGTTACTTATCTTAAATATAAAAAGTAGGTTAAAGAAAATTGGCTTCCAGTAAACAAAAAAAAATACATGTTCACCCTCTTCAGAGATTTAGACTGGAGGGGGCAGAATACAAGTAAACCAAGTCCATAAAATGATAACTGTCCTTAAAAGATAAAGCCACTAGGCAGTAGCAATTCCAAAATTTCTTTAAATTGCTGTTCTCTAGAGCATATTATCTGACTCAGTATTTTTTTCATTATTGCACTGATATTCTACATATGTAGTACATGCAATTTTGCTGCTAACTTGAAAATAATAAAAAGTGGACATGGTTCACATGTTTCTGTACCCTCTATTTGCCTTTAAGCTAAAAATTATACATTGTTTAGACTTCTGCTTAATGTCTCAAGATAACCCAAAATTATAAAAAAATGATCTGTTGAATTTTTTAAAGCTGCTTTTCTGCTGTTTACAGTGATAGAAAGACTAAATTGAAAATTTAGTACTTGCTAAACAACAAAATTATCATTAAAAAAAACTCTTTAAAATTAGGCGTTTCGAGGTTTTTTTTAGGAAAAAAAGTTGCAATAGAATCATGATTCCTTCCAGATTTTGAAAAAACCCACTCAACCTCTTATCATGGGAAAATGACAATGCTGCTTTAATTATCACGGCTATATTCGGATATTTTAAAGTGCCAACCGCATTTTTAAAACTAAAACTTTGACCAATATCGATCAATTCTGTAATCAGATTTCATTGTTTCTAATTGCACTAATCTCCATTGGTCCATCAGTTTTTCTTCGTCATACATTACAGGCAAAGAAGATGCCATTTTTTAAAAACATTTTGCATCAACTTTTAGCTTGACCTTATCAGGTTTTAAAGAATTGAAACTCCTTAAAACTCTGGAAAAATTAAAAAGTTTTAATTTTAAGGAATATAGCTTCCGGCTGCAGTGTAATGTATCAAAATTTGGGTGAAAAAGGGAAAATAGGGACCACATTTGTAAAATAAGGAGTTTTAGGGACTTGGGGTGTAAAAAAGGACTTTTAGGGAAAAAAGGGACCAGTTGGGAGGCCTGTGTTTTTTAAGCTTCAGGCATGAATAGAAATGTTGATCGAAGTATTCATGGCATCAAATGTCAAAATCGAAGTTGCTTTTAGGAATTGAAGCTAATTAAAATTATTACATTTCTTTAAAAAATCCAGCAAATACAAAACCGAAAACATATCAGTCTAGCACCCTATTTAAAAAAAAACTTCAAGCAATCTAAATATTAGCTATACTGGACAAGTAAAAAAAAATGGGTGAAAGTTAGGAAATACCAAATAGTATTGAAAACTTTTTTTTCTAAGGGGGATAAATCGCAGACTTGGCAGCCAACCTCAAAATTTCTGCAATAATTTTATAAAGTTTCTTGTTGCAACATCTTAAAATTTTTCATTCCTTCTGCATCTAGTAGATATTTGAATAACAAGCTCTAAAAACTATTTTTATGTTAAGCCCATAAAATTCTAGCGACCTATATGTCTTAACTTAAAAAAACTAAAAAAAATTCTAAAATCAGAAACCCCAATACAGGCAAAATTAGAAAAACAAAGGTTCAAACGAAAATAAAAAGTATTTTAACATTCAAGCTGTTCTTGTGATCACTACTCACGGACACCATAAATCGGACCCTTGATCAAAAAACATTCTGGTTGCCAGACTTGGCCTGAACTGGAGCTACACAAGTAACTCTTCCGATCACGCAATGCCAGAGAACAGTCAATCATACTGATGCATTTTTTATCTTCGTTATTAGAATCTGTTATTATTTTTAACTTGTTGTTTAATGAAATTTAAGTTTAGTTTCACCGAATTAGGTGCGAAAAAATTAAACAATCATTTTAAAAAAATGCATCACAGTTGTAGCGAATATCCTTTCATCAGGAGCAGGAAACAGACAACGGATTTTAACCGTGATTAAGTTTATAAATTTGTTAATAACATAAACGAATAAGGATTTCAATTGATCAAGATGACCCTCTAGCCAATTTTAGAGGCTTTGTGAAAGGTTTTTTCGTGTGTGAGGGATTAGAACAAGCGAAAAACGGAATTTTTAGGCAAAATTTGAAAAAGCTTAACTTTTTCTAAAAAACGGATTTATTTTTTTCCTAAAAATTTAAAAAGCGGAATTCCGCTTAAAAGCGGAAAAAACTCATCCCTGTAATTATCAATGTGGTACATAATTTCAGTTAATTAAAATAATAGCAAACATAAACTATTACATTATTAGTTTATAAATTCTTCTAATTTAGCTCTATTCTATTAGACACCAAATCGCCAGATAATCGAAGGATTTTTTGTATTCTATGATTCTACGACTAAGAAACATGCAAGGCATTTGCTTAAACTTATTGGGGATGGAAGTAAATATAGAAGGCCAAACCGCAAAAGGAACCGTGTTTTTTAAAAAACCTATACAACTTATTTAATAACTAAAATTTAATTGTTTAAAAAAACAATTTGAACAAAAAAAACACGTTTTTTTAACATGTTCTTTTCCAACCCTGAATTTAAGCCGCTCTAAGTTCTTCACTTCTTATAGAAAAATGCACAAATGCCATTACTTCCACATTTGACTTTGATCAACTAATAGGTATTTGTTTTGTACAGAAGTTCAATTGATTATGGAATAACAGCTTCTAAATTCTGGTGGAATAAAGTCAAAGAAGTATAACTTACTATAAAAAGAAGTATAACTTACTATAAAAAAACTTTTTTAACTGTTTTTATACAAAAAAAAACCTATTTGATAAGTTTTAAGCTCAGAAAATTCAACTAATAAGGAGAGGAGTTGAAATGGTAAGATGCTAATAGTGTCAATTAATACCAAATTATAAGTTGAAAATGTAGATTTGGACACATAAATTTTATTTAAATGTTACATTGTAGACCGTGAAAGAATTAACTTAAAGATTATTTATTTTTGTATTATGATCGTTCAAAACACTACAAGTTCTCTCATAGTAACAGTACATAGCAACAGTGGGAAACATTCTGTCTTCTTTTAGTTCAGTTAAAAAGCGAAAATCAGAATTAGTAAATGAAATTCATTAGTTTACATAAGGTCATAAAATATTTTTTTTACGTCAAGGAGCAGGCCCTATTAGACATTTCCTTTCTTGCAGCCCAATAAAGCATAGTTTTTTTTATTCAAGACATAAGGTAAAAGGGTTGTTAAGTTTGCTTTAAAGTATGAACTTTTTTACACAAACTTAAAACCTTAAATTCATATTTTTTAAAATAAAGGACCCTTCAAAAGTACAAATTACTCACCTTTAATAGACAACTAGAGGTAACAACTTGCTTAGGATCTACTACATCAACTAAGGGTTCTGTAATAGCGACCTTTCGTATACAGCTCATGTTAAAACCATAAACACTGTCCCACCCTGCAAACAAAAAAAAATAGTTGATGAACTTCTACACATTGATTGCATGAAAAACATTTAATTGTTTAAAAAGGGACAAAAACACTTACAGGAAATTTTGTCATCCTTGTATTGCCTATCTTCAATACCAGTTACAAATAGGGTAGCTCTATCTGGGAATAGCATACCTCCTGGTTTCTATAAAATAAGGATTTAAAAATTATAGAAAGTTTGTTAATTCAAACTTTGTTTCTGATTGTTAATTGGCTTCTCTCATAATACCACAATCGCGATATAAACAAACGCCCCTATGATTTATTAAATCTATATACGACTAATAAATTAATTGGTATTTCAAATTGAATGTATGTGTAAGAAAAGCTTCATAATATCTGATATTATGACCAAAAAAGTTTTAAGTGCAAATTTAGCTTTGAAAATTAGATATAGTATCATAAGAATTCAAAAAGACCGCAGCAATTATGCTTTTTATTGGAACTAAGTGCACTCCACCTCAATCTTTAAAACTAAGTTATCTATGGTTAAAATGTTGCCAATAATAATTGCCTAATAATAATGTTGCTAATAATAATTGCCTAAAAAGAAGCCCTTTGATTAGGCTTTGAATTAGGCTGAACTAGCCTTGCAACAGAGCTACATGAAGATTTAGAAACTCCACTCCTAATTTAGAACCACTGTTCAGTGAAGAGCTGACACTTGAGCAGGTACCCAATGCAACTTTTTAAAGGCAAAATTGTATACTTGGGAGTTGGATCAGATTTAAAGTATTGTTTATCGACTTTTTTGGCACTGTTAATATGTCAGCAATTACTTTGGCAATGCCTGAACTTGCATGCAACCCAAGCAACTTACTGGCAGGTGATTCAATTAAGGAAAGAAACGTGATCTGATGCCACCAAAGCATGACAAACTTCACCATATCTATGATTATTTATCAAATCTTCACTAACTTAACAATACAACCACAAATAATTTTTCCATACATACCAACCACTTGTCTCTGGCATACAAAACAGTGTCCAGCATAGATTCGTAGAACAAGCAATATCCCATCCATTCGGAGATGATGATGTCTACTTTTTCCACACCTGGAAGCTCTACCTCTTCTACCTTGCCCTTCACAATTGTAATAACTAGGAAGAACAAGAAGAGGACACTATTTAGAAAGCAACATAACAAACTGTTTGCTGAGGACAACTGAAGAAAGAGATTAGTTAAAAAAACAGGCTAAGTAATATTTTTATGAAAACTTTAGATTTTTGTGTCACTGACAAATTGCTAACTTCCTCAAGTTTCCTCTTTGCCATAAACCTAAAGTTTAGTGCATTTTTTTACGGTTTGCAAGTACTGTCATCAATATATCTAGGGCAAAATAAAAACTTTGAAAGTTAATTTTATCTTCATGTCACTTAGCAAGTCCTTCCTATATGCTCCTCAATTGGAGAGCTTAGTAAAAATAAGATGTAAGTGACAAAAAGGAGAAAACGAGAAAAGTAGCTGTTAAGTTTCTGACTTGCACTTAGATCTGTTGAAAAAGGTACTTGAAAATATTAAAAAATTTCTACACTTAAACTTGAAACATGCTATCTTTAAGGGAAGAAATAACATGTTCATCATAAAAAAAAATCTTAATTTCTTCAACATTGAAACTGTTCTTCCACTAAAGCTTTGATATTTTAAATTAAAAGATTATTATATTATTAATGTCTTAATTACAGACTAATAGATAAACAGACTAAGTAGACAAATACTTTTAATGAGTGCCTGTTTAATTGTACTACTGCAGAATTGTAAAAAAACATGACGTGTTCTCTAAGAGAGCTATAACATTCAAAAGCTATACATGAACATTCTAAGCCAAAATGAAAGAAGTAATTTCTATTGACAACTAATTTGCAAAAAGGAAATGAAATGTACAAATTAAAAGATAATTTATTTTCAATATGTACTCAAATTGCTTCAATGCAGTTAAAACCATTTTCCAATGTTAGTTTATTCATATAAATTTAGTTATTGAATTGAACGATACGTTAACTTAGCAAAATAAATTCTAAACATTAAGTATATTCGAAAGTTAAAATCAAATTAAAAAACCTCACTGTTATCTAGATGATTGTCTTTTACTATTTGTTCTGCATGCTCTACAATGCTGGAACATTCAATCTGTAAAAATGGGAATAACTTATATTTCATAACAAAAATGGTGAAACAATGAATTGCTAAAATATAAATTTTACAAATTCATAAAAAACAGGAAAATTTTAAATAAAAAAAAAATTTACATGACTAAAATACTTTATCAGCTCATATCACTTGATTACTCAAAAGTACAATAACTAAAATTCAGACATACATAGGTAGTGAAAGACTTCAAGCGGTCGGTCAGTTCGAAAGGAAGCATGACAAACACTGATCAGTTTACTAATCTAAATTTAAAACCTACATTACAATAAGTATAGTTGTATTCTGATGCCTTATTTTATTAAACCATATTCACTATCCAGGCTAAAAAACTTTTTTAACATTTTTTATTTCTAAAATAGAAGACCTACAAAACATTTTTGGCTTTAGATTTTGTTAAGATACACAGATTTGGTTCGATTTACTGAGAGAAAAATTTTCATAAACATAAGATATACTCTGAATAGAGAATTAAAGAAAAGTAAGAAACACATAATGAAAGATGTAACACACCATGGCATAACAGCAGATAAACATGCATCAAAACTTAATTAGATGAATATTACTGCTACTGCAAGTGTAAACAGAAGTATCACCAAAAATATCATTATCTGAAGGCGGATGATTATATAGCTTAAAAAATTAGAGGGAAATCATTGTCAAAAACATTTAATAAGAGAAGCGTCTAAGAACACTCTAATACATATTATGTACATTATTAGTAAAGTAAACTATCACCAGATCTTAAAAAAAAAAACAATGTGAAACCTATTTCTGAGTTCACATGAGTCTACTCCAAGACTGGATCCTATAGTTAAATTCATAGTTTCCTTGTACAGAAGCCACAACAGGCGGAGTTATAAAACATGCGGAGCAATCAGATGAAGGAAAATTTCAGCCTTTTTGTTTTGTCTTCATCTGATTGTTCTGAGCTTTTTATAGCTCCGCCCATGGTCGTGGCTTCTAGGAAGGAAACTGAGTTTAACTATAGAAAAACTTAAAATTTACACATTTATTTCGAACTCGTTTTAATAGATGAATAACTTACACCGAAAACCTTAGCAGCTCCAGCCTTGGCAGCAAACATACACAGGATCCCAGTTCCGCACCCAACGTCTAAGACAGTCTTGCCTCGAAAGAGGTGTTTGTTGTGGTACATGGCATTCTTGTAGGTCATAGTGCGCACTTCATCTTTTAACATTTCCTAGAGGACATTTTTATATTAGAACTCTGAGGAATTGATATGTATAAACCTCCAGGTTTTTCAACAACATACATAACTTTTTAAAATTTATAATTATAAGTACAGTAGACTCCCTCTTAACCGGCCTCCGTTTAACCGGATCTCCGCTTTAACCGGGCTGAAAATTTCCACCCTTAAAATGTCAAAAATAGCTAAAATTACAAGTTTTGGTTATTTGAATCAGTTTTTCGGTGTTGCACATGTTTCAAACGCGTGGTTTGTTAAGGAGATGGGGGGGGGGCGACTTGTTGACCGTTGAAGGCTGTAGGGATCGACCGGACATCCCAATGAATTAGCGAGGGGTTGAAAGGGGGGATTTTAAAGGAACCCGTGACAAGTTAGTTTAAATTGTTGTCCTTTCAGGATTGGTCGTGTAGTAGTCTATATGGAATCGCGATTAGATGCCCTAAACATAATTGAAAAGAGAGAAAGTCCGAAATTAATTGCTTCGTCTTTTTTTTTTTGGTTGGTAAGAGGTAAGACCAAACTTCGACAAAAAAGGTTAGAGTTTTTTTTTTTTAAGGTATATAATCAAAAATGTAAAATACTAAAAATAATATATAAAATAAACTGTAAAATGACGTCTTACTTCAATTGATACTTGCCTTATAAATACACTTACATCAATAAACAAAAGTGCAATCAAATAAACATCTAAATTTCAATTTATTTAATTTCTCCGGTTTAACCGGATTTTCGTTTAACCGGCTTACCCTCGGTCCCGTTTAAGCCGGTTAAGAGGGAGTCTACTGTACCAAGTTTGAAATACGGATTAGTATTTCGAAATCATTAACAGAAATTTATAATTCCATTATTTAAAAAACATAAAATTTTCATTTCAAAAATTAAAATACAGGTGGTTGGTTTCCAACAAGACAATGAAGTGACAAAACTTTATTTATTGGTCACCAATGTGTCTTTACAAAACTAATTTGAAAATTACAGTCACAAAGATTAATTTAGTTAAACCCTGTAACTCATAAAAAATATTTACCTTTTAAGGTGAACTACAAAATTAGTTTAAAAAAACTTGGTTGTTCCCTCTTAAAATGCCAATCTTGCAGAAATTCATTCTACAAATTTCATCAACAAAATATAATATTTTTTGCTTAGCAGAAGATAAAAACTGTCTGGCTTGTAATTTTAAAAGTTCTTTGCCATAATTAAACAGATTGCTAATCAAATCCAGGATTTATTTGCACGGTCACCGAGGTGAATTTTTTGACAACCACAATTTAAAGAAAAGGCATTTCGAAAAAATTGACAGTTGAGAAAATGGATAACAAATCCCTGAAATAGTACATAATGAAAACAAACAATACCTTCAATCCTAATTGCACTAACTCTGAAAATGTCTGCCAGAAAAAATATTTATAGCTAAATGTTAAAAAAAAAAAGCGCCAAGGCTTACTGTACAGTAAATATGATCCTAGCAGAAGGTATGGAAAACAAATTAATATTGAAATTCTACTCTACCTCATGTATTCCGAAATGAGCATAGGAATCAAAGTAGTAGTCTTTGGACGTCATCTCTTCCGGTTTGTAGGTGGTAAGGCCTGTCATCTCTTTCTGGCACCTCCAGCAGTATTTGCCACTTTCTTTGTCACACTTCTCCTCTTGGCACCCCCCATTGGCTTGCGGCTCGGGTGCTGTAACTTCACTCGTACTGACCTATAAAAGGGGCTTTTTATTAACTTTAAAGTTTCTAATGGCAATAACAACTACTATAGTACTTGGTTATCCTAAAGAAATGTGGCCGGAAATTAGGCAAATCTGGTTAACACTGACAAGATGGTATTATGGCAAACTTTGGCGAATTTAGCAATTGCACTGCCAATTTCTAAAAGTTAATCCATTTAAGTCTTAATGCATTGATTTTATTCTGAAGTTTTGTGACACCAATCTTTCATTATATGCTTAACGATTTTAAATGATTCACTTTAATTTTTCGCCTTTTTCATGCCATTCCCGAAAGTACATTTTTATTGTAGTTTTCGGACGGCTATTTAGAAATTAGGTAATACTTTTGGTCATTTCAAGGTGGCAACAATATCGTCAAGTGCCTGGGTTTCTTGTCATTTCGAATTGGCAAAATTTTGATTTATGAAAGGTCACTAAATCTGGCCACGATTCTTTAGCTTAACCTAAAACTCCTAATTACAAAGCAAGCTATGAAAACACAAGTAGTCAATTTGGAAGTGTTTTGCAAATGGTCATGATTACGTAACTTTTAAGTCATCTTCATCTTGGGTTAATTTCCACCATCTGGTGCATTTGTCGCCAAGGAATTTGGCGTTTTTTGTAGCAAGCGATAAACAATTTTATTTGGTGATACGGCGAAAAATCTTTTCGTCCAATTGTCGGCGCTGGTAATACTTGCACGGAATTGTGGGTAAGAAGCCCGGATGATGTGCGCGCACAATGGAATTATTTTGTTCTTAATTTATTTTTTCGTCCAACCAACGACGCTGTTGATACTTGCGAACGATGAATTGTGGGTAAAGTTGCGCGCGCATCGTAATCGCGGTTACAGTTAACTATGAATATCTGGTTTTGGTTATTATATTTCGGTTATTTTTTATTCTGAATATTTTGTCGATTCGAAGAGGGCCGGTCTGCTAGCTGCCGGAGCCCCAAACAAAATTTTATGCTTTCAACAGACTCTGAAATACTGCCTGATGTTGGATACTGATGTTTTTTTTAGAGAAAAAAAAATTGCCCGGGGCCCCAAACGGGTATTTAGGCTTTCAATGGGCCCTACAATACTGCCCGATGTTCGATACTGATGTTTTTTTAGAGAAAAAAAATTGCCCGGGGCCCCAAACGGGTATTTAGGCTTTCAATGGGCCCTACAATACTGCCCGATGTTCGATACTGATGTTTTTTTAGAGAAAAAAAATTGCCCGGGGCCCCAAACGGGTATTTAGGCTTTCAATGGGCCCTACAATACTGCCCGATGTTGGATACTGATGTTTTTTTTAGAGAAAAAAATTGCCCGGGGCCCCAAACGGGTATTTCGGCTTTCAATGGGCCCTACAATACTGCCCGATGTTGGATACTGATGTTTTTTTAAAGAAAAAAAAATTGCCCGGGGCCCCAAACACGTATTTCGGCTTTCAATGGGCCCTACAATACTGCCCGATGATGGATACTGATGTTTTTTTAGAGAAAAAAAATTGCCCGGGGCCCCAAACGGGTGCGTACTGGATTGCCACTCGCGTAGCTCTAAAGCGACGAAAATTAAAACGAAACTAAACTGAGTACGGGATAGCCCATAGAGTTAGAATGGATAGCCACTTGTGTAGCTTTAGTACGGCGTTAATTCAAACCAAAGTGGATTGCCAATCGTGCAGCTCTATTGCGACGTTAATTCCAACTAGACTGGATGTTTGGGTTTGACCTGGGAGAAAAAAATGACTTCCAACTCTCCCGTAGCTTTCCGCGATCCATTAACTTTAGAGATCGATGAAAGAAACTAGGGTTGCATTGGCGTAAAGGAATCTGGCAATGATAAAGCTCGCGAATTTCGCCAAGAATTTGTTGTTTTTCGACAAGCGCCAAGCTGCACCAAATCCTGGAAATTTACCTCATCTTGGTTACTATATGTACATTTACATTTTGGCACCAAGCACCAGCTTTTAGAATCTTGCCAAAGGAAAAAGATTTTTTTTTTTTTTGAGAAATAAAAATGGCTCACTAAAAAGTAGTCATTTTGTCATTAGTAGCTCTATCAGATTGGCACAGGAATATTCATTTAGATTCAAATTAAATTGCAGTTATTGGATTCCTAGACAAAGTATTGCAAAGCTCACTTAATCCTTGCTTATAACACACAAGCACCATGAAAGTTCACAGCACAATATTTACGGTATTGCTAAAGAACCACTGTTAATAAATACTTTGTGAAATCAAAATTAACTTACGCTCACGTTAAAAATCATATAATCAACAATACTTCAAATGAAATATACTTTTTTTGTATACGAGTTTTAAATATTAGTGACACAACCGAAAACTTGGCTTATAGGAAAAAAAACTAAAATAAAACATAACTCCTTGACATATAAAATAAAGAATATAAAATAGAATTTTAATGTTTTAAATAAATTAGGTACTAAAAACACGTTATAAAACATCTATTCACTTTGACATTTAAAAGTATAATGGAACACATTGCGCGGCGCACTTTTAGGCCTACCGGCATCATAAAAACACTGTTTTAATAGATTTTTAACAGTATTTTATGCTTGAAAATGGAAAATTATTAAATAAAGAACATTTTATGACTTACTTCCATTTGATCTCCCATTATTTTAATTTATAGATGACAATTAAATATAGCAGAATACAGAAGTTACCCACGAGTCGGAGAAATAAAACAAAAGAGAAAATAAAGAAAAGAAACTAGCGGATACAGTTAGAATTTATTGGGTTTGGCTGGAAGGATTGCTTTTTTTGCTTGGTTTAGTTTGCTTAAATTGAAGCATGCTAAGGGCAACTGAGATTGACTCCGGGCAAATTTGGTTTGGGTCGGTTACAATAAGGTTGCCATAGCGTTTGAGTGAAGAATATATTCGGATAAAATATTTTAAAAATGAATTTTCAACTGCCGCGTGTAAAATAGAAGTACCCCGTGTAGAGAAAAGGCCCGTTAAATATGCTCCAAAATCGAGACGCTGCGTTCGATGTCGCCCTTAAAGGTTGCGTTTGGTGCCTACTCAGGTGACAGTTCGCACCGGGCTATCTAGAATAGGATTTCTAGATGGCCCTGGCTCGCTCCTCACTGTGGTTCTAAAGTAGGACGCCCATCGCCAATAGCCCTCGTGTAGCTCTAGTGCGACGATTAATCAAACTAAACTAAATTTGATGTGCTGAATAGTGTTTAAAGCAGGCTTAATCTTCCAATGAAATTG
Organism: Hylyphantes graminicola; assembly: GCA_023701765.1. Taxonomy (NCBI): domain Eukaryota; kingdom Metazoa; phylum Arthropoda; class Arachnida; order Araneae; family Linyphiidae; genus Hylyphantes; species Hylyphantes graminicola. The sequence continues at coordinate 12,840,473 of CM043113.1, forward strand.
AACAATTACTGCGCTTTCCACAAACATTTTTATTTAATTAAGCACATTTAGAAACCTATAAAACACAAGTGTTTCTGGTTTCAGTTTGTTTAAATTCCTTGATAAGAGAACTGGTTTAAAATAAAATAATATTTTGTTCTTTTAATGAGGTTTCACAGGAATTGTAAGTTTTACTGTTTTATAAATTGAAGAGTACACGGGAAGAAGCGATTGATTTATTAGGCGGACTGCCGCAACTGCCCGCTTGGCGGCATAAAACCGGTTTCTCTCCTTCTTCTTCGCTTCGTCCAAGCGTCGGGATCGCCAATCGCCTGAACTTGGTAGCTAGGAACCACAGAGATAGTACAACACCGGCATATCACGTGACCTACAACACTGACTTCATTGCTTGCGCGTCCCGTCGATAGCATTGGAGGTCACGTGATCTGCCACTATATTACTCTAACTATGATATCTATGGTAGGAACTGGTTTCCTTACACAAGTTTAGGCGATCACTCGCTATCATCGCCAAAGTGGCCTGCTAGGGAAACTTCTCTGAAAAATCAATCGGTTTTTCCCGTGTACTCTTCAATTGTATTCAAACATTAATGACCTAGATCGAAAAATAGCCAAGATCATTTGTCGTCAGTGAGGTTTTGAGTGACGTAAATTTTCGACACATTACAAATATATTTTTTAGTGAAATTTAAAAAAAAATGGGAATATTTAAACTAATATTCGGAATCTGTAGCATCTAATCTACCAAAAAAAAAATCATATATTTTGCTCATTTCGTGTTTCATGCAACTTGTTTATTGTCCAATCCTTTAAATCTGGTCCTAGTTCCTAACAACCTGTTCTTCGATGACATTAATTATTTGATGATTTTACATCTTGTTGTAATTTGTTTTTTATTCGATCAAATGGAGTCTCTATCAGTTTGATGGTCATCATACTAATTAAATTTTAGTTCTGGAGAACGTAAGAAAAATATGTTGTTTTAATCGTTGACATTGCGAAGGCGCCTCCAGATCAAAGACATGGCTTCCCTGCTACTGAAACAACGCATAGCAAACGTTGATCAATACTAGCTTTTATATACACGGCGTTGCACGAGAGTATTATTAATATTGTTACTCTTGTATATTTTGTAAATAATTATTTTGTGAAAATCGATCGCCCTCTCACTGATCAGCATACCACCGGAAAATTATAATAAGTCCCCCCCCCATGCTGGATTTAGCAATAATTAAAAGAAAATTAGCATAAATGATTGCATCTCAGTCTTTCGATGAGTATTAGGGTTTCCCTGTGAAAATACACACTCTGCAAAGCTATAAAAGACTAGTTATTTCAAATGCAAATATATCGAACTCCAACAATAGGCTAAGAGCAATGAAAGAGCTCCCAAGATTCTGTCGCCTCTTGGGACGATCGGACCATCAGTGTGCTTTGTACAGATCTTCTTATTCTAAAAACATAGAGTTAAGAAAATGGAGATGCTGTCGGAAAAAAAAGAACACAGAATCCGGTTTGCCAAGTGAAGCCATCGAGCGCTCTGTAATATGCCCAAACTTACGCTCTCGGCAGTCTCGGCTTAGTATTTGGGGCGCTATTCTAATGCATCGGTTAGGCGATTTCTGACTCTTAAATAAACGCAATAAAAGACGCATTTTTCGTACCTCTGTGGAAAAAAAAAATTACTGCCATCTTGAGTAGTAAATCCAGACCTCGTGCTACAGTCTAAACAGCGCAATTTTTTATTATTTTTATTTTTTATCGACGCTTTTTGCAAATGAGTTTTTTTTACATTGAACTTACGTTGAGTGAGCGGTTTGTTTGGGCCTACTAGGGTTTCTTAGCGACTTTCTGTGACTGCTTCACTTTATTTAAACTTCTGAAGACCCGAGCAAAAATCCTACACGTTTATTCTTATATAATCTAAACTTACTTTACATACAAATATGCTAAAAGTATGTTTTGCAAAGAAATTTTTCAAAAAAAATTATATTTAATAGTTACTACGGACACGTCCTTAACTCTAAAAATAATTTTTATTGTGCTATAAATGCAACAAAAAAGACCGTATCACTTATTTGTAGTTAACAGATTATTTTAACATTGTTTTTAATACAAAATGCCGTTAAAATTAACTACTAAAATAACTTTTTTCAAAGTTAAAAAAAATTAAAATAATTTTTTTATAGATACTCCAATATCGCACTGACGCTTTTTTAACTTCATTTTTTATTGAAATAAGTGACTGATACTTATAATTAACGGCTGAAAACTGATATTTGGATCTTCTTCTATCGAACCAGGTCTATTTCGGAACTAATTAACGCGTCAATTGTTTGAGGGGAGGTTTTAAAAAATGTCCACAAATGGTGACGCCAGGTCGCACGATTTTATGCCAAGCATATCCATTACATCTTCTTCTAAACTCCATGTCCGGGGCATCTAAGAAGGAGCAGGTCACGTTTAGTGTTTACAATGTTTACATCTCATCTAACCTTACTTAACAGGGGGTAACTTTCTTCCCCCCTCAGGGGTGTTGGGTAAAGACCTCCACCCTCAAACATCCAATCGTAAACCCTAAAACTAAAGGGGGGGGGGGGATTGATGAGTCATGCTCATTTTCACATTGATGTTCGCGAAAGAAGGACCTCTTTTCTTTGTTGTCTAGGTTTTGAGAGGGTCACCAAAACGGACAAGACCGGATTATGTCAAATGGTAAATATTAAATAGTGTAATTTTACAAGACATTTTTATTATAATATAGTTTTGACAAGTATATTCATATCATTATCAATATAAGATAAATAAAAACACAAGCTTTAAATTATGCGTTTTTATGTAATAATGCGGGGAAAATATCAAACTTTCAAATCAATATAACTGTGTTTAATTATCTATGTATTGTGTAACGATGATATGTATTATTAATATAATATAGTTTTGTCAATTATATCTATGTTAATATTAATGAAATAATTAAAAACACATGCTTTAAATTTTGTGTTTTGTTACTATGTTATAATACAGTAACCCCTCGTTATAACGCGCTTCCCGGGAGACAAGCGAAAAACCGCGATATAACCGAATGCGCGATATAACGAGCGGCTTGATAAATATTATACTTTTGATGTATTTATGCTCTCAACCAAGTTTTTTTTAACTAAACAGCAGCATGTATTTTAATAAATATTTAAATACTTTTGTTTAATAATTAATAAATACTAAAATACAGCATGTATTTTAATAAATATTAAAATACATGCAGTTTAATTTAAATAATATAACTACTCTAAAAAAAGAAACAAACATTTAGACAGGACAAATTATTATTAATTACTATAAACATTACATATTTTTGCACAATAATAGTATACATATATTTTACTCATTTTCTAGTAAAAAATCCATCCAAAGTCAGCTGCTTTGACTTTTCTCGTAAAACCTGTTTCCCAGCAAATATTAAGGAACGAAAGTTTATTAATTGTATCTCACCAACAGAAGATGAATTGCATCTTTCGAATGCATTATATGCTTTCTCCATCATGTCCACTGCTTCCTTCATAGTCACAGAAGGATTAGGTGACTCTTCTTCATCATCGTCAGTATCATCCTCCTTTGGGTCGTCTCCCCGCACTTGACCTATAATATGTTCATCAGAGAGATATGCAGTAGTCTCTTCGTCGTCATCGCATCTTATCCATTCTCTCACTTCAACTTCGGAAACGTCCAAGCCGAGTGACTTCGAATGAGCTAGAAGCTCCGTTGAATCGTCATCTTGAACTTCTTCCGGTGTTTCAACGCAACTTAACACTTTTATCCACGATTTAGAAATGCCTTGGGATTTTACAGCTGACCAAGCTTTTTCTGCAATGTACATTGAGTCTTTTAAGGTAACACTTTTAATTGCTTCAGGAAGGGGCTTTTCATCGGCAAACAATAAATTGATTAGAAGCTCTCTTCGATAATTTGTTTTGAATGTAGCGATGGGTCCTTGATCCAGTGGTTGAATTAGACTCGTTGTATTAGCCGGTAAAAACATAGCTCTTATTTTACCATCTGACGAAATGAGTTCTTCCCTCACAGGGATGAGTGCTGCATTGATCTATAAGAAGAACAGCCTTTTCTTCTAAGCCCTTATTCCTCAGATGAAGTCGGACCGATGGAACAAAATTTTCATGAAACCAGCGTTTGAATAAGGTTTGAGTCATCCAGGCATTTTTTGAATTCCCATAAATAACTGGTAGTTTTTTTCGATTCACGTTCTTTAAAACTCTAAGGATTTTTACTTCGTCCAACAATAAACAGCTTCAGTTTATGATTTCCTGTCTTATTTGCTGCAAAGAGAAGAGTTATCCTGTCCTTTCTCTTTTTGTACCCGGCATTATTTTTACTTTTTTTAAAATCTTGCGTTCTGTTTGGCAACAACCAATAAAATCCAATATAAAGCAGCTTCATCAGCATTGTATATCTGCTCGTCGTCTTCAATATTCAAATCCTTCAACTTCTTTGTTAGTTCAGCTGGAAACTTCAATGAGGCTTCTTTATCGGCTGATAACTTTTCTCCTTGAACTACAGTCTCTTTTATGCCATGCCGCTTTTGCCATCGCCAAAACCAACCATCACTAGCTTCAAACTCTTCTTTATCTGGATGCAGCTTTTTCGCCAAGACTTTGGCCTTTACCTTTATGATTGTGCTTGTCAAAGGAACTCCTAAGGCTCGTTGTTCTTTGAACCATAACACAAGCGCCTTGTCTAACTCATCGTCTTCTGCCAATCTAGCTCGTTTTCTTTGTAATCCTTCATCTTCGTCCATATTTTCTACAAATTTTCTAAGTTTTGATTCTTCTTTAAGCCATCCTCTAACTGTTGATGCACCTACTCCCAACTCATTAGCAACGGAAATTTGGGTAGCACCCTTTTTAATTTTTTCTATTGCGTTCAGTTTAACTTTAAATGATATACCTACTCTCTTAGCAGCCATTTTAATGTAAGAACCATTTGAAGCTAACCAAATCGAATATAGTCTGCAATTTTGTTGCGTGTAACAAAAAATAGTCTAGCCTCGCCGCGAGTCTCATAGCCTCGCCGCATTCCCTTAGCCAATGAGATGCGACTTACCCACCTGTTAACATTTTTAGCACCACTTCCCCCCTTCCCTCCCCTTTTTTCTTTGTCCGTCGGAGATCCTGACCATGTGTGTCTTGTGTTTATTTTTCGGAAAGTATATATTTGAAAAGAAATGGGGGGGAAATTTGGGAGACATGAATCAATGCGCGATATATCCGAATGCGCGTTATAACGAGGCGCGTTATAACGAGGGGTTACTGTACTGTGAAAAATATCCCAATTGTTCAAATCAAATCAATATAATTGTGTGTTAAGTCACGCCTTTCAAAAGTACTATTAATATCGGTAACAGGTAGGTATCGGTAATGGGTCGTTTAAGAAATCGGTGTGCAAAAAAGTTACTTTTAAGCCCAAGTGCATGTAAAAGTAGATTTTTCGCACTATCGGTCGGTATCGGTAATTGGTCGTTTAAGAAATCGGTGTTACCTTTAAGCCCAAGTGCATGTAAAAGTAGATTTTTCTCACTATTAATATCGGTAACAGGTCGGTATCGGTAATTGGTCGTTTAAGAAATCGGTGTGCAAAAAAAGTTACTTTTTAGCCCTTTTAAAAGTTGGGAAACGCTTCCACACTCGCTTTAACGGTAACAAATAGTTCGAGTATAAAAGTTTAGATGTAGCATATAATCTTTTTATAACTGCGTGAAAAAAATCCGACTTTTACATTATAATTGCAATATCAAACGCGTGCAAAAAGTTTAACTTTTTGAAACAGTGACACAAAGTACTTTTTTTCACCCAAAATCAGTGAAAAAAAGTACTTTGTGACACTCTTTTCAAAAGATGCCAACATTTCCAGTAACATTTCGATTTGAAAATTCTCAAAAAATCCAAAGATTTATCGATCGCTTTATTTAAAAATATTATGCGCGTGAATTATTTTTGAATCAATGAAAATTTTTTCACGCGATGGGAATAATTCTTAAGTCACGCTCTTCGAACTGCGAGTTCATTGGTTGTTTTCTTTGACAAAATGTTGAAACATGCTTATTGGTTTTTTTTATAGCGTCACGCGCTCCGAACTGCGAGATCATTTGTTGTTTTCTTTGACGCCTCTTCTCGAAGCTCAAAATTCATTTTAGTCCAATTAGCACGTGAATTATTTTTAACCAATAGGATTTGATTTTTTTTCACGCAATTATAAAAAATAGTGTATGAAACGCGTGCGAAAAGTAAACTTTTTAAAGCACGTGTCATTATTTCACTCGCTCGTGAAATAAAATCCACTAGTTTTAAAAAGTATTATTTTTCACACTTGTTGCATAAATAACTATTTGTGAAACATAAGTTGAATAGAAAAACTGTTACAAAAAGTTGTAATTAAATTAAACGACATCTTACAATTTGGATTTGGTTGGATTCATAACGACCAAAACTAAAACTAATTATCTCACAGCCCATCCATCCATACATTCTTCTTAAACTTTTAAAGAACTTATTTCTACATTCTTGCAGTAAAGTTTAATGTTTTTGCACATGCACATGGCCATAGCAGGTGTTTAATACTAATACGTTACATCAATATACAAAAATTTCAATCTCCAATAAGAATATGTTTTGTCTACAATTATCCAATGAACGCCGTCCTCTTACTTTTATCACACACAATCCTATGACTTGCGGCGCTGCGCAATAAGCATAAAATAATCGGTTAAAAGTCAGTTTATTCTTTATTTTTGAAAGTGAAACGGTAAAGTGAAATTCGTTTGCAATAAAAGCTTAGAATTCTGAAAGCTTGAATGGCAACAAAGCCGATTTGTGGTTGTTTTGTGTATTTTTAATTTTCACAGACAAAAATCAACATTTAAATTGAATAGTTTCTTGTGGATTAAAATTTAACGTTTAACAGGTGTTGAACCTTCGAAATGTATTCTGACCGTAAGTAGAACTTTTATTTTGTTTTTGTGTACGAAAATGTTGCTCGTATTTTGTCATCCGATTTCTTTTTATTCGAAACAGAACTAATTTTCTTTGTTATGAGTTCTGACAGTTATGCTATCTTATCGATAAACTAAGTTAAATAGTTTTTCAACTTGCACAGTAATACTTAATTATTTATTAACTTATATTTCAACACAATTTCATTCTAATTTATACTGACTGAATGTTTTTCTTGTAAACAATTGATGTAAGCATAAAAATTGAATTTTGCATTTAATGATTCTTCGATTTTTAAAATAGTTGCTATTGATTGAAAAATTATTTTATTAAAAAAAAATCATGTAGAAATGCATAGCTTGTTGTTTTTCAACCTGCACAGTGCACTTGCTTCATTATTTATTAACTAATATTTTAACACAATTTCGTTTCTACTTTATACTGTCTGAATTTTTTTCTTGTAAACAATTGATGTAAATATTGAATTTTGCATTTAATGATTCTTCGATTTTAAAAATAGTTGATATTGATTGAAAACTTAGTTTATTTTTTAAAAAATGTAGAAATGCATAGCTAAATGTAATGTTTTTTTTGCTTAAAATAATTGTTAGCAATCAGGAAATAGTATGTGTTCGTTTCAAATTAAACTTCTTGTTATTACCTGCTGTTTGCATTTTTTTAAAACCTTTTTTTCCCTTTTTTTTTAAATTCGAAAGAATATTTTCACATTCTGAAGATGTCCGTCTGTCCCCCCCACCCCTCGTAATTCTGTTTTATGTTTTATCAATTGGATCTGAATCGATCGTTCTTTTTTTTTTTTTTTTGTTAGAAAGGTATGGCATGGGAGACATTATTTCTGTTTTTTTTTGTCTATCTGTCCGAATTAACACTTGCCTACATGTCTGCATTTATGGTCATCCCATTTGAATAGAATTAAAGTTTTTGTAAGTCATTTAAACCACTGCTGTCATGTCAACAAAAGCTTGAAAAACTTTAAACTTATTTAAAATGTATATTTGAAGGATTTTTTTTTCATGTTAATCAATTTGGAATTGCGTCATTTAGAATGAAAGATTTACGATGTGATTTTTTGATTGTTCATCATTCGTTATCAAGCGGAATTCAGTTTTCAATTTTTTTTTGTATAAAAAGCTTGTTTATTTTATTTAAATTATTTTTTTAAACAAATTGTTTATATTAATGTTTAATTTAAAAAGGGCGCAAACACAAATTATTTATCGGATTTATTTCGCTGATTTAGTTTTTCGGAAAGTGTTTGAAACTCTTACTGTTAAAAGGGGGGTTGGATGGGGAGCCGAGTCGGTTAGGCATTCGCCTAGCATGCGGAAGGTCCCAGGTTAGGGTCCGGGCATCGCCAAAATAACTGCCGACCTATAAACGGCCTGTGCAGCCAAAATGTCCGACGAATAATACCCCGTGTAAGGGAGTGCACGTTAATTATCCTACAAAGTCCTAACGCCGCGTACGATGTCGCCCTTAACGGTTGCGTTGGGTGCCCACTGAGATGTTCGCTCGTCACTTGACTGTGGTTCTAAAATGCGACGCCAGTCGCCAATAGCCCTCGTGTAGTTGTAGTGCGACGATAAGTCAAACAATACTAAACTAAACCCATTGTTGAAAGATTTCCTTGAAGATGACATTTCGTATGTTATTGTATTCTTTTTGGGTAAATAAGTATTGCTCTAGTAATTCAAATGTAAAAGTAAGATTATGACACCGTATACGATGATGTCGCCTTAAAGTTTCGTTTAGTGCCTCTACTAAGTCATCGTTCGTCACATGACCGCGGTTCAAAATTTACGAATTTCGTCGCATGTAGTACGTGTGTTGTTCTAAGCAAAAACCGACCTTAAGTTTGCAGCAGAGAAATGTACTGCGCGGAGGAAGTGCGTAAACAACGCCGCGCAAATTTCGCCTGCTCTCATTGGTTGCTCCTTTGACCCTGATATTCGTGCGCCCTGTTACGTCAAAATCAAAGGAAAAAATAATTAAAATTACTCTAACTGAAGCTAAAGTAATAAATTTATGTCTTGAAATAACAAATAAAATTGTTTACTGAATGTGAAACACCCTTTTTTATTCGATTCTCGCACTCGAAAATGAGAACTATTTACCCTTTTTCTCGTAGAAAATATGCATACTGCAAACTTAATGCCGGTTTTACTGCAGTGTTGTGTGATGCTACTTCAACCAAGTTGAACCGCTCTGGTGTCGGGGAGCCCAATCGGTAAGGCGAGTGTGAGTACCTTAGATGCGAAAGGTCCCGGGATCGGATCGGAACATTGCCAAAATTACTGCCGACTTGTAAACGGTCTGTGCTACTAAGACGTTAAAATTCCGACGACTTATTCACCTTGGAGAAAGTCCACGTAAAATTTAGTCCAAAATCCTGATCCCGCGTGCGATGTCTCATAAGCTCCGTTGGAAGCCTACTCAGGTGTGGCCCTTCACTTGACTGTGGTTCTAAATTAATGACATCCGCCGCCAATAGTTCTCCCAGTGCGACGTTAATTCATAGTGAAAGACTTGGTGAGGAAAATATTAAATTCTGATCGTATTTAGTTAATTTTATAGAACACTAATATCCACTAATTTTTTTTCTTTAATTTAGCTATAGTTCGAAGAATTTACTTTTTTTCTTGTTAAAAAGTCTTCTAAATTAATGTGTAATCTCCCCAAAATATTCGTATAAAAGTTTTTAATGCAATAAATGTTTTTTTTTGTGTAGTTTTTTATTCTGGTTCCCGTTTTTCACATTTGTTTTTTTAGTAAGATTCTTGTTCAGCTTAAAAAAAACTGGTTAGAAAACTCGTATTACATTTTTAAGAACTCAAAACGAAAATTCAACATTTCAAGAAAAATATTTACAAAATAGATAAATTCTATTATTTCTGCGAAAGATTTTTTTTTCATAGAATTAATTTAGCAAACGATAAATCTTACTATTCAATTTTTTTTTGAAGAATAATAAAGTACTAATTATTTTTGCTCTAAAAATGGTAGCGAAACTTATACCATCAATATAGTCAGGTCGCCAAACCCCTATTTTTGGCCGAACCCTGCACTGAGAGGTTAAGTTTTTTTTATTGATGATTCTTATAGATTCGAGGGTGTAGATTACGAATCTGGAAGGTACTTTTTTGGTACCCTTGAGCATTTTTAGTTATTCAAGATGGCGTCTCCGCCATCTTGAATTTTGTAATCTTAATATTTGACGATCTATTCGGCGAAAGTGAATAGTTTTTGTCTTTATAGATACATTTAACAATAAAGATTCACAATTATCAAGAAAATTTCAAAAATAAAAAATTCAAAATGGCGGAATCCGCCATATTGGATTTTTTCACTTTTAATATTTTTGTTTTATATTTAACCCAACAAAATATTTATATTTTAACTATATTTTTTATACCTAGTTACTATAGAACATTGCTTTGAAGAAAATATAAAAAATCAAGATGGCGGCATCCGCCATATTGGATTTTTTCACCGTTTATATAAAGCGATCCATAGGTCCTAAATTAAAAATTCTTTTTATTTTAGTTATATCTTAATTTTAGTTTCTATTTCAGTTTTAATGTGTACATTATGAATCTAGAAGATGTTTTTTCGCTAGATTTGAGTATTTTTTTATATTTAAAATGGCGTCTTCCGCCATATTGGATTTTTCTTCATAATTCAATCTTTCGGGTTCTTTCAGGCCAAAATTAATAATTTTTTCTTTTATAGGTGCATTTTGTCGTAAATAATCACTTAAAAACTCAAAAAATCCAAAATCAAGATGGCAGCTTCCGCCATCTTGGATTTTTCACCTTCTAATATTTCGTGATCCACTGGCTCGAAGTTAAAAATTCTTTCAGTTTTACTTGTATATTTCATTATAAAATGCATTAAAATCATCATAAAGTTTTATTTAAATAGTACTTAAAAATCCAAATTCAAGATGGCGGCTTCCGCCATCTTGGATTTTTTACCTTCTAATATTACGTGATCCATTGGCGCGAAATTAAAAATTCTTTCAATTTTTTTTTGTATATTGTGTTTAAAATACTTTAAAACTATGCATGTTGAAGGGAAAATATTAAAGAAGTTTTCCACCATATTAAAGTAAGTATTTTAAATATTTTGTTATTCATCAGGCAAAATTACAACTACTGAATTTTTTTAAGAGAGCCCTACTCGTATAAAATGCTTCCTCTTTTCAAACAAGATTACTCTTAAGTAATGGCAGGAAGAGTTCATAAATCGAAGTAATGGCTTTGGACTTGCTGAGATCTCGTGGATCGGTATAAGAATGTGGGATCAAGAGTTAATAAACATTCAGAAGAATCTGCAAGAAATACTGTATTCAACCAGAAGATGTGGTAATCTATTTATTAGAAAACTAGAGGGATACAATTTCAAGAATAAAAAAATGTCAAAACCCTACCTTTCAACCTAAAGATCGTTCATGTAATCTTGAAAATAAACCGCCTGACTCTTGAAGTTCTTTAATGTAACAGAGTTACCGCTTAGACTATTATGTGATGGAAAAGTTTCTCTTTACAATGCTATAGGGATAGAGATTTCAAATTCTTCAAAGACGTTCTCAGAACGTTATCCAGAGTTGAATAAATACTTAAATTGGCCAAAAATATGAATTTCAGATTGAACCGGGAACTACTGTAAAGTATAAACCACTGTTAGACACCATACCTGATTCTTATCCAGAAAACAGATACAACCATGACATCACACCTTTAGCAGAAGCCCAAGGACTCACTCAATTAGCTGGTCAAGAGTTTGCCATTTACGTGGGATCATCAGTTTTGTAGGGTAGCTTTGCAAATCATCAGGTTGATAAGTTTTATGATTGTGTGGGATTCATATTGGGTAGTGGTCTATCCAAAGTAATGCCTAGTGTGTTTGTAGGAGTCCCACAGATGCAGAAAGGGAAGAAGTTTCCAAAACTTCAGGACTTCAAGAATGCTTGCAAAATAAGTCATGCGGGATTTATATGAGGAATCTCAGCCAAACTGCAGCGGAGATCTTCGGTCAGTTTTAAAAATAAAGGGTGCGAATTGCAACACTAGTAGAGTATCGGTAAACTGTTTATTGAAACCAGTTTTCTTCAAGGATGTGGGAGCCGGAGGAAGGGCAGGATATTGGTCCCTTCATATTGAAGTTGCTCGCCAATTCTACCCTATTTATTTGCATCTGGTCATCAAAACTATGAAAGATATGCATTTTTTTTATTTAAGAGAAATGGAAAAAAATACCCAAAAATGTGTACAAGAACTTTTTAAAACTCGGATCACGTTATGCGACACATGCCGGAGTTTGGAATGAATTAATAGTGGATTGAAACTACATAAAAGCATTGGCCATTGTCCAAAAAGGATTGTCAGAATAATTTTAAAGCCACTAACTCTAAGGGACTTGGCAACTCTAAGCAACTTGGTCCTTGAGTTTACATATTTGTACTCAGTTAGAAGCATGGCTATAATTCTATAGTAAAAATATACCTAACATAGAAATAATTTTTAATTTCAAGCTAATAGATCGCCTAATACTAACGTTAAAAAAACTAATAATGAGAAAGATTCCATTTTGAATGGCCATAAATTCAGATATTTTGCAGTTGTATTCCCCATTTATGTAGTTTAAACCATTTGTTACTAAAAAATAGAACTTTAGAAGAAAGAATTTTTAACTTCGAGCCAGTGGATCACGAAATATTAGAAGATGAAAAATCCAAGATGGCGGAAGCCGCCATCTTGAATTTGGTTTTTTAAGTGTTTAACTAAAACTTAATGATGATTTTCATGCATTTTATAAAAAAAATATACAAGTAAAACTGAAAGAATTTTTAACTTCGAGCCAGTGGATCACGAAATATTAGAAGGTGAAAAATCCAAGATGGCGGAAGCCGCCATCTTGATTTTGGATTTTTTGTGTTTTTAAGTAATTGTTTACGACAAATGCACCTATAAAAGAAAAAATTATTAATTTTGGCCTAAAAGAACCAAAACAATTGAATTAAGAAGAAAAATCCAATATGGCGGAAGACGCCACTTTAAATATAAAAAAATACTCAAATCTAGCGAAAATATATCTTCTAGATTCATAATCTACACATTAAAACTGAAATAAAAACTAAAATTAAGATATAACTAAAATAAAAAGAATTTTTAATTTAGGACCTATGGATCGCTTTATATAAACGGTGAAAAAATCCAATATGGCGGATGCCGCCATCTTGATTTTTTATATTTTCTTCAAAGTAATGTTCTATAGTAACTAGGTATAAAAAATATAGTTAAAATATAAATATTTTGTTGGGTTAAATATAAAACAAAAAAATTAAAAGTGAAAAAATCCAATATGGCGGATTCAGCCATTTTGAATTTTTTATTTTTGAAATTTTCTTGATAATTGTGAATCTTTATTACTAAATGCATCTATAAAGACAAAAACTATTCACTTTCGTCGAATAGATCGTCAAATATTACGATTACAGAATTCAAGATGGCGGAGACGCCATCTTGAATAACTAAAAATGCTCAAGGGTACCAAAAAAGTACCTTCCATATTCGTAATCTACACCCTCGAATCTATAAGAATCATCAATAAAAAAAACTTAACCTCTCAGTGCAGGGTTCCCCCCCTTGGCGACCTGACTAATAGGGTTGTTTTAAGGAGGGTCTGGCAATAGCTCCGCGGTCTTGTTTTCCTTTCTCTCGAATTACTTTTGTTTTGGTTAAGTTGGTTGGTAGATCTGTATTCAGGTGTGTGTTTGGTCAGACTGAGAGAGAGAGCATACAAACCTGATTATCTCTACCAACCAAAACAAAAGTAATTCGGGAGAAAGGAAAACAAGACCGCTGAGCTATTGCCAGATCCTTGAGGAAACAACCTCATTAGCTTAATAATAACCAGATTTTTATGCAAATAAAGAATGTTCTCTGTGGCTTTCTTTTTCTTAATAAATATCTTTAATCACCAAATTGTCAATTTTCATTGACTTTCTTTCACAAATTCTCTAAATAGTATTCTTAATCGTTTGCTGAATTCATTTGCAGTTTGAAGAATAAATAGTAAAATTGCTCAAAAAATATAAGTGAAACGTAGTAGAAGTCATTGTTATCTATAATAATAAAAGAAAGAGTCTGTGTGTATGTCTGTGGATCGCAAAATACCTACTTAGAGTGCTCTAAAAAATTCGAAATTTTTAATATAGGTTCCTTTTAATACCTACGTGTGCACCTGAGGCTTAGTTTTTTCATATGTGATTGTGATTTTTAATTAATATAATTAGTTTTAAAAAAAAACGTCATCACGTGGAATTGCGTGACCATAACAGGGCTTGAAAATACATGGACCGGGCCGAAACGGGGACTTGACGCCATCCTCTATTAGTTTGATTGATTGAGTTTGGTTGAGATATGCGCTCGGCCTAAGGCTGCTTCATCCTCTATTAGTGTTTGCTTTTTTAAGTGTGCATGCGCCAACATGAATTTAATTTTGTTTTGATTTTGAGTGTATTTTCACAAGTAAGCATGCTTTTAAAAGGAAGCAATGCGAAGTTAACGGGTTCCCAGTAAGGCGGGACCATACTGCTAGTTCTATATATTTTTTTAGATGAAGTTATTACAATTAAGTAGTCATGTGTTATCGGAATTAGTTAAATTTGGCATAGAGGAAGGGGATTAAATCTGAAATTGGACTTCCTCCGACGGAAGTAACTTGGGCTGAATGTAACATTTAATCACTAATTGCTAAAAGGGTCTAAATCCATCTGGATAATTTCCCATAAAGCTGGTTCCCTTCAAGATTTTAGTAAAAAAAATCGTGTATGGAAATTTTTCTGAAAACGTGAATAATTTTACATTTAAAGGTTCATTTTTAATTAATGTCGAAATCGTATATATTTTTTTTTCTAAGCGCTTGAACACTGTTGCAAGAAATGGTAGATTTTACTGCACAAGTACACTCTTAAAACGAACGAGCGATTTTAACTCAGTCTGAGTAATTTTCACTCCTCCAGTCTGGAAAATGCACTTCTCCTCTTGGAGTGGATCATTTGTGTGTTAAACCTCCGACAGGATCACTTCAAATGAGTGATTTTAACTCAGTCTGATTTAATATTCACTCCTTTCCAGTGTCGAAAATGCACTTCTCCTACTGGAGTGGATTTCACTCCTTTGTTTTAAGAGTGTAGAGATTCTATCTCTTAGTCCAGCAACCTTGTTAAAAAGAAAAGCTGACATCGTATTCATTGTTTTTCAAAGATATTTCTTAATTTCTTCTTAGCTTATTATATTTATAAAGACGATAATGGGTTAATTTTTATACCTCATTTAAAGGTAATCCCCATTTTAGCTTCCACATTACGTATGTAACGTAAAAAGTGGAAGATATTCTTCGTTCAGTCCGTCGCACAGTGGGGTATTTGACCGATCTAGCTGGACAAAAACATTTTTTTCACTTCTGGTAGTAATGTATGAAATCTTAAGTTAATTTCGGGTATTATAAGTACAATGCAACATTTTACAACAACTAGCTTTATAAACCCGGCATTGCACGGGTGCACCCTTAATAACGTTGATTGTTTTCTCTGTAAACTATTATTTTATGCCAACTGATGCCTCCCATTCTGATATTAGGGGTTGACCAATTATATCCAGGACCTTCCAGAAGTTAGAGGACTTTCTCATAGACCCTGTCGCCTTGCATGTGGAAGGTCCCAGGTTCGTGTCCTTGCATTGCCTACGCAATTGTCAACCTACAAACGGCTCGTGAAGTTAACTCAGACTGAGTTAAAATCACTCGTTTGGAGTGATACTGTCGCAGTTTATTATACAAATTTTCCACTTCTACAGGAGAAGTGTATTTTCTACACTGGAGACATGAAAAATAACTCAGTCTGAATTAAAATCGCTCGTTTATTTTAAGAGCGCAACTACCCCTAGTTCGATGATAATTCAAACTAAACCTAACCCATTCTTAATGGACGACAATATCGTGGCGAAGATTGTATTGGATTTTGTCATATGATTGAATTATTTACACAGCAAGATAGTTAAATAGGAATGATAGAACTTTTGAAAGATATGTGCATCGTAATGTGAATCATCTTAAAAGGTTTTCGTATTTGGATATTAGCAATGTTTTAAGGCAATGTTTTAAGTACTATAGAGAAGCATCTCTTTCCCACTTTCTTTTAAGCTTGGTTTGTGTAACGAAAGTAAACACTTCCAAATCGGTATTTTTTCGTAATTCTTTTGTTTTTCTCCTCTTACTCCGATCACGAGTCAGTGAAATTTCGTCAGATATCTACTTTGTCCTTTCACAATTTTTGGAACTAAAAATAAACTTTCAAGCCAATCTTAGTTTTCTAGCAAAAATAACTTCTTTTCTTTGAGCCTTATGACAACGAAATTTGAATTTAGTTAACATTTGAACCCTCTTTAAACGCGTGATCTCATCGGAAAAAATATCCAAGTTTAAAAGGCAATTTTCTGAAAACTTCATTTTTTCATTTATGTTATTCAAATGCTGTTATTGCATAATGGCAAACAAATTCTTTCCTAGTCATGATTATAACTTTTGATGATCCTTAAACAAAAATTAACGTCTTGAGAGTAGATTGAAGCTTGCGTACTTTGTTAGATCACATACCTAACGATGATGGAAAATTACGTTTATATCGCAAATTCGCAAAAATTCGCAAGAAATTTTACCAGGTTCTTAAAGCTTAGATTCTAAGCTTTCTTTTAAGCTAAAACTCAAAGCGGAACTTTGCGGAACTATATAACTAATTGTCTAAAATGTAAATCAAATCGAAGAAAATTGATGATGAAAAATAGAACATTTTCAAAACGTTAATATGCTTAAAATAAAACATTAAAAATAATAAAAACTGGTGGAAAGTATACATTCTTACTTGCTGTATTAGATTCAATAACTCAAAAATCCATTTTCGCTGTTTTAATTAGGATAAAAAATAATTACAGCTCCGTCTGTTTACGAACGTCAGAAAAATAAAAACGAACACTTCAGAACAACGAACTTTAAACCAGCATTACGAATGTAAAAAGTCGTCTGCAATTAAAACAAAGTGTTGTTCGACATGCGCTCATTATTCGTCTATCAGAAATGACTATTTTTTCTTCATATGTTTAAGTTTTTAAAATCGACTTTTGTCCAGCTAGATTGGTCAAATACCCCACTGTGCGTCGGTCCGTCACCCACCTTCGCAAAACGAACCTCAAGTCTCACAGACATGCAGGATACGTCCTATTGAAGCAACAAAATCCGACAAGGCTATATTCTAAATTTCATTTTAAAAATCTATATAAAAGGCAAAGTCCCGACTGACTCACCCACGTATCAACTCCCAGCCCAAACTACTGGAGGTACAGCTACCAAATTTTAGGAAAATGTTCTTTTTATATCGTAGGCGTCATTTAAGAAGCGATTTTTTAAAATTTGAACCTTATGGGTGTAGAAGTGCAAAACTTGAGCCGATTTCTCCCTAGGAATAGCATTGTAAGAATAGAATTTATATATAATTTTTATTTAAATCGGCGCGTTCAGCGTGAACGAAAATTAAGTATAAACACGTAAGAGCACGTGAGTTTAATTTGTAGAATTGTTATTAGAATATCATTTTAATTTATTTACTAAATTTATATCTTTGATTTTTTTCCGAATTTAATTTAATTGATGTGTACAAATGGTAAGAGAAGTTAAGATATTGCTTACAATGTGTAATGACTTTAAAGGCGATAACAATTCTAGATCTGATGAAAACTTCCTATACATGTTAATTACCTGTACGTATAGCTTACAAACTCTTTTTTTTTAAACTGTCAATTTGGTACATTTAAGATGTAATGGCCGATTGAATTTTGACATTGGTGGCTTTTGGCGATGTAAAATATTTAACGTAGGGTAGCTTTTCCCATCCAGTTGTATTAGTTTGGGTAAGTTTGAATTATCGTCGTCGCACTTAGAGCTCTACACAAAGACTATTGGCCACGGGCTTTTAAGAATGACAGTCAAGGGGTCATGCTCCGTGGGCAGTATCTTTATATGGCATAATAAATCTCGTTGGGGTAGGGTGGTTTGCAGGGTAGGGGGTTCTGGTAAATTGAAATATGAAAAGGAGAGACATCCCTTAGCGACGTGTACAATGTGGCCCATATAGTTAGTGTGTCTCAAATGTTTAGACAAAAGACATTTTGAGAGACCATGTAGTGAGAATCCTTCCTACAATTTACGTGCAATTGCTTTAGGAATAACAAAAGAGACACTAACATCATCACATATTATATAACCCCTTTTTCACATCATTGCTGTGCTATTGTTAAGTTCCAAACATCTGTGTTCTTTGGATGGGGATTCGGTTCACGGGGAAGACACCCAGTCAAGTGACGAGTCGACACCTGAGTAGACACGCAATGCAGCTTTTAAGGGCGACTTCGTACGCATCGTTGGGACTTTTGAAAAATATTTAACGTGCACTCCCACCACATGGGGTATTATTAATCGGAAATTTTTGGCTGCATTTATAGGTCGGCAGTTATTTTGACGATGCCCGGATCCGAATCTGGGACCTATCGCATGCAAGACGAACGCCTTTACCAACTTTGCTCCCCAGCCCTGTCCAATATGGAGTGGAATGTTTACCAGATTTTGGGCATTTTCGGTGTATAGCTGTAACGCTTTCATTGAAGCCTTGCGTTCAGCTGTAACACTTTCATAACAGCTTTACGTTCAGCTGTAACGCTTTCATTACAGCTTTACTTTCTGCTATAACGCTTTCATTGCAGCCTTGCGTTCAGCTGTAACGCTTTCATTGCAGCCTTACGTTCGGTTGCAAGTTGTAACGCTTTCAATTTCGTTGCCAATCTTACAGGTATCATTGCCGACCTGCAGCGCAGCATCGCTTCAACGAAAAGTTCACCCAACGACACCTATTCGTCCATCTTTAAAAACGACGACGACAACAACAACGAAACCATTAAGTCCGGGTACCTGGTCAAGCCGATGGCACCTCAAGTCAAGTCGATAGACCAACTCACCCAGAAATTCGACGCCTCATTTGGCGTTAGCGTTACCACTAATCAGCAAATTTACTCTTCATATGGAAACGACACAGCCAAGCCCAGGAATGATTCCTCTAAACAGCGGATTGACTCTTCGTTAGCTAAAAAGAGCATGTTCAATGTCTTGGAGATGGAGGAGGAACCAGACATAAGCGCCGCTGAGGTGTCACTCATGAGGAAGGCACTGAGGACTCAGTTGGTGCATAGCTCGCATGAGGTGGAGGTGCTACGGCAAGATGTTAACAGTCCACTGCATTCGGTGAAGGTAAGCCCAAATCCATTGCATTGATAAATTTTGTTTTTATTATTGCTTATTTTATAGGATATAAGATGCGTCTAAATTGCATTTAAGTTAAAATCTATAGAACTCTAACTAAAATTGTACCAAACTTAGCTTATTTGTGCGACTTTATAGTCCGGATAATGGTCATTCCATTGTACTGATGGAAGGAACCCCCGCAGTACAGGATATTTCTGCTACGGTTACCTAAAACTAGAATTTTAGGAAAAACCTAAAATAAAATACATCTGGTTTATAAGAAGCCTTACTTCACCTATAAAATAACTTTCGCATCTTGGACCTTCTGTTGTCTTCAAAATACTGAGTGGTTATAGTTTTTTAACAAAATGGCTCTGATCTCCTTTTCCAATAATTTCTTGTTATTTATGTTAAAAATTTCTTGTTTATCTTTGAAAAAAGTCTGACTAGCTAGAAGGCTAATTGGTTCTTCCTTCAAAAACAAGATTCCCCTTTTCATACACTTTAAGTTAAGCGTATTTTTACCTTTTGTAAAGGCCGTGTTTAACGGATCTTTAAAGCTCATTTTTCTTTTTAACCTTTTTTCATTAAGGTAGGCGAATACCCAAAATTCTAAAATTTTTACTATTACTTTAATATTTTCCAAATTTGGCATAGTGATTTCAAATATAATGAACAATACTATTTAGGCATTTTTTTAAAATTTAAATATAATTGATTTATTTTAAACGTTGTTTTTCTACTAAAAAAAAAAAAGGTTTATGCTAACAAGTCTATCACATTGAATTTTCATCCTATAAACATTAATTCTGTGTTAAATTCTTCGTTTTGAACTGATGCGTGCAATGACCCTCTAGAGCAGTGGTTCCCAACCTGGGGGCGATTGCCCCCAAGTTTTGCGATTTGTGTTATCAAGGGGGCAATAAATAGTTTGGGGGCGATAGGGGGGCGATGAGTATTCAAAGGGGGAAAATTAAAATATATTGTTCTATAGTATAGTAAAACCATTCTAATTTTTTTTATCACCGTGACAAGTTTCAAACTGACATTCTTACAAGAAGATAGATTTGACCAAGTTAGAAATTCCTGATTCTATTGTCGACTAATTGTCGATCCATTCCCTTTTGAATCTGTGGGTTGTGGATAACCTTGATAACTCTTTGCAGACGGAGTTTGTAGATCTGAAGTATGACAGTGAGGCGAAACTCATTTCAAGCAGAGAGGTTATGAGTTATCTTGCGTGAAACTTAAGGGGTCACAGGAGTCTTAAAAATGTGCAAAGAAGGTTCTACAAAACATAGTTTGATCTTTCATGTCATTTTTGAACTACTCAATGAAAAAGTATAATTTTTTTATATGTAATTCTACAAGATTTATTTATTATAAAACAAGTTTTAAAATTTATGAAACTTTAGACAAAACTAAAATAAATGATATTAAACATGAAGCTATTTCAACACATTGTGATTAGGCTTGCGCGGCAAATTGTGAGGTCAAAATTGAAAAAAATGACCAAGAAAATGACTTTATATTGTACAAATATGTACAAACAAAGATTTATACCTAAATTCTCAGCTCAATTTTAATTAGAAATTATTTTAAGAACTTTTTTCTAAAAAAAGTAATAAAAATTTAAAAATTTTGATTTTAAATTTTTTTAAAAATAATTTCTAATTAAAATTGAGCTGAGAATTTAGGTATAAGTCTTTGTTTGCACATATTTGTACAATATAAAGTCATTTTCTTGGTCATTTTTTCAATTTTGACCTCACAATTTGCCGCGCAAGCCTAATCACTATGTGTTCAAATAGCTTCATGTTTAATATCATTTATTTTAGTTTTGGCTAAAGTTTCATAAATTTAAAAACTTGTTTTATAATAAATAAATCTTGTAGAATTACATATAAAAAATTATACTTATACATTGAGTAGTTCAAAAATGACATGAAAGATCAAACTATGTTTTGTAGAACATTCTTTGCACATTTTTAAGACTCCTGTGACCCCTTAAATAAGTAACAAGATTCCTTAACTGTGGTAAAAAGCTGAACTACTTCTTATCTCGTTCCGTCAATATATTTAGTTAAAAAAGGCTAAGTTCTCTTATCCAGCTCCTCACCAAACAAAGAACTCAATTGGACATTTGCCTCAAAGACTTGCGTATGAGCTTGAAAAAATAATTGATAAAAAAATGTGAAAAAAAAATGAATAAAAAAGCTTTCAACATTCATTTTTTTTCTTTAATTTTTATTGTCAATTATCTTAAATTTTCCAGAATTGAGTTTAAAGATCTTAGTTAATTATTTCACTTTCATTCTTTGAAAAATTCTAATTAAAAATAGAAAAAAATAAACATTTTTTTCGATTTTATTTAAGAGTAACCGGATAAAGCTGCTTTGGTTGTTTTTAATTTATATATGGTAGTAAGTGTTTGAAATTTGCTTTATTGGTTACACTTTAACTCAAATTGCAATTGGACAAATTATAAAAATTAAAGGGGGGCGATATGTGTTAGTCAACTTAAAGAAGCGGGCGATGTTACAGAAAATGTTGGGAACCACTGCTCTAGAGTTACATACAAATTACAAGAAAAGAAGTTATTAAGAAAAATTTTAAAAATTAACCACAAAAAAATGATTTTTTCCGTTTAACTCACACTTGGACATTTTTTTAGAAAAAACTTGTACATTTACACCAGATGTTAGAGGTTCATGGCACAGATATAGATTGAAGTAGCATGTGTAAAAAATTTCAGGTAAATTAATGTAAAACTTTTTATGCTAGAAGTATTGGCGTAAACCCCTTTTTTTAGTTGAAAAACACCCTTTAAAATAAATCAATTATATTTAAATAAAAAAAAATTGCCCCAAAAGCATTGTTCATTATATTTGAAATCACTGTGCCAAATTTGGAAAAGATTAAAGTAATAGTAAAAATTTTGCCGCCTCGGTGGCTGAATGGTTAGTGTACTGGCCTTTGGAGCTGCTGAGGTCGGGTTCGAATCCCAGTCAGGCATGGATATTTGTACTTGTCAATAAATGTTGTTATTTGTCTATGTGTTTGTGTCGTCCTTTCTTTGTGTGTCTCCTGTGACTGTCCCTTCTGGCGAGCGGGGTAATGGGCTACATAGCCTACGCCCTTCCCTTCTAGAGGGCGCATTTGCATTCCATTCCATTCCAATAGTAAAAATTTTAGAATTTTGGGTATTCGCCTACCTTAACACGTTCTTAAAATGAGCTCTTCAATTGTTCAGTTCCTTTCTTCAACCGCTGATTCATTTGACACCTTGCAGAAATTCGAAGAGCTCAACCTGAGCTATCGGCTCCTCAAAGGTGTGTACGCGATGGGCTTCAATGCCCCATCTAAAATCCAGGAGACCACGCTGCCAGCCCTGATCGCTGAACCTCCTGCCAACATGATCGCCCAGTCGCAGAGTGGGACGGGCAAGACAGCCGCCTTCGTCCTGTCGTGCCTCAGCAGGGTAAATCCCGAACTACAGTACCCGCAGGTAAGGTAAAGTTAAGCGAGACATGGATTTTCGAAAACGAAACTAAGTTCCCCAATGTTTCTTTCTTCTTCTTCATAGGCTCAACAGCCTTTTGCAGGCCAAGGCTGACTCGCTGATCCTCCTCCAGTTGGCCCTATTAGCCGCAATGGCTCTCCATCGGTTGACTCCTATTATTTTGAGGTCCCTTTCAACATCGTCTAACCATCGTGTGGGTGGTCGTCCCCTACGTCTTGTACCTTCAATTTTGGAAAAAGTCACTTTATTGGTGGGAAAGTCCTCGGGACATCTGTACAGATGGCCCAGCCACCTAATCCGGGATGCTATTATAGTTCTCACAATGGAGAATTGGGATAGATTTTTCTGAACTATCATCCACGTTTTTTACTTGTCGTTTCTGGACTTGTGCTTTTATTAATACTTAAGCATACTAAGCATTTTTTAATTATTTCCAAGTTAAGTAGAACTTTTTTTTATAAGCTGACAAGCAAAACAGTGCTTTACAACGGATTAAAATAATTTTCAAAAACACTATCAAGGATTTTTTTTGCACACAAACGTAGGACTTACACTCTTAAAACAAAAGAGTGAATTCCACTCCAGTTGGAGAAGTGCATTTTCGACACTAGAAAGGAGTGAATATTATCTCAGACTGAGTTAAAATCACTCGTTTGGAGTGATCCTGTAGGAGGTTTAACACACAAAGGATCCTCCAAAAGGAGAAGTGCATTTTCCAGACTGGAGGAGTGAAAATCAATCAAACTGAGTTAAAATCGCTCGTTTGTTTTAAGAGTGTATCAGTACCGAATCATATCAATTCCAAACCGAACAGTAAGTACATAATTGTGCAAGCAAAGCTAGTAGTAAAAAGCTGTAAAATTTCTCTACCGGTTAACTTTGGAAAAGTTACTTTCGTATTCGGCTATTCTTGTCTCCTTAATCGTCGATAGTATGTTATTTCTCAACTGACTTCTCGATGCCAAGTGACCCTCATGAAATCTAACAATACTTAAACTTCCGTTTTAAAAGGTGCTGATTCTGTCTCCTACTAACGAATTAGCTTACCAGACCGGGCAAGTTGCCATGCAGATGGGCAAATTTTGTATTGGTATCGAATTCCGATACGTAATGAAAGGAGAAGAACTAAAGAAGGTATGTAAAACTACAACTTTCTGTAAGTTTATTTTGAACTTATCTTGTGCAATATAATAAGCATGGAGAAAAGATAAGAATCACTACACCAAAACCGAGCTTAAGTTTGCAGAAGAGAAATGTACTAGGCGGAGGAATTTGCGTAAACAATGCTGCTGGCGCCGAAACTTCGACTGCTTCTATTGGCTGCTCCTCTGACCCTGATATTCGTGCGCCCTGTTACGTCAAAATCGAAGGAAAAAAATAATTAAAATAACACTCTAACTGAAGCTAAACTAATAAAAATAATAAATTTATGTCTTGAAATAACAAATAAATTTGTTTATTGAATGTGAAATACCTTTTTGTATTCGATTCTCGCACTCAAAAATGAGAACTATTTTCCCTTTTTCTCGTACGTAGAACATTTGTATGCTGCAAACTTAAGGTCGGTTTAGGTGTAGTTTAGGTTTGTCTGTATGCATGGCCTAGAGGTAGTCAAACTAATCTTAGATATTTGGTTGAAGTTATAATAGGAGTCCTATGCCAATGGATGGCGGGCGTTGCAGAAAGCAACACTTAGCTAGCACCATGAAGCTGTTACAAATTTGTTTAGGGTAGACTAACCAGTGAATGAACGCTTAAGCACAATTTGTTTTAAAAATATTCATACATTTTAAGAAAATATACCTTGTGGGTTTATGACAATGTGAACACATCTGTCATTATATGTAAATTCTACAAAAAAAGGTGACTTTATATTGCATTGTTTTGGGTCGGTTGGGGGTCCAAATAAAAAGTGGTACAAAAGCCAAGTTAATGAACATTACTTTTACCAGTGAATGAACACAAAAATGTCCAGTCAATAAACATGTTGGATTTGAATTAATAACCAGGACAACCAATCAGGTGTCAGATAGCTTCCTACTAGATGAGAGGAAGTCAGTGTTGCCAATCCATCCAGTTTAATGATTTTTAATCCTTACTTTTTAAATGTATTTACCAACTGTTCATTCACTGGTCAGTCTACCTTACCTGCTTCTAATAAATCTTAATTATCCAGGGCCATCGTATCACGGAGCAAGTTCTGATCGGCACTCCCGGCAAAGTGTACGACTGGTCCCGCAAACGTGGCTTCTTTGACCTGAACCTCATCACGTGCTTCGTCCTGGATGAGGCCGATATCATGATATCCCTGCAGGGGCACATGGACCAGTGCATGCAGATCCACAGATACATGTCCGAGACCTGCCAGACCATGCTCTTCTCGGCCACCTACACTTCGGAGGTGATGGAGTTCGCGGAGATGATCATTTACGATCCCATAATCATCAGGTAAGCTCCAGAACCCAGTAACTTTGGCATCTTTGGACATTCTGAAATTTCCATAACGAATCAACATTACGAGGTGACCATACAATATTTTGTGCTAGATAAACTCGCCCCTAAGTACAGAGTGGGGCAAACAAAAGTGGCCCCGGTCTAGTGATAGAAATACGTTGAAATGCTTGGCGAGAAAAACACTTGAAGCCGTCTGAAACCTGTTTTTGCATTGGTTGGATCGGATTAGGTTCACATTAGAGGTACTCGTAGACTAGTGGCGAGTTCAGATCTTAGTTCGTATTGTATGAAGACGTCCCATAATGCAAATTGTGTGTCTTGCAATCAATTTAGACTGTTTTGTATTACCAAAAACAAAAAGGTCCGATTCTATAGGATAAATAGCGATCGAAACAATCAAATAATCACTAGTGGGAACTTTTCTTGATAAGCTCTATAAACCTTGCTTACATTTCATTTCAACTAGCTTCTAAAACCGTAGCGTAGTTGCCGGCAAATAAATCGTCCAGCGTTTGGGCTTAATATTGAAGCGATCAATAGCTTCAGTTAGCAAGCCTGTTTTTGTATTGGTTTTTTTTTTGGCAACATTTCTGTCGTATTCTTATCTCTAGACCGGGGCCACTTTTGCTTGCCTCACCCTGTATATCTTCAACTCAAATCTCAAAAGCTGGATGTAATTTGCTGTCAGCCATCTAATTTGAAGTTGAAGAGAGTATCAACTTCACGCGACCTAGTTGATCCAACCTAATTATTTTAACGTGTCCGATGGTATAGATTACCGCTTTCCTCCCAGCAAAGTGGTTACAACGCTACCTTAACGCATTCGTAGATTGAGCCAACTTTGATGATCATGTATAAATTTGCTCTAAACATGAGGGTGGCGTTCTGTTATTACGACTGCCCGAAAATGGAATATGCGAGCAACCGTTCTTTCAACGCTGACATCTCTGCGTTCAACTCCTGGAAATTGAAACAAAAGTTGAAGATCTATTTGCGTTCACTCTCAGAAGTAACTTTTCATTTTTGACGATTCATGAATCCTCAAGCCTCATTTCGTGAATTTTGAGGATTGTTTCGTCAAACTATCACGTGACTTTTGAGTAAACGCGAATCCTCACTTTTACGATCGTGATTTGACGATTCTGTATCTTGATTTTGAGGAAACTGAATCTCATTGTTGTACTCACATGCTCATAAATGACGAAATATTTCTTTAGATTAGACGACATTCAAATCCTCATAAAAATGACGATTCAAATTTCCTCACTTTGGGGAAACGAAAACTCGGAGCATTTGCCAGTAACGGGATCGTCAAAATTAAGGAAAATTTCGTCGTTTTTGAGCATTCATTTTTGAGAGTGTACGACTGCCCAAAAATGAATATGCGAGCAACCGTTCTTTCAACTCTGACATTTCTACGTTCAACTTCGCGAAATTGAAACAAAAGTTGAAGATCTAGTTGCGTTGGGTTGAATTAATGAGCGACCAAGTGATATAAAGAGTACACGGGAAGAACCGATTGATTTCTTACAAGGCTTTCCTTGGTAGCCTTTTTGGGGATGATATCAAGAAATCGCCTAACCTGGTGTAAGGTCGCTTTTTCACTGAAGGGCACGGCGACGGTAGAACCGGATGACGTCATAGAGAGGAATTTCGAACCGTGCCGTGACGTATAGGGGTTGCTTTTTCACTGGACGGCAAATTTGAACGGCTCAGCGTTTTTCATTCGCATTTGTTGTTTTGCATTCAAGCGGCAAGGAGCTAGAAATGGCTAGATCGAACGCGATACATAAACATAATATACGCCTGATGTATTTACTTTATTTGAGAAGAAAAAAGAGAGGTATAACAAAAAGATTCTGGATGCACAATATACTAAAAGCCAGATGGGCTAGAATCAAAATCGCAGTCCAAGAATTTAAAAATTTCTTTCCAATCTTTTTCTTTGTAATCTCTATTCTTGTAAACTTCCTTCCGCTTATCCCATATGGAGGGCTTTGTCTCTATCAATTCAATTAGGTTTACTATGTCGAAGTTAATAACAGTCTTATTATTAGAACACATCTTGGAAGAAGAATCAAAACAAACAAAATGCCGGCACGGTCGAACAGGGAAAACGACAACCCGTGATGCCGTTCCGGCCCGGAAGTACGTCACAAACCGGCATGGTTGCCGTCCGGTCTTAGTGAAAAAGCTTCTACCTCATTTACCTGCATTTTCCACTCCCACGACATCGTTACACGGGAACCGGACCGGTTTTGCCGTCAATGAAAAAGCGGCCTAAAGAAGTAAGTTATTCGCTTTGTTTATCTTTCGCGGCAACCCTAATTCACGCCAGAGTTGAGTGGAACGAGTCACACGTTTGGACCGCGAATGAAAAACCGGTTTCCGGTCGCCAACGTCCGCCAAGCAGAGACAATTGCGGAATGACTCTAAAGAAATCAATCGGTTCTTCCCATGTACTCTTCATATGCCTTCTCTGCATCAGGTTAAAGCGCGAGGAGGAGACCCTGATCAACGTGAAGCAGTACTACATCGAGTGCTACAGCCTGGGCCTCAAGTACGCGTCCATCCGCAACATCTACGGGGCCGTGTCGATCGGCCAGGTCATCATCTTCTGCAGGACCAAGTGGACGGCGGCCGGGCTCGGGGCCAAGATGGCCGAGGACGGGCACTCGGTGGGGTACCTGTCCTCCGACCTCGACATCCGGCAGCGGCTGCACGTGCTCAAGCGGTTCAGGGACGGAAAGGAGAAGGCGAGTTCTTCTTAGTTAGAATATCGTCGCTAAGTTCCCACACATGTGCTATCTAACTTTGCGAAACAGTAGAAATTTATTGAAAGGTACCCTTGGCGAACTTTCCAAAATCGTGCCAAAAGTCGGCCGATAACCCGAAATGAAAGGATAGGTTTGAGTTATCGTCGCATTAGAGCTACACGAGGGAGAACCGAAAAACATGTTTGTTTATTTAACACCGGCTGCTCGGACTTTCTTGTTACATGATATCGGTCTACAGGGTGGTTATAAAATAACGCTCGCTATTCGGAGTGGTATTGTAGCTTGAACGAATAATCCAAATGCAAAAATATTTGAGACAATTACTAATCAAGAAGGGGGGAAAAGAATGGAATCACAAAAAAGATAGAATCCTAAAAAATAATAATCATAAAAAAATTACGAGGTGTCGTCAATTATGACCAATTACGGCCAACACAGCTAATTACGCCTCGTAATTTAGAACCCTGGTCAAGAGACGAGTTTCTTTTTTTTTTCGAAAAAGAATGGAATCATAAAAAAGAAACTCGTCTCTTGACCAAGGTTCTAAATTACGAGGCATAGCCAATTATGGCTAATTACCGCAAACACATTCAATTACGCCTCGTAATTTAGCACCGTTTTCAAGAGACGAGTTTTTTTTATGATTTCCTTACTATCCCCCCTTCTTGATTAATAAGTGTCTAAAAGTTTGTTGCATTCGGATTATTCATTCAAGCTACAGACCACTCCGAATAGCGAGCGTTATTTTATAACCACCCTTTTACAGTAGAACCTCGATTATCCTACTTAGTTAAGAATTAATTCAGTCATGAATTTGATACATTTCATATTGGCAGAAACTCTGCATAAATTTCTGGGATTGATTTCATTGTGAACAATCGAGAATGACTTTGGTGGAGATTTTTTTTAATGGGTGGCAGCGGGTGTTGGTCGGTTAACAGAGTGTTGCGGATAATCGTGGGCCTACTGTATAGTGAGGTGTTTTGTTCAGATTCCGATCGTCTGCCCCTATCTGAAACCGAAGTTAACACGATCTGAAATCTTTTATCGTGCCTCCGACGATCCCGCAAACGATAATAATTTTGAAATCACAAATCTTCAACAATCCTAAATTTGTCAAACCATTGTCATTTTGTTCTAAGGATTTGGATTATATATGAATTGGCATTCTCTTTTCAAAAATTAAAAAGAAATGCTTTTTAGGTAATGTTTATTTGCTCCTAGCTTTTTAAGTTAGTATCACAGATTGCTCCTGTCCTAAAGTTCTTTATTTAATTTCGAACCCTAATTGCGACCTTAACCCAACCAAATTTCATGTCAATCCTCCAGGTCCTGATCACGACCGACGTATGCGCCCGCGGCATCGACATCGAGCAAGTAACCTTGGTCATCAACTTTGACCTTCCGGTGACCAAGTCGGGTCAAGCCGACTGCGAAACCTACCTCCACCGCATAGGGCGCAGCGGTCGCTTCGGCAAACGAGGCATGGCAGTCAACATGGTTGCTGATGACAAAGATTTAAATGTAATCCGCAGCGTAGAGGAGCATTTCGGAAGAAAGATAGAGAAGCTGGATTCCGAAGATTTGGATCAGTTAGAGGAAGCTGGGAAGTAGAAGACCAAAGTCAGGGCCATCAGTATAGAAGAAAGGCCTGCTGTGACGTCATGTCGTCACATGTTAGGTTAGAGTTGTTATATAGAGATTAAAAGATATTGTTTTTTGAGTTTTAAGTGTTTGATTGTCGAGATGTTATTTTTTTTTTAAAGATATTGGCTAGTTGAGAGATAAACTTAAGATATTAATGGTAATGTGACGTATACTGCTCAGTTTGCCGGTCTTTTGTTCTGGATTTTATTTCGTTGATTTATTTGGTTGGAGAACGAAACCGGTTTTTTTTCCAAATTGAGTTTTTCTGTTGAAGAAAAAACATTATTACATTCAACTTCTATTTAAAAAAAAAAAAAAAGTTGTGGATTAATAGAGAGGGAGTAAAAAATTTCTGAGAAAAGTTATACGCTTTGAAAGTTAAACCCGATTTTCTTCTCCAACATCTTAGATTGTTGAGGAAATAAGTTCGATTCGGACAAGTTAATGTTATAACCAAAGATTTCTGTAAAGGTGCTTGTATAGATTAATGTTGTAACCAAAGGTTCTGTTAAGTTTTCTGTGTTTGAAGTGGCATCTATGAGCTTTGGAACTGTTGTTAAGTGTTGAGAAAGTTCACAAAATTCTTATTATCTTTCTTTGTATTTTAAATACGTTTAAAATTGTTGCTAACAAAGAAGTTTATTTTAATAACCAAGAAGAGGAAGACGTGTCCCGTATTTTTGTAGCTATTCTTCTCACTAAAAAAACTTTGTGTATTCTTCTCACTCAAAAACTTTGTATTCTCACACTAAAAAATTGTTTTGTGAAGGACATTGAAGTAAAATTGTTCATTAATAAATGTTCATATTTTTAAAAGTTTTGGTGACATGCCATCTCTGTAATGAAGTTTTCGTCATGAAAAGTTACATATAAAAGCGAAATTTTGTTTAGCTTTCTTGAATTCAAATACCTCTCAAGATATGTGCAATTTTAGAGTCATGATAATTATATTTTTGTGTTTGTATTTTTGATATCGCGTTGAACATATAGTTATTAAGTGTTCATTCTATATGTTACTCTCATGATTCCATTTATGTAAAAGTTATATTAAATAAAATTTGAAACAAACCGTGCTTATTTTTATACTATAGCTGATATTTCTGAACTTTTAAAAATATTTTTTTTTTATAATTGCGTGAAAAAAATCCGATTTTTACACTATAATTTTAATATCAGACGCGTGCGAAAAGTTCCAGATCGATCTTCTTTACGTAACCTTCTTTACTGATCTTCTTTACGTAAAAATTAGCACGTGAATCATTTTTGAACCAATGAGATATGATTTTTTTTATAATTTTAAAATTATAAAAAATGGTGTATGAAATACGTGTGAAAAGTAAACCTTTTAAAACACAATAATATATACAGGGTGAGGCAAACAAAAGTGGCCCCGGTCTAGAGATAGGAATACGTTGAAATGCTGGGCGAGAAAAACTCTCGAAGCAGCCTGAAACCTGTTTTTGCATTGGTTGGATCGGATTAGCTTCACATTAAACTAGTACTCATATACTAGTGGCGAGTTCAGATCTTAGTTCGTATTGCATGAAGACGTCCCATAATGCAAATTCTGTGTCTTGCAATCAATTTAGAATGTTTTATATTACCAAAAACAAAAAGGTCCGATTCTCTAGGATAAATAACGACCGCAACAATCAAATAATCACTACATAGTGGGAACTTTTCTTGATCAGCTCTACAAAAATTGTTCACATTTCATTTCAACTAACTTCTGAACCGTAGCGTAGTTGCCGGCAAATAAGCCGCCAAGCGTTTGTTTGGGCTTAATACTAAAGCGATCAATAGCTTCAGCAGGGTTGCCACGCACCGGGAAAATATGGAAAACCAGGAATTGTCAGGGAAAATGAAAACGACCTCTAAAGGTCAGGGGAAAACCAAAATCTTCCGATTTTCTGGAAAAGTCAGGGAATTTTTCTTTTCCATGGATTTTCTACTTTTTTTCCAACTTATTTATTCGAGTTTTTGCGGACTTTATTCCGATTTTTCGCGCGAAATACGCCAGAAACCACCAGAGTGGTTTCCTACAATTACCTGTTCTACGAAAACACTCGCTTACCCTCTTATCCCCCTGCCTATTCCCTCACAAGATCATCGCTCTTGTGCCAATACGAACCACCCGTTCTTAGAGTGGTTATGTTATTTTTGTTCCCAATGTTTTTCACTTCTCTTTTCGTTGCGTTTAAAAAAAAGTTATTTATGAAATTGATTAAGAAGATTTATGGGTAGTATTTAAACGCTACTGGGGAGAAGAAAGATGAAATCATGCAAAAAAGTACTTGGCGCTAAAATAAAATCGAAAGATTACGACATTACGTTTTGCCATAAATAAATCATTAGGCTGACCACCTAGATGATTTTTAAGAGTTCTCGATTTTTCTGAGGATGTCCAATTCCTAAGCGATTGATCTTTTTAAAAAATTTT
This sequence comes from Hylyphantes graminicola, assembly GCA_023701765.1. Taxonomy (NCBI): domain Eukaryota; kingdom Metazoa; phylum Arthropoda; class Arachnida; order Araneae; family Linyphiidae; genus Hylyphantes; species Hylyphantes graminicola. The sequence goes on from CM043113.1 coordinate 12,872,689, forward strand.
TTTATTTTTATTAAGAATTTCGTCAGTTGAAATTTTGTTAGTATTTCGTCTTTCAAAGTTATTTGTTAATAGGTTTTTAAGGTTCGCGATTCGTTTGCTGGTTTCTCGATTTTCCGTTGTTTTGAAGTTAGCCTTGATTTATTATTTGGGCGAAATTTAAAGTTAAGTGGTATGCTAATTTTTCAGTTCGCTTATTTTCAAGAGACTTAAATTTTCCAATTTTTGAAGATGCCCGATGTACACATTTTTCAGTTTCTCGATTTAAATATTTCGTATTTGCGATTTCGTCGTTTTTACTGATATTTGACGATTTTATATGTTATTATATATATTGATTTGCCCAAATTGATGGTTTTACGGTTAATTGATTTTCGAGTTATGTTCTAATTTGTCTTTTTTTTTTGTAAGGGTCAATAATTTGTCGACGACGAAGTTTTGATCTGCAGTACAAAATAATAAGTCTAAATAATAAATTTTAATAATAAATATAAACAAATTCAATTATAATTTGAAGACGAATTTCGATTTGATAACTCTAAGATGTTTCAAATATCAGTTACCGGCTAGTATAATCCAATAATGCTTCCTGATTTACTTATTTTGCTGCATAGTAATTAATTTTCACGCAATCTACTGATGAGGTCGCATTGACCCGTAATGATTAACAGTGTTTGTTTGTTTTTTGTCACTGCTTGATCGGAAGAGATCGCCTCGTTACTTTTGTAGCTCCGGTTCAGGCCAATAGGACCAACCAGAATATTTTCCTTTCATCAGTGTGTTCGTAATTATCGTGACTTTGTTATCACAGGAATAGTTTGATTTTTTTTTTTTTTTTACGTTTGAAACTTGGATGGTAGACAGATTGGAAGAGATCGCCGCGTTACTTTTGTAGCGCCGGTTCAGGCCAATCGGACCAACCAGAATATTTTCCTTTCATCAGTGTTCGTGATTATCGTGTTTGTTATCACAAGTATTCTTGTTTGATTTTTTTGTTTGTTTACGTTTGAAACTTGGTTTATCGACATAAATTTTCAGGCTTGTGTGCTTGGTCAGACCTTGCTTATAAACATTGTTTGAAACTTTATTTTGACGTTTTTTCTACTTTGACCATTCTGGTTTTTTTAAAATTTTTATTTTAGACAGGTTTAAGTTTTTAAAAAATCGGACTAGCGGCTGAAATTTAAAAGTGTTCGGATTGAGGGTGTCTTGATTATAGTGGTTCTTTACAGTGCCAAATTTGCTATTTTACTTATTTTTAGTTTTATATTTTATAATTTCGTAATTTATGGATTTTCAACGTGTCGTTAATTGCAATTTGTGATGATGGATCTTCAGAGTTTAAGAGGTTTTTTCGTGCTTAAATGGTTCGCGAAATTCCGATTTATGAAGTTCATGATTTGACGACTTTTAAGGTATTCGCAATTTACCGATTTCAGAAGGATCGCAATTCAACGATTTCTAAGAATTTGCAGTTTTCTAAACTTTCTGAAATTCGGGAATTACCGATCTTTGAGATTTTGTGAATAATTAATTTTCAAAAAATTCGATTTGCTGATTTTGAAAGGTCCTTGATCCACCGATTTTTGAAGGTTTTTTATCAATCGAAATGTTCAAATCTTGGTTAAAACTTAAGGAACTAACTCATTAAGCTAACATATGTAAAGTAGTAAATTAAAGTTAGTATTTTTGAAAATTATAATGTAATGAATGAAATATTTTTTTACTAAACTTTTTTAAGGGGAGTCGGATAGATGTTTGGGTAAAAAATGTCGATTTTCTGTTCTTCAATTTTAATATCCATTACTGTAGATTTAATTTTAGACCAAGATTATGTTTTCTGTTTAGTAGTTTTTCTTTATATAAGCATTTTTCAGAAACTCTGTACATCAGTTCTTACCTATACCTTAATTTTCTTTTGCATTTAATGAAATATAAGGTTTTTTTTAACAATTAGAAACATTTTTCTCAGGAACTATAAAAAATATCAACATGTTTTGTTTTATTATTTCTTCCCCATAAATAGTTCTTTGGTTTAAACTGAGGAATTTTAAATATCTCGGTTCACAAAAATTTGTACAACTTTAAATCGGATTTCTTTGTAGTTTTTTAATACATATTTTAAAATCACTATCAAATATTTTTTTATACTTTGAAATATCCTTCGTTTAAAACAAAAAGCTATAAGTATGGAATGAACTATAAAAAAATTCATAATTTGATGTCTCAAATAGTTATTGAGAAAAATGTTAAAATTAAGTAAAATTTAAAAAAAGATAGTATGTATTAAAAAAAAGTTAGTAAAATTAACATGGGCGAGATAGAACATAGAACCATCTGACTCCCCTTCAATATTCTAAAAAGTATCTTGTATAAAAGAGAATCCTATGTTATTTGGTGTTTTTCATTATAATTGAAGATTTTGACTTAAAATAGTAACTAATAAAACTGTAATCCTTGTTAGTTGTTGTTTATTTAGTTAGAAATTACCTTAATGTCTTACTAATATATTTTATAATAAACATTAAAAAGTTGTTAATAAATAATTTATATTTTTCTTAAGTTATGTATGAATTTATTAGAGCAACAAGAAAACAATTTCAACTTTGGCTTAGATATCTTTTCAAATATCAAATTTTAAATTTCTTAGAAATTAAAAAAGTTTTCAAGGTATCACTAGTCCATTTAAGAAACGAATAATAGTCCTTGTTACTCTGGCACATGTTATACCAGTTTTCTTTAGTTATAAAAGTTTAATATTGTATTTTTATTTCGTGCCGATAAAACCTGGAATTTTCCTAAAATTCTCTGGAAAACCTGGAAAAGTCAGGGAATTTGGTTTTCAAACTTCTGTGGCAACCCTGTTCAGTTAGCAAACCTGTTTTTGTATTGGTTTTAAACTTGGCAACATTTCTGTCGTAGTCTTATCTCTAGACCGGGGCCACTTTTGTTTGCCTCACCCTGTACTACATAGAGAAAAAAAACTTACGTCAAAGCGAAAGGTCTTTATTTTACTACAGATCACTGAGAAATATATTAATATGATTTAAAATGTAGAAGAAACTAAGTGAATTAACAACAAAACATTAATAATGGGAAATAACAATAGAGTTTCCATGTGCAGGGCAGGCACGTACAGCTGCGGAAATAAAAAAAGTACCACTAGTGATTATTTCAGCCGTTAGTCACCCTATATAATCGGACCTTTCTGAGATAGTGAACAATTTACATTCTCAGTCAATTGCATGACACAAAATTTCCATAAGGGGCCGTCTTCATATTAAAAATGTTTCTAACTTCCTTGCCATTGGAAATTTTAAAGTTAGTAACATTTGTAATATGACGACGGCCCCTTATGCAAATTTTGTGTCATGCAATTGACTGAGAATGTTAATTGTTCACAATGTCAAAAAGGTCCGATTCTAAAGGGTGACTAACGGCTGAAATAATCACTAGTGGTACTTTTTTTTATTTCCGCAGCTGTACCATGATGGCCACTTGGATTTCAAACTTCGTAGTTTAATTTCCAGTATAGTAACTCGTTGCTTACTCCTGCAAGAAAAAACAATATATTTTCAAAAAGAAACAGGATTAAATTCTTAGAAAATATCGATTGAAAACCTCAACTTATCTAAATATCGAAAGGAATTCGTGTTGGATGTTCTTTGCTCCTTTCTAATTTTAATAACCAGCACTTCTCAATTTTACACTGTTAAAAACTTGGTTCGACCCTATACAAAATTTGGTGAATTCCAGCTGCAACCAAAGTTTAGTGCTTGGGTTTACCATTTATTGGTACAGCTGTGGAAATAAAAAAGTACCCACTTGAGGTTATTTCCTCCGTTATTCATCCTAAAGAATCGGACCTTTTTGACATTGTGAACAATTAACATTCTGAGTTAATTGCATGACACAAAATTTGCATAAGGGGCCATCTTCATATTAAAAATGTTGCTAACTTTAAAATTTCCAATAGCAACACCCCTTTTTGAATCCATATTTCAAATCTCTGACCTATGTTAATACGAAATGCCAAATTTTGTTAGTTTTTAAGCATTATTAGAGGAGTTAGAGACGTGCAAAGTTTAGGTCCCATAATGTTAAATGAGTTGCACATAAAAAACTACCCCGATCTATAAATAATTAAGATAATGAAACGAATTTTTTACTGAAAAGAAATTACAATAACCCAAACAAAATGCATTCAATTTTGGGGTATTTTAAACAATTTTTAAATTTTTAAATAATTATTATATTGATTTTTTAAAAAAATATGAATGGAAACCCCTTAATATTTTTAAAGAAATAAATTTAAGACACGAAGTTCAAGCAAAATCCCAATTATAAAACTTTTTTATTCATAATTTGCTGAGTAAATCACAAAATACTTTTTAATTACCCTTTAGGGGACAGTGTAGAAGAAAACGTGTGTAATTGATAAATAAAGACGGCTTTGCATGCATGCTTGCTTGTCATTTTAGAGATGGTCCCCAAAAGGTCCACAAGTGATTCGATTGAATAACTCGTCAAATATTCATCCAAATGTAACAAAAACTTAGATTTAAGGGTTTTCAAGAGTGCTTAACATTTCTAAGTTATTAAAATTGGGTGTTGCTATTGGAAATTTCAAAGATCGTAATATTTTTAATATGAAGACGGCCCCTTATGCAAATTTTGTATCGTGCAATTTAATCAGAATGTTATTTGTACACAATCTCAAAAAGGTCCGATTCTATAGGGTGACTAACGGATGAAATAACCTCAAGTGGGTACTTTTTTATTTCCACAGCTGTACTATTGTGGGCAAGAAATTTTGGTTCGACGTTGAACCAAAACTTGGTGCTCGTGGTAATTGCTCTTAGTTTTACCAATAAATGGTAAAACTCGGCACCAAATTTTAATTTATGATCGAAAGAAAAATAAGATTTAAGGGCACTATTAACTATACAATTTTAAAATCGCTCCATATCCATTTAGTGACAAAGCATGTCGCCAAATGACGGAATTTTTTTTTGGACAATTGGCGACATATTTAACTGCGCTTTTTACTTTGTTCAACTGCGCTTCCCCCATTTTGAAGGAGCCGACTGTTCGTACGAATTTGAGATACAAAAAGACATTTATATATTTTCTTATCAATATCACTCGCAAATTAAAATTATTTATAAGCTTAAACCAATTATATATAATTCTGCAACGTTTTTGAAAAGCAATTTATGCAATATTCCTCTGTACATCTATCAGAGAGTTCTATAGTAGTAGAGGAACCTCTTACTGCATGAGCTGCCATTGGCAGCCATGACTCACTACGGAGCCCGAATAGAGTGGCAAAAGTGCTAGTTAATTTATAATTTCGATACTGAGAAAGGAAGTACACCCAGGGCAAAAGCGGGAATCAAACTCTCACCCGTTACAGCGCTCCGACTGGCCTGCGACCCAAACCACTCGGCCATCGGGCCTCACATATCACCCCAGGGCCTGCTCCTCTATAAGGCCTGTTAGACCCGGGCCTAGGGCCCCTAAAATTTAGGGGCCCCTAAATTTCAGGTTCTATCATGCTAAATGCTGTACATCCCCAAAATATCAGTAAACTAAAAAAAAATTCTGATACTCCACTTTGTTTTTCGTTCAATTATGGCTAAGAAATTGTCCTAACGCGATTTTGTTGATCGATGTTTATGAGGGAGCCTATAAAATTGTAGCAAAAATTTGATTCATAGGTCTATAGCATCATCATGACTGGAAATCGTACTCAACATTTTTCGTAAAGGGGCCACCAAATTAGATTGTGCCTATAGTCTGAGATTTCCTAGAGCAGGCCTCTGCCACCCTAATTGTCTCCGTGTTAGTCCATGGTACTGTTGCCAGGTTCAGTCTCTACCCTACTACAGAACTCTTTGACATCTATGGAATAAAGTCTCTCACGTAATCTTCCAAGACAGTCCTTATCCCTTTCCTCTCTTCTCCTATCTGCTTCATATCCTCTTCATACAACTCCGACATGTAGTATCGCTTGAAGTCCTCCAAGTGGCCACCAGACTCGACTATCCTTCTGTAGTTCGTGGGCATGCGAGCTAATTGGGATGGGAATATAAATGAAATACACTCTTAAAACAAAAGAGTGAAATCCACTCCAGTAGGAGAAGTGCATTTTCGACACTGGAAAGGAGTGAATATTAACTCAGACTGAGTTAAATTAACTCGTTTGGAGTGATCCTGTCGGAGGTTTAACACACAAAGGATCCACTCCAAAAGGAGAAGTGCATTTTCTAGACTAACATGAATGAATATTAACTCAGACTGGAGTTAAAATCGCTCGTTCGTTTTAAGAGTGTACCTTTTTATTTCATAAAGATGTAAGTATTTTTTCTTTCTTTCATTTACAACTCTATAAGACAATGCTAATGAACAAGATGCACTGTTAGAAATTTTGTGCTTGGTTTCAGCATAATGATGGTTCTTAGTAGCTACATCGGCTGTGTGGTGAAATGTTTCACCATATTTTCGGTATTCATTCGAACCGTTTTTGAAGGTTTGGGAACAAAAACCTGAGAAACGGTTTAACCCAATAACGAAAATATGGTGAAAAACTTCACCACACAGCCGTTGCAGCTACGAGGAACCATTATTATGGTGAAACCACGCACAAATGTTTTAACAGTGTGGAACGATAACGTCACAGCTACGTCAAACGTTGCCTTACACCCCACAAACAAACCACTCTAAAAAAATGCACCAAATTCGTCTAAACTAGATCGGGCCACACTTAATTAACTGCCGACTGGGCAGCTAAATCGCCAGGTAGTCAGAAAGTCCCGGGTTTGAATCCCGACACTGGTGTGGATAGTTTGTTGTGACTTCAGTGCACTGCGACATACGTGCTCGTTATATCTGGTAGAGTCAAAAGTCCTGAAAAAGCTCACTATAGCTTCATTGGTTTGCTTTGGGTTTCTGCTCAGGTGTCGATCTCGTCATTTGCCCAGGGACCTAATTTACAAATCACAATTGTCTATGATAAAACTCCTAAATTAGACAAGAAATTGACTGCCATAAACGATTAACAATTTTGCTACGAGGGATTTTTGTTTCCTCGTAATATGTGATACTAATATCATTATCGAATCCTTTGTCGGACGGCCGTCGTGGGGTGGGCCGTTTCAGTAGTGAAAGGGGGAATGGGCGTGCAGGACCCGGGGGTCTCCAAACTCAAGTGCCTCAATGTTAATCCAATGGGAAAAAACTATTTTCTTTGCCACATTTCTCCGGCTGTATTGAATATTTTTACAAACGGATTTTTTTTATGTGATAAATGTAGCTGCCTTACAGGTCTCTATCTTCCCACTTTTTGAAATTAGTACGAATATTTTTTTTAAATATTCAATAAATTATTTTACACAAAATATTCGAAGCAATTTCAAAAAGTGGGAAGATAGAGACCTGTAAGTCAGCTACATTAACCCCTTAAAAAATCCGCTTGTAAAAATATTCAATACAGCCGGAGAAATGTGGCAAAGAAAATAGTTTTTCCCCCATTGGATTGGATCCCCCATTGGATTGAGGCACTTGAGTTTGGAGACCCCCGGTCCTGCGCACCCATTCCCCCTTAAATTACTTACCCAAATCATCCGGCGTCAGTACTTCGCTCGTGTCCTCCTTCCGATGAGTGTGGAAGGGGTACTGGTCCTCGTACCCGTAGCCCTTCTTCTTGGGGGACTGTTCCTGGACCTCCCATCTGTGGTACCCGAGTACCCCGAGCCCGATGGTTATCCTGGACCTGTCTCTGTCTGGTACCCCGCTATGTGCCGGACGAACAACGAGGTTCATGCTCGAACTGCAGGAGAAAAAGAGGGAAGGGATGTCCGGTGATGTAATTTTCGAGTTCTCATTCTTGCCCTACCGTGATTTTATTGGTTGTTTTGGTTTCACACTCAAAGCGCGGTTAAACACCGCGGATATTTAGTATTTAGGATATTTTATGTTCTTGTATTTTTTTTTTAATTTAGATAAAACTATTCTACAGATTATGGTCAAGAGCTGGAGCCCAGTCGGTTAGGCACTCGCCTTGCATACGAAACGAAAGGTCCCAGGTTCGGGTCCGGGCATCGCCAAAATAACTGCCAACCTATAAACGGCCCGTGTAGCCAAAAGTGTTCGGCGAATAATACCCCATGTAAGGGAGTGCACGTTAAATATCCTTGAAAGTCCTAACGCTGCGTACGATGTCGCCCTTAACGGTTGCGTTGGGTGCCCATTCAGGCGTCGGCTCATCACTTGAGTGTGGTTCTAAGATACGACGCCCGTCGAAAATAGCCTTCGTGTAGCTCTAGTGCGACGACAATTCAAAACCTAACAGATTAAAAGTCAAAAAATTATGCAATGAAAAACCGAATAATAAGATATTGGTTGATATATACATATATTTTCAGGCTTGTGTGCTTGCTCAGAGAGCCGCTTACAAACCTATTAATAAGAGAAAATATAATCGAAAGAAATCCTTATGAAATCATACGCTGTTCAAAATTATCTAGCAATTCTAATATTTTTTTATGTTAAATTCAAAAAATTACATTAAATTATTACCAAAACAAATGTAGTTCTAGATAAGAACCAAAAATGAAAACAATACTGCTTTAGCTGTTGCCACTCATGACATGCCCATTGCTATGGACATAAATGAAATACAGGGTGGTTGAAAAATAACGCTCGCTATTCGGAGTGGTCTGTAGCTTGAACGAATAATCCAAATGCATCAAAAATTGAGACACTTACCAAGCAAGAAGGGGGGAAAAGAATGGAATGACAGAATCCTAGAAAAATTATCAAAAAACAGAATAGTCACAAAAAAAAACTCGTCTTTTGACCAGAATCTAAATTACGAGGCGTCGTCAATTATAGCTAATTATGGCCAACATAGCTAATTGCGCCTCGTAATTTAGAAGCCTGGTCAAGAGACGAGTTTCTTTTTTACGAAAGAGAATGGAATCATAAAAAAGAAACTCGTCTCTTGACCAAGCTCTAAATTACGAGGCATAGCCAATTATGGCTAATTATGGCCAACACATCCAATTACGCCTCGTAATTTAGAACCCTGGTCAAGTGACAAGTTTGTTTTTTATGATTCCATTTTTTTCCCTCCTTCTTGATTAGTAAGTGTCTCAATGTTTGATGCATTTGGTTTATTCATTCAAGCTACAGACCACTCCGAATAGAGAGCGTTATTTTATAACCACCCTATATATACTAGTTGGAAATAACAAATGACAGTGATTGCGCCCTCTAGAAGGGAAGGGCGTAGGCTATATAGCCCATTACCCCGCTCGCCAGAAGAGACAGTCACAAGAGACACACAAGGAAGGACGCCACAAACACATAGACAAATAACAACATTTATTGACAAACACAAACATCCATGCCTTTACCGGGATTCGAACCAGAGCCCAGCAGCTCCAAAGGCTAGTACACTAACCATTGAGAAAGTGGACCGGCTATACTAGTTGGAAACTTTCATTCTCCAAACTATGAGTAAGATATAGGGTCCGTTCATTGGCGACTTTTGATGATTTTAAATTCAATTACACGAAGTCGACAATAAACGAATAGGTCCCAATATCTTGGCTTAACGGTTACGTTGGGTGCTTATTCAGGTATGGGCTCGCCACCAGACTGTGGTTCTAAAATACGACGCCAATAACCCTCGCGTAGCTCTAGTGCGACGATAATTCAAAAACCTAACCTAACCCGATATCTTGATTATACTTTGGAGAATGAGGTTTTTAAGACAACACCAGTTAAATAAGGTAGTTCTAGGAAAAGTTCTAGGCTCTCCTGATTCTAAGAAAACTCAGACTATAAGCACAACCTATTTTGGGGCCCCTTTACGGAAAATGTTGTTTATGATTTCCAGTAATGATGGTGCTATATGACCTATGAATCAAATTTTTGCTACAATTATATAGGCTTCCTTATAAACATCGATCAAAATAACCAGGTTAGATCAATTTCTCTGTAAAAGTCTAGCAAAAAATAAAGTGGGAGCATCATTTTTAAAATTCTATTTTACTGATATTTTGGGGATTTACAGCATTTAGCATAATAGAAACTGGAATTTAGGGGCCCTACACCCGGGCCTATCGGGCCAAATGGGAGAACAAGCACTGGTACGAAAACTCTGGCTCATTTCAGGTAACGTCATTTTTAAATTAAATGCATCCCCCCCCCCCCCCGAATTTATGAAGTATATCATAAAAAAAGTAAACAAATGCAACTTACCATAACACAACAAAAACGCTGAATGTCAAAACCTTAAAAATTAAACTCGACGAAAGCGACATGTCTATTTTGCTGCTCTGTAAGTCCTCAAATGAAAAAGGAATTATTTCAAGAGCAACTTCCAAAAAGGAAGGAGCATTTACCAGGCAATTATCAATAATTAAAAGTTTCATGCGCATGATTTTGACGTACATTGTAGAAGATTGCACCGAGCAGAGACATATTACCAGAGATTGGAGGTTGCTGTAACGCCGGTATTTGTAACAGTTACTTTTTTAGGTAACGCAGGGTAACGCCGTTAGATTTTTCAGAAAGTACACTCTTAAAACAAGACAGTGAAATCCACTCCTGTAGGAGAAGTGCATTTGCGACACTGGAAAGGAGTGAATATTAACTCAGACTGAGTTAAAACCACTTGTTTGGAGGGATCTTGTCGGAGGTTTAACACACAAAGGATCCACTCCTATATGGGAAGTGCATTTTCGACATTGGAGGAGTAAAATTAACTCAGACTGAGTTAAAATCACTCGTTTGGAGTGATCGTGTCAGAGGTTTAACGCACAAATTATCCACAACTATATGGGAAGTGCATTTTCGACACTGGATGAGTGAAAATTAACTCAGACTGAGTTAAAATCGCTCATTTGTTTTAAGAGTGCAAGACTGTAGAAAACTGTAACTTAATTACTTTTAGCGGCTATGAAGTAACGAAAAATTGCAATACTTTTTCGTTACATGAATCCTTTAAAATAGATAAATAAAATTGTAAATCAATTCCAATTGCAGTGTTTTTCTTGTGGTTAGGTTTGTTTAATCTTGGTTTTCTTTGAAACACGGTAAGATGGTTAAATTCTGATTTTTTGCTCGTCTTATAAGCTTTAAGATTCTAAAATTAACTGTAATTAGTTACTTTTCATATTAAACTTTTCGATTACTAGTTACTTTGTTGTCATGTAACTAAATACTTTCCACGTTAAGTAACTGTAAAAGTAGCCGCCTCGGTGGCTGAATGGTTAGTGTACTGGCCTTTGGAGCTGCTGAGGTCGGGTTCGAATCCCGGTCAGGCATGGATATTTGTATCTGTCAATAAATGTTGTTATTTGTCTATGTGTTTGTGCCGTCCTTTCTTTGTGTGTCTCCTGTGACTGTCCCTTCTGGCGAGCGGGGTAATGGGCTACATAGCCTACGCCCTTCCCTTCTAGAGGGCGCATTTGCATTCCATTCCAACTGTAAAAGTAACATTTCCAATAATGTAACTATAGTTTTACCCTAATAGTGGTTTCTAGTGGCTGCAAGAGCTGGGTGGTGAAATTTTCCTCATATTTTTGGCATTCGAATGAACCATTTTTGGGTTTTGGAAACAAAACCTGAGAAATGGTTTTACCAAATACCTAATAAGTATAAAAATTTTCCCCATACAGCCCTTGCAGATTCTAAAAACTAAAAGCTAAATTATTAACTGCGTAGGGTGTTTGGCGATACTATCTATCGTCATGGTATATTTGTGCAAAAAAAAAAATTATAAATTATTGAGTACGAATGAGTTTTAAAAAAATTAAGTTTCTGAGCCACCAAAGCCTTAATGTTAAACGAAAACTTATTGTTTAATAAGAAGTTATAAAATAATAGCCTACATTCCTGTTACTTATAAGCTATTAATATAGCTATTAGCCCTGGTGCGACATTAATTCAGCCAAACCAAACCTGTAACCTTGAGATTCTTTAGAGTAAACTTTGAGCCTTCAGATTAATGTTGGTTCTATTCCTCCATAAATAATTTAGTAACAAAATAACATTTACAGAGCAGAAAACCTATACAATAGAATAATCCATTTGAAACAACATTAATGTTTTCATTGTTTCAAAGCTCTTGTTTTTTTTAAAGTAAAATTCCACTATAATGATCGTCGTATCCTTTTAATGGTATCTCTATAGTGTTGTATATGTTGTGCATGACCCTTTTAAGTTTATCTTCTGTATTACTAAGGACTAAGGTACATGAGTTTAATCAAAAGTAATTATTTAAATTCAAATTTTATTTCATACTTTTACAAAAATACATAGGAATCATAAAAAAATTTGTACATTGAGCGGTTCTGAAATAAAATATCAAATTTGTCGTCAATGATTTACGCGCCTTCTTTAGCGTCTTCTTTCATTGGTTCTTTTTCGGGGTTCTCAGTTGTCGTATTATTTGATTCCGCTTCTGAAAATAAAAATTGATTTTAGCATAAAGCAAAATTTTGAATCAGTATAAGCAGGGCCTGCTCTTCCATAAGGCCTGTTAGGCCCGGGCCTAGGGCCCCCAAATTTTAGGGGCCCCTAAATTTCAGTTTCTATTATGCTAAATGCTGTAAATCCCCAAAATATCGGTAAACTAAAACAATTCGGATACTATACTTAATTTTTTGCTCAATTTTAAGTGAGTAATTGGCCTAACGTTATTGTTTTGATCGATGTTTGTAAGGAGGCCTATAAAATTGTATCCTAAAATTTTATACATGGGTCATATAGCACCATCATTATTGGAAATCATACATAAAATTTTCCGTATAGGGGCCCCCAAAATAGGTTGTGCCTATAGTCTGAGATTTCCTAGAGCAGGCCCTGAGTATAAGAGAACATGGTATCCCCATCTTAAGTTATTCGGTCAGTTGTCTGCCTCGTCACTTGTCTAAGGTTGGAAATTATAAAAACCTCGACAACAATCTTAGTAAGTGAGCTTTCAAGAGGTTAAACTATAAATGTCACAAAGTTTCACGAAATTCTGAAAAAGCAAAAATTGTCTAATTTCCCGGTACTTTAATTTTCACAGAAATTCTTATAATAAAGAGAGATTGACAAAAAAACATTTAACGTATCATAATAAAAAAACATAAAGTGTATAAAACATTTTTAAAACGCTTTTTTTTTTTAACTGAAAGTTTATAACTGAATTAAAAGGGTGGTAAAACAAATAGGTGAAAAACTCCACGACGGCTGGCAAAAACATTTCACCTCATTTTCTCTTTCTTCATTCTTTAAAACTTTCGCATTCAAATTAAGAAACGTTGGTTTTACACACACACACACACACACACACACACACACCAGGGCCGGATTTAAATATATGCCGCCTGAAGGCTACGATTAATCTGCAACACCTGGCACAGTACTTCTCCCACTTCGGGAAAAGATATAGCCGGTTAGTTGCAAAGTAGGGTGGTATGTGCTGTTTAAAATTATCACAACGAATATAAAGGAGTGAAAATTGGTTAATTTGAAATACAATATAATTAGATTATGTAGAAATGGAAAATCAGATATTTTAATTTTTTGAAAACTGATTTAAAATTTGCCGCCCCAAAAAATTCGCCGCTCTAGGCTACATCCTACTTATCCTATTTAGAAATCCGGCCCTGACACACACACACTCAATGCCAGCTGGACCAATCAGCGTGGCATAGAATTTAATGATTAGAGGATAATTTTTTTCTAGGGTCTAGTTTTAGTTCACTACCTAATGCATAGATGGCAGCACCACAGTTTATGCCTTACATTTGCTTGGAGCCGAAGCTCCACAAAAAGCGCACACGATTAATAGATCATCGATGATGAGGAAGATTGTAAGGTCAGCTTTAAAATGAGCTGACTTAACCTTTTCTATTTGAACGACTAAATAGTGCAACTAGATGGCGCTGTTGTTGGAATGTTAAAGACATTAATAAGTAATACTAAAGATATGTGAAAAAGGTAATTAATGGATCACCTTTATTGTACGGTAACTATTGGCGCGATTTTTCAGATTTAGCGATAAATGTTTTTTTGTGGCAACCTGATGTCTTACTTCGACTGATGATTCGAATTATTTGGCTTCGCAACGATGACGTATTCCCGCAACCCTCACTGACCGTTATTTGTTGTTTGCTCATTTCGGTTGGGTTTCTGTTCTGAAAAGTGGCCAGAATACAAACTTTTGGCGCGATTTCGGAAAGTTCGCCAATAGTTACCGTAAAGTAAATGAAGAGTACACGGGAAAAACCGATTGATTTTGCAGAGAAGTTTCCTTAGCAGGCCACTTTGGCGATGATAGAGAGTGATCGCCTAAACTTGTGTAAGTAAACCAGTTCCTACCACAGAGATTATAGTTAAAGTAATAGAGGGGTCACGTGACCTCCAATGATAACGACTGGACGCGCAAGGAGCTCCCAGAAGAGCCCCAATGAAGTCAGTGTTGTAGGTCACGTAATATGCCACGCTAATACTTTAACTACGATCTCTGTGGTTCCTAGCTACCAAGATTCAGGCGATTGGCGATCCCGACACTTGGACCAGCGAAGAAGAAAAAGAGAAACCGGTTTTCTGCCGCCAATGTCATACAATGCGGGCGTCCGCCTATTAAATCAAACGGTTCTTCCCGTGTACTCTTCAAATATCTATCTTTGTAGCCTTTTAAAGCCACCCTTTACCTGGCATCACACACGCTGGCATCGAGCTGGGAGTCCAGACTCCTTCCGGGGTACACGTGTAAACGGACTCCGGCGGCGTGACGGTGGAGACATCTGGCGGTGACCTACATCTGACCTTGCAGGAGGTCCCGTTCTTGGAGTGGGTGCACACCCAGCGGATTTTGTTGCCGTTGGCCAGTCGCCGGATGTCGCAGTTGAGGAAGTCTGCAAGAAGGAGGACGTAAGATCGGAGTCCTTTAAATATATTCCCACAAAATAAAATAATTTTAAAGAAATGTAAGTAGTATACAAACTTATTCCAGAGGCCAGAGGGCACTGTACACGATCCGCTGTATGCAAAACATTGACCTCACACATAGAGTTAGGAAGGAGGAGTAGAGGGGTCTATCAGTTCAAATGGTTTGAAGCAGGATTGGCAGGTTTTTCGAGCTACTGCGCATAACATACTGGCACTGAGGTATCCCAAGATGCACCGCTATAGTGGTTTTTTGAGCTACTGCGCATAACATAGTAACCGAAACTGCTTACATACATGTTGTATACAGCGCCCACTAGAAGCCACTTTCTGAAACTCTGCCCCTAACCGCCATCTTTTGTCACTTGGAACGGTGGTAGGGGTTAGGAGGAGTTGTAATTCTTCATCAGCTTCACTTTATTAACCCATTAATGCCTGGAGTCCCTTTTTAGGGATACTTTAAAAAAAATTCGTAATTTTTAATGAATCAACTTTTCAATTAAAAAATTGCTCCGATGTATTCAAAAGTGTACACTTCAACTGACCCAAGGGCATTGACGCTGTTTAAGGCAACTTTTCCGGTAAAACTCTTAACATTTTAGTCTCATAACCTTAAATTAGCGCCACCTGAAAGGATCTTAATGGGTTAAATGGTTATTTCTTCGAAAAGAGTTGCTTTCTTCTTTACTGCCCCTCCTCCTTTCTAGACATACATGGGCCGCTCTATTCCCTTTCCTAACTCTATGTCCTCACAGTCATTAAATCGTGTGTCATATTCTTCACGAAAGCTACTTACAGAATTCGCAATTCGGTCCTCTGTATTCCGAGGTGCATCCGCACACTCCTGGACTGGCACATTTCCCCCCGTTGAGGCACGTCTGGTGGCACACGGCTGCGCAAGAAATGGCAAGACATGTTTATTAGGGTGGGACGAAAAAAACTTTTTATTTTACTTCGGATCGCTATAGTCCGGAAAAGTTGCCATTGGTAAGGACATGAGACACATTCACTAATTATTATTTTATCATTCATTTATCTTCCGTTCGCGCAATGCCATCAAAGTTTGAAAAATTTGTCCAAAAAAAAAAAAAATTAAGCACGATAGGGTAGACTGACCAGTGAGTGAACTGGCCCCAGTGAATGAACATTTGGTAAATATAATTTTAAAAAATAAGGATTGAGAATCATTATACTATGTGGATTGGCAACACTGACTTCCTCCCATGTAGTAGGAAGCTATCTGACATATGGTTGGTTGTCCTGGTCATTATATCCTGGTGTTCATTCACTGGCGAACGTGACGCCTTGAACGTTCATTCACTGGTTAGTCTACCCTAGATGTCTTTAGTTGCGTTCCAATTCATGAATTAACTACTAAAAGTATGTAAAATCAAAATATATGCACTTATCATACATTTGTGTTTGTGTCAGATCTTTCGGATTTATTGCCGCCCAACGCAGTACAAAATGCGGAAAATTCTTAGATTTTGCAAAATTGACAGGTATGACAATGTATAATAGGTGCATAAATGTTTGATTTTACGTACTTTTAGTAGTTAATTCATGATATAGGAAAGCAACTAAAAACATCTATCGTGCACAAAAAAATTTAAAAATTTCAAACGTTGATGGCATTGCGCGAACGGAAGATAAAGTAATAATAAAAATTGGTGTATTTTTCACGTCTTTACTAATGGCAACTTTTCCGCACAAAAGCGATCCGAAATAAAATAAAAAGTTTTTTTCGGCCCACCCTAATGTTTATTTCTGAGGTTTCTTGTAAAATTTGAAGACCTTAGTGGAATAACGTGCCAAGTGACTAAGAGGTCAAAACGAGAAAATGGGCTTTAAAGTTTTTGCTTTGCACTCAGATCTGTTAAAAATTGTGTTTTCAAAATGTTAAAAATATACTTGTCTTAAAGCTTATGAAAAAGAGGAAACTGTTAGCATTAAAGAAGTTGGTGATATCTTCACCGACACAAAAGTATCACATTTTTCGAAAATGTCACTTGACAAGTTTTTTCACTATAAGCTCTTCAATTGTGTATCTCGTTTTTAAAATTTTAATAAATTAAATTTCCTATGATTAGCCAGGATGGATTTTGACTATCCTGGCTAATCATAGGAAAGACTAATAGTCTTGGAATGATCAACTTTAATGCACATATATATTTGCAAAACGAGAAAATGGCTCTATAAAGTTTTACTTTGCACTCAGATCTATTAAATATAGTGTTTTCAAAATGTAACAAATATACTTATCTTAAAGCTTTTGAAAAAGAGGAAACTGTTACCGTTAAAGAAGTTGGCTACCTTCACTGACACACAAATATCACATTTTTCGAAAATGTCACTTGACACGTTTTTTCACTATAAGCTTTTCAATTATGTGTCTGCTTTTTAAATTATAATAAATTATATTTCCTATGCTTGGCGAGGATGGATTTTGACTAATAGTCTGGTAATTATTAACTTTATTATACAGGGTGTCCCCAAATGGACTACCTGTTTTTAAAAGTTAATAAAAAAAGAAATGGATAGAGATATATTAACACGATTCTTGTAGAAAACGAATGAGTCATGTCTGGATTTCGATATTGAACACTTTATTATGTAGGTTATGTTTATTATGTTATTACACTTTATTCAGTTCAATTGAACCGACAGATGGCGCTTCAATACTGTGTGTTGTCTGTATGAAAGAACTAGGCATGCGTATATACCAAAAAGAAGGACACGTGGTCAGAGCTGAAAATTTCTGACCACGTGTTCTTCTGTTCGGTGTATACGCAATTTAGTTCTTTCATACAGCCAACACACGGTATTGAAGCGCCATCTGTCGGTTAAATTGAACATAATAAAGTGAAATAGCGTAATAAGCATAACTAACATAATAAAGTGTTCCATATCAAATTCCAGGCATGACTCATTCGTTTTCTGCAAGAATTGTGTTAATATCTCTTTATATACTGAGTTTCTATCACAAGGGTGTACTTGCAATACTCATATTCTCTAAAAAAAATAACTATAGGGTCCAGCCAACTCAATGGCGACTTTGTCCAATTGAATTTACCATTTTCCAAAATCACCAATAAACGGACCGGGCCCTATATTTTAGTTATGCTTCGGAGTAGGCAAGTTTTGAAACCAAATCCTTCATCAGTGTCATGTTTGTTCGTTAGATCGTTGGCGAAACAGTTATTTGCAAACTGGGTTACTAAGAAAGGCAGAACATGCCGCAGTTTGGCATTTAAATTTTCTTTTAGAATCAAGATTTCTATTGCAGGAATAAATAACTTATTCGAATTTTTATACAGTCCTTGCCAACCTAACTGCGGTGAAAACAAGGAGTGAAAAGGCAGAGCGAAAAGCGCGATTGGTATTTTAGTTGGAATCTCTTGTAAGGTAATATTTACATACAAAATGATCTGAATACAATTTAACCAAAATACACTTTTCATTCTGATAAAATTGCCAGATTTTCTCAAATAATATTCAAATCTGGTAAACCTTAAACGAAATTAATGTTTTAAACATGTTTTCTCTATGGATTCAGAAATAATTTATGGAACTCTTTACAGCCGCGGAGGGATCTTCTCCACAGCATATTTTTATTAACCCAACTTAGCTTGGCAAGGAGTGTAGATAATATAAATTTATTCAAATCTCACGTTCACAAGCCGGGAAGTTTTTAGTGGGTTTCCAAACTCCACCTGCGTGCCAACACTTATTTGTTTTGTATGTAGAGTTGTCTGGGAAAAGATATCCTTCTTCGCAGGTCACACCACAGTCCCTAGAAGAAAAAGGGATTCTTACGGTCATTTAACCAACTACATTAATAATGGGTACCAAGCATGCGTGGGAACTAAAACACTGGGGGTTCCGCGTGAGGCTGACCACCATACCGGGACATATGCCTAGCACCCCAGAGCTCTTGGTTACGAAAGCTGAAATTAGCACGGCAGGCCTTGGTCCAGTAATGGGCTGTTGCGCCGAGGAGTTTAGTTTAGTTTTTAACCTACTACCAAAGAGTTTCTATAGTATGGCATGGTAGGGTGGGGTACATATATATTCCGGCTTGTGTGCTTGATCACAGACCCGCTTATAAGCCTTCGTCAATCAAGACAGACACAGACTGAGTTTTTACTGTCACAGAGAAGGAAGTAAACACAGGGCTAAGGCGGAAATCGAATCCACACCCGTTACAGCGCTCAGACTGCTGGCCTGCAATGCTAAGCACTCGGCCATCCGGGCCCCAATTCTATAGTATGGTAGATGAACGACTCGTACTGAGCTGCCGTCGGCAGCCATGCCTACACTACGGAGCCCGAATAGAGTGGCAAAGGTGCTTTTTAATTTATAATTTTGATACTGAGAAAGGAAGTACACCCAGGGCAAAGGTGGGAATCGGACCCGTTACAGTGCGTGGAATGCTAGCGTTATGGCCTGCGATCCCAACCACTCGGCCATCGGCCTCCAAATGCCACCTTATGTTGTCTCCGTGTTGGTCCATGGTTCTATTTGCCAGTTTCGGTCTCTACCTTACTATAGAACTCTTTGCCTACTACAGAAACCCTGGACCTTAGGGGTAAAAAAAGAGTCAAATTCTGCATTTTTGTGCGGGTTAAGCGGGATTTCGTCTAAAGCTATTTCGCATTAAAAGATATCGTTAGCAAGAGCCCAAAGCTTTTAAGGCCGGGGAAATGCTTTCAGATCATGTCAAGTGAGATTGCTTTAACGAGGTTGAACCGTATGAAAAATATAAAGTAATAAAAGCATTGCGATGGGGAAGAAAATCCGAAGTAGACATTTTGTGTCTTCTATTCGTTTTGGACTGTGCTAATTCTGAAAAAGTGGTTTTTAAGCATCGGTTCCCCTGTCTGAAATCACTCTGCAGCTCGAACTAAGACACCTAAGGGACTTCAAATTTCGTTTACAAGTTCTCAGCATCTGTCGGATGTCATAATAAGGTTTTTGAAAAAAATCGCTGTAGAAATTGTATGTTATAAAGAAGGTTATATTGAAATTCCATTACAGAGTATATATAATATCCTTTAACCTTGATTATTGAAGGGGTTGATTTATTGAATGGAAATTGGAAGACGTGTGGCGTTACCTTAGTTTTCCCAAGATTTTCTTACCCAATTTTGTTTTCTAAGTATCAAACTATCTATACCATGGCTATCCAGAATGTAAGCTTCGAAAAGACTTTCTTCCTCCATCCCTTCGCTGTGTTTTCTAGGAAACGAGGGGAACATCGCTTTTCTAAACCAAGCGCGTTTGAGGTTAACAATCAAAACAGTTAGTAGTAACCAAGTAGGGTGTGGAAAAGACACGCTTAAGCCGTTTCGAAGAAAACCGCATGCGGGGATGGGGAGGAAAATGCTTTAAAAGCTTACATTCTAAATAGACCTACTATAAAAAACGGAGAAGAAAAATTAAAGTTAGTATACCATTAAAACCATCGCCGAAAATGATAAGTGTGCATGAAAAACATACATTTAGAGAACAAAAAAAATTCTGTTATGCTACACAAAAAAAAAATGGTGCGTTATAAGTTAAAAGTGACAGATGAACAAAATGGAAGAAAATACTTATTAAAAACTAACAGTAAACGCTTTAAATGTGCTTCAATATTAAAATTAATACTTATGTAAAAAGTAACTTAAAAGCAAAAATGTATACCTTTTGTTGAAATTGTATTATTACTTCAAAAAAAGAATATTTCTTTGAAACATATACTTAAATACAAAAGCTTTAGGAAGTTTCTACTACTCAGAGATAGATTTTTAAATTTATACTTACACTTCATTATGAGTAGAATTGCAAACAACCTTTGCATGATCTGGTGTAAGAGGGCGATTACATCTGCCAACTGTTTCAGTAAAAAATAATATGCAATGAAAAGAAGTAAGTAGTTAATTGTATGCAACAAAATTAAGTTTAATTACTTAAAATTTTCCTTTTAGATATTACTTTAAAAGATACGACACGTGAAACACATTTTATCAAAGCTAATATGTAAGAAATAGATATCTAATCATAGTTAATAGTAGAGAGTTATGGGCACTTATTTAAATCATAAATGAGTTAAACAGAAAGCTATTCTAAAATTTACCTTTTAGGAGTTTAAAAAATTAATCCATTAAAAAATATCTATTCATAGCAGCATTAAAATACTATTAGTTTCTTTCATGTACTGCTTAATGTACATAAAAATTAATCAGCATCGAATTCTTTCTCTTATTTTATATCGTTGTCTATCTACGTATCCTTACTCGGATCTATGTATAAACAATTCCTCATCATACGAAATTCTGAAAACTATATTCATTAGCTAAATTTATTAATATATTAAATCTTATGCATGTAAAAATAACTCACCATATTCATTATTGTAAACATCATAACGCGTATGATCATTTCCACCACCGTATCCATGACCATACCCGTTTCCATAATATCCATGACCATACCCGTGACCATAATATCCATATCCACCATACCTCGGCATGAACATGTTCGAAGAAGATCGCATGACCATGTACGGGAAGATAGAGTACATCGCAGCGGTACTGGCCCTACCAGCCAAAAATCCTCCAGCACCGCCTAGAGCCAAACCAGCCCCTAGACCAGCTGCACCCATGCCCATACCGCCCATACCACCTCTTCTGCCACCCATGCCATACGGACTAGGTTGCGACCCATAGTACTTGTTCGTATGGGGTTTCGATGAGCCCATGCCCATTATTGATCCAAGGAACCCTTTCTGCTTCAGAGGTTGGGAGTTCATGTTGGCTCCGGTCGGCAGACCGCCGTGGTTCATGTACGCTGGGGATGGCATGCCCGACTGGGGATGCCATACGTTGCTGCCCAAGGTCTGGGGAGGGTAGCTCTGTTGTCTTGGGTAGTTCGCCCCTGGGATTCCTACGCCTGGTTGTCTTGGGTAATTTCCTGATTGTACGTTGCCTGGGTAAGATGGATTCGGAACACCTCCGGGTTGCCTTGGGTAATTTCCAGACTGTACGTTGCCTGGGTAAGAGGGATTCGGAACGCCACCAGGTTGTCTTGGGTAATTTCCGGATTGTACGTTGCCTGGGTAAGAGGGAGGCGGGACAACACCGGGTTGCCTTGGGTAATTTCCGGATTGTACGTTGCCTGGGTAAGCTGGAGGCGCAACACCACCAGATTGTTGAGGATTGGTGGGGAAGCCAGGTTGTCTTGGGTAATTTCCAGACTGTACGTTGCCTGGGTAAGCTGGAGGCGCAACACCACCCGATTGCTGAGGATTGGTAGGGAAGCCCGGCTGTCTTGGATAATTTGCTCCTGGAACTCCAACTGATGGCTGCCCTGTTAATGTAAAAGAATTGTTTTATGTTAGTGAATTAAAATGGTGAAAAGTGCTTGTTGTGACCAAGTTGCGTTTATACTTCAAAGCATGCTATGCCTTTTTGTAAGAATGCTACAAATGTAGTATGTATAAACAATCAATCGTATTATTGGGTCATGTTGGTTAACTTCTTTACCAGAGGTCCAACTACTTGAAAACTTGTAAAATTCACTTTGCAGCCTAATTTAATTTTTTTCTAAATACTAACTTTTTTATTATAAAACATATTTCGAAAAATATTTACATACAGATTATATGCGACTTTTCTTCGGAGTGAAGATTATAACAATGACAGACAAGACTAGTTTGCTTCTGAAGATACAGATTCTTCGATAGATATTTTAGATTAAGGAAGTACATATTGTTTAGTAAAAGTAACAAATTCCTTTTAATTCAACGATCCAACAGAATATCGTTATGGAATAATGGAGCAAGTAATTTTAGATTATTAATTTTTTTAACTATAACTAACCTATAATGTACATGACATACCTTGTTTATTTAACAAACATTTCCTCTTCATTGTATCACAAATGACCAACCACCTCAACTTATATTAAAAATCTAAATCAAGGACTTCTTGTGGTGCCTCTCCAAGCGCGAATCAATTAGCAGAAGGAAAAAAATGGACAGCGAAACTACTTTAAATTACTAGTGATTATGGTTCTTATCTCTTAATTTTTTCTTCTCTTAAATTAGCCTATTGATGTTTTTTGCCCACTGCTGTCAGCCATCACCAACAAACACAATCCTACATAGGGTATAATTTAGAAACCCTGTTTAAATATCTCAAACGAAACAATTCAAAAACTCACCAAGCATATGATTACTTCACTCCAAACTACGAATCTCATTAGACGCGTTTAGAGGTGCGTTTACATGAGCCACCGAATCCATGGATTGAAGAGCAAACTCAGCAATTTTTCCCTCTTGTGGAATTTAACCCAGACAGAACCGGAATTGCAGGGTTCATTGGGGGTTTTGCAAACCCTTCAATGCAGGAGGGTTTGATGTTTCATACCATGGATTCGGCCACAGACTATCATTTGGGTTAGAAATCCTGTTAGATCTCTTTTCCCCCTAATGGGGATATTGGCATTCCATGGATTCGATGGCTCATGTAAATGCGCCCTACATGAGCTATTGAATCCATGGAAACCCAAACCCTCGATTAGGGGAAAAAGTGGTCGAGCAGGATTTCTAACCCAAATGATAGTATGTGGGCCGATGGTATGAAACATCAAACTCTCCTACATTGGAGGAATCTCCTTGATCATTCTCCTACATTGCGAACCCCCCTAATGAACCCTGCAATTTCGGTTCTGCCTGGGAGAAAATCCCCAAGAGGGAACAATTGTGGAGTTTGTTCTTCATTCCATAGATTCGATGGCTCGTGTAAACGAGCCTATTGTTACGATTTTCTACCTTATGTGGGATTTTCGTATATGCAGCGCCCAACCACAAAACGTAACATCCACGCTAGATGGCGCTGAATTACCACTACGTTACTATACCTAAACCGACCTTAAGTTTGCAGTATACAAATGTTCTACGAGAAAAAGGGTAAATAGTTCTCATTTTTGAGTGCGAGAATCGAATACAAAAAGGTATTTCACATTCAATAAACAAATTTATTTGTTATTTCAAGACATAAATTTATTATTTTTATTAGTTCAGCTTCAGTTAGAGTGTTATTTTAATTATTTTTTTCCTTCGATTTTGACGTAACAGGGCGCACGAATATCAGGGTCGAAAATAGCAGACAATCAGAGTACGCGATTTTGCGGCGCCAGACGGGTTGTTTACCAAGTTTCTTCCGCTCAGTACATTTCTCTGCTGCAAACTTAAGCTCGGTTTTGGTATACCAGTCATATAGATTATAATACTTATTGTGTTATTGTTGTTTTAGAAGCCGAAGTTACTCATCGGCGTTAGCATACGATGCCGCTCGAAGATCCATCAGGTGACCGCTCAGGCGTCGACCTCGTTGCTTAATTATGGTTCTAAATTAGGAGGCGTTATTGACTGTGTTAAAGCTCATAGACAGTCGTTAACGATTAAATGTTTGGTTGGTAGTTGTATTATCGGCTTGTGTGCTTGATCAGAGACCTGCTTAGTCAAATTAAAAAAGGCGCAGACAAAATTTTTACTGACGAAGAGCGAGAAATTACACCTAGGGCGAAGGCGGGAATCGAGCCCACACCTGGTACAGTGCGCAGACCTTTAGCGTAATGGTCAGCGATCTTAACCACTCGGCCATCGAACTTTTGGAAGCTTTTGGACGACCTAGGCGCGCAACGCCTTCCACGTCCTATGTGGCAGAATTTGGAAACATGGCTATCGAAGTAATGTCGGCCGCGGCGTAGGAATACATGGGGGGGGGGGGGGAGCCAATAGGCTCGCAGGATAGTACACATGTCAGAAAAAGTTACAATTTTTGGCCAAATAGAATTTTTTGTTTTATAGATTTTTTGGTGGGAGTTTTTGGGATTTTTTAGGATTTTTTTGGTGGCCATCTGGAGACGAAACAAGAAAATAGAGAAAAATATGTACAATTTGGAAAATATATACAGATTAGCAGTTTACACTGTTATCGATTGGGACGCTCTGGGGCGTCTGACATTGCGTGGTAGCGTAAAGTCGTAATCAGGGAGAGTTAAAATTGCAGGATTTCCTGAAGATTCAAGTTTAACATAGAAGTTGTTTGCCAACTTCTCAATAAATTGGGTCAGAGAAGTGATGCCGAGGGCTCGCCTGATGTCCTCGTTTCGCAGGAACCACCGTGCTCCAGCAACGTGTTTCCGCAAAGTTTTGTTTTGGAGGTTGTCAAATTTTCTTAATCTACTTTTGGCTGCCGATCCCCAGACTGGGGCAGCATAGGTTAGAATGGGTCGAAGAAGCGACTTGTAAAGAAGCAGTTTGTTTGGGATGTTAAGCGGGGATTTTTTTCCCCATGAATGGGTATAAGCTGCAAAGGGCTTTTCGGTATTTATCAGTGATATAATTAACGTGGTCTTGCCACCTTAATTTGCTGTCCAGGAAAACCCCCAGGTACTTGACATTACCACTCGGTCATCCCGGGGCACTAAACGATTAAATTACCAACTCCCCTTCAGGGACATGTCTAAATTGCGGAGGTGGCGACAGATGGCAACATCTGTCATGTGTTTGTGTGTGTCTTGTGTTGTTCTACTTGACGATGGTTTATAAGCGGGTCCTTGCGACCAAGCACACAAGCCTGAAAATATATGCCTACCAACCAACCAACCAACCAAATTACAAGGCCCGTCCGCGGCCGAGTGGTTAAGGCATCTGCCTCAGGATTCAGCCTTCTCAGAAGTGCGGGGGTTCGAATCCCACATACACTCTTAAAACGAATGAGCGATTTTAACTCAGTCTGATTTATTTTCACTCCTCCAGTCTGGAAAATGCACTTCTCCTTTTGGAGTGGATCCTTAATCCTTTGTTTGTTAAGCCTCCGACAGGATCACTCCAAACGAGTGATTTTAACTCAGTCTGAGATAATATTCACTCCTTTCCAGTGTCGAAAATGCACTTCTCCAACTGGAGTGGAATTCACTCTTTTGTTTTAAGAGTGATACTGGCAGTCATCCTATAAATCGCATATCTGTACTGGGAAAGAGTAGAAAATCCAACTCGTGACGGATGGGCCCGAGTGCACTGGGGCAGACGTGCTCGTTGGAGTCCAAAGTCCCGGTGGCGTCAGCGTACGATGCATCTCGAAGTTCCGTTGGGTGCCCGCCTCAGGTGTCGACCTCGTCACTTGACCAGGGTTCTAAATTACGAGGCGTTAATGGCTATGTTAAAGCTCCGAAAGGAGGCTAGAAATAGGCAGCCGGGAACGATACCAAATTACAGACTCTTACCTCCAGGTGGGCTATAGGGCGGCGGTGCAACTCCTTGATTCGGGGCAGAAGGGCTGTATGGCGGCGGGCGCTCTCTAGGGCTGTAGGGAGGCGGCTGTTGGTTGTTCACAGTCCCAGGATCCCTGTAGTTCGGGTTCTGCGCGGGCTGCTTGTTGACGACGGGTTCCCTGGGCGCCGAGGGTTTGGGAGCAGGGGGCTGGGGTTTTGGTTGTGGGGCAGGTGGACTTGGGTACCTAAGAAAAGAAAATATCAACATGGTCATTAAGAGGGACTGTCAGTCCCATATAGAGCTAATTGCATTAGTATTGGAATCACAACTTCGGCAGAAGTATTGCTTTGCGATGTTAGCCCCGTTTACTCAGGTATGGGAATCCATTTTAGGTTCCGACTAATTTTTACCCTTTTATATTCTACTTAACTGCAGTATCATTGAAGTGTTAGAAGACAAATAATTAAAATTAAAACTTAAATAGGGGCATGCCTTGCCTTGTGACTCGTCACGCCTTATAGGCGCATGAGGCCGCAATTGTTGAAATCCAGTTCCTCCGGTTCACTGCGGATTCCCTAGCAACGCCCAGCTGGCTAACCAAGATGGTCTCTCTCCTTCAAGATGTTTCTTCGCCACGTCAGCCTTGGTCGTCCCCTCTTCCTTTTACCGTCCGGCGACCAAGTTAAAGCGATCCGTTCATTAGAATCGGGCTCCTTCTTAGTACATGGCCTACCGAATGCCATCTCTTGATCATTATGTCATTTGACAAGGGTTTGTCTGCTGTTTTGTTATATAGGTTATGGTTTGAAATTTTTTAAATAGGGCATAAAGGGTTAAAAACAACATCGGTACCTGGTTTCCGTCCTGCCCCGGTCTCTTGATCTGTCCACGGTGCTGCCCCGGGACGATGACGAACCGCGGCTGGAACTGCCTCTGGATCCGCCTCGACTGCCGCCTCCGCGACTACCGCCGCCTCGACCGCCTCTTCCATGTCTATAGAGGGAAAATACTAAGTATATTAAAGACACTAAACAAATTCTCGTCAAATTTATGGTTTTAAACTGACAATTGAAGAGCTAAGTGGCAGAACTTGCTAAGTGACACTTTTAAAATAATTGAGATTTTGTATCAATGGACGTATTACTTGTCACTGCTAATCGATATCTTGAGAAAGTTCCTGAGCTCAAAACTAGTTGAAAGAAATAAGAAGATTGTGTTCTACAAAACCATCATAAGGCAAGTGTTTACTTATGGCTCAGAAACCTTGATGGGCCATGACAAAATCGCATGAAAAAATAGATTGGTCATCTTTCAAAGAAATGTTTTGAGGAAAATTATGGGTGAAATGAATATCAATGGGATATGGAGGCACAGATATATAACATTGAACTGTTTAAGATATATAGGGAGGCAGATATCATCGACTACATAAAAGTCAACCGGATGAAATTTGCTATACATCTGTGCAGAATGAACCGTGAATCTTTAACATCAAGAGTCTTTCACTATAAACCAATCGGCATCAGGGAAAGCGTGAGGACCAAACTTCGATGGATTGACTGTGTCGACTTGGATTTTAGAATTAAAAGTACAAAACTGGAGGTCGTTTTCCAAAACAAGATCAGAATGGAAGAAGATTCTGAAGAAGGCCCACCAAGGTATGTCGAGCCAATAAGTAAGAAGAAGGACGTATTACTAACTTCTTTATAACGATAGCAAGTTTTCCCTTTTTATAAACTTTAGAGTTTAGCATATTTTTTAAGGTTTAAGTTAGTTTAGCATATTTTTACGGTTTTCAAATGCCGTTTTCAACAATCCGAGTGCAAACTGAACACTTTCAAGTGCATTTTCTCGTTTTCAACTTTTCGTCAGTTTACACGTTCTGCAATACCTCCAAAAGCCCGTCAAGAAACTCCCGGTTTTAAACTGACTGAGTTAACAGAAAGAAACGTCAAATGTACTAAGAATTTCTGTCTCAAATTTACGAAACAAAACACGCAGCAAAAAATCCCTTCAAATTTACGGTTTTTAAACTGACAGTTGTGTACCTTTGTAGACTCTTCCATGTATATGGAGGTGGAAAAATAGTAAGTAGATTATGCATACCTCCCCAAAAAATTCAAGTAAAATATACGGTTTTAAACTTACAGTTTTGAAGGGTGCGTAATAGTAAGCATACACACTGCAAAAAATCCGGTTAAATTTACGGTTTTAAACTGACACTTGGACAGTGTGTGCAATAGTAAGCATATCCCACACTGCAAAATATCCCGTCCGCTAGGCGAAGATAGCGAGTCATCGCCTAAACAGGTCAAAAGAAACCAGTATTGCGTTTATTATCTCCATGATCGAAATTCACGCCAGACACTAGTTTTACGCTTGAACCGAGCTAAAAGAAAAGATAGACAAATCGGTTTCGGATCGTCACCACTCGCCAAGCAAACCTCTATAAGCACAAATTCCTAGTCGATGAAACGGTTGACCCTTGGTGTACAACTCGTCAAACCAAATTTAAATTTTAAAATTTTTGACACCCCCCCCCCTAAAAAAATCAGTTTTGCATTAGCAAATTAGCCATATTAATGATATTACGTTTTCAAACAAAGCTTGCCGGTTGCGAAAGGCTAGAAAGTGTGCTTCCGTATCCAATTCCGGTCCCCGACTTCCGTTCGTCCGAAGTGACGCTGTTTTGTTGTGGAGTTTGTTTAAATTTTTCTCTTCAAAATAAAATTGCAGGGGTTTGGAGTAACATGTCACATGTAATACTGTTACTTGCACGAGTAAAGGGACCAGTGCTGGATTTCGGCCTAGGCCTCTACAAGGCCCTGGCCTAGGGGCCCAGTCAGGAATGGGGCCCTTCATAGAGTCAAGAAATAATGCAGTCATTTGACTATGATGACGTCATTCGTTCTTTTGCACAGAAAAAAATTGGCCGGGTCGCCGTGTGATTTATAAATGTTATAGAGAGAAACTATAGTAGCATCCTGCATTTTTCTGATGTTTATTTATATCGATTAAAAAATATATGTTCTGTACTAGTGTATTTAATTTGCTTAATTTCCGAAATATCTTCGAGATGGTGGGGGTCCCGAATTTCAATGCCTACGGGCCCTGGGTCTTTAAATCCGACACTGGAAGGGACACATTTTGTGTGAATCGAATCTGTTCAAGGATTGGTGTTTCCTGCTTCGGCACCCGAAGTGTTTTTTAGAATGTTCCAACAATTCGTTAATGAAATAATTGCGACGTTTGTTTGGGACTAGAGGAAGTTGATAGGAAAGCTTTAATATATTCTAAGTCCTTCATCGGCAACCTGCGGACCTATGAGGATTTTAATTAAAAGATTCTGTACAACCAAAAAACATAACACTTTCAAAAACCAAAACGTTTAAAACAAAAATTTTCCTTGCATTTATCGAACTGTTGGAAAATTAAATATTATTTAAAAAACACAAATTTTATTGTAGCTAAATCACTTAAATATTTATCTCAATGAGAGACAAATTAAAGAGTCGTAGAAGAATATTATGAATCATAATTAGAAAAAAATTCAACAACAACTTATTTCAACAGCGCCAAAATGATTTCTCAAATAATGATTTAATTTTTTGGCTTATATTTTTTTTTTACATCCTTTCAAAGGGGAATTCAATTCGATAATTTGAATATTTCCTCAAAAGTGTGGTAATCAATTGAAGATTTTGTACTCGAACTATTCGTGGCAAAATAGATTTTTTTAAATTAGGAAAACAAAGGTAAACTTCATGATTTTTTTTCTGTCGGAAAGAAATATGGGAAACCTATGTTCCTTGTTTTTTAGCAATCTTTACATTTCAAACAACTTTCTAACACTGTTTTGTTTAATTGCTTAATTTATTTGTGAAAAATGAAAGAAACTTTAGTGCACAAATTCGAGTTTTTGTGTGTGTCAGTGTAATTCAACCAACGCTATCAAAGTATTGGCAAAAGAACCTCAAAGAAGTGGAAGAACATGCTAAGTGACAAAAAGGTAAAAACGAGAAAATGAGGTTTAAAGTTTTTAGTTTTCTCTCAGATCTGTTGAAAACGGTACTTTCAAACCGTAAAAAATGTACTAAACTTAAATTTTATGAAAAAGGAGAAACTTATTATCATTAAAGAAGTTAGTAATGTGTTGATTGACACAAAAATTTCAACTTTTTCAAAAATGTCACTTAGCACGTTCTTCCACTAAGCTCTTCAATTGGACTGTCATTCATCAAGTATTTCTAAGGGTCAAATATATCGTAAAACTTATCATTCTCCACAATCTTTGAAGATTAGAAACAAGATAAATTCTGCCTCTTTTCTAATTTGAGGTTTTGTGTGAGTAAAGCCCATTTGCCTAAATAAAAACTCTGTTTACTATGGCATATATTTATCTTTCAAGCAGTTTCATAGCGGTTCTAGAATTTTCTAAAAAAATTTAATAAAAGTTCATTCTCTTATATATACTATAATATCTTTCATTTTGCCTGAATTTTTGCAATTCTTACTATGGAAAAAATTTCATAACTGAAATTTCCATTCAATTTCATAAAAAAATCAAATAAATACTTTTGTAAATTAAGCAAGTTCTATAGTAGTTCCATAATTATTTTTAAATTATAAAGGTTCTTTCTCGTACTATCTTTCATTTTGTCTGAATTTTTGGTATTTCGTACTATGGAAAAACTTATTTCTCAAAATTTCACAGCTGAAATTTCTATTCAATTTCATAAAAATATATCAAATAAAGTAATTATATTCTAAAGCGATTTCTATAAAGAGCCCAATTTTTTTTTTAATTCAATCAATTCATTCTTACTCATCAATTCATTTCTATCCCATTAAAAAAAATATTTCGTATTATAGAAAATTTTATTGCTCGAAATTCATGATCTTGAATTGTTCATTCGATTTCTTAAATAAAGTACAATAAAAGAGTAATTCTGCAAATCGTGTTCTTCCGTAATAAATAGGATGAAAATAACAATTATATCGTAAAGAAATGTCTCTGAAAATTATTAATGGTAGCCAAACAAAAATTATAATAAGATCTCATTTCCGCTCTCAAATATTGTTTTTAATAAATAGTCAATTTTATCGCTCAAAACAGATTTCTCAAGTTTTAGTCGTAGCTTTTCAAAATTTTGGATTCTGCAATAATTTAGTTTCTTTAGGGATTTACTTAAAAAAATTCTTTTCATATTTTTTTCATTTACAAAACAAACAACTAATGGCAGCAAAATCAATAAGAATACAACATTAGTGCTGGTAAATGTAACGCCTAGTACTCGTGTGCTGTAATTTTCAAGCACACGCGACTCAGCTGCGATCCGTTTTGAATTCCCCGCTTAGCAGAAAATATGGACATTGAAAATAAGGTCACGGCGTTATACCATGCTGCTCAAGCTAAGACATTACATCAAATCAAAGTTCTGTAAGATAGTGTTTACAGCATCAGCTGCAATCAAATACAGCTACACGCACTGTAAATATGCTGTTTTTTACATGTAGCTTTTTTAGTGAACTATTAAAGGCTAAAAAATTATTTTCAGTTTATCTACATAAAATCTTGATTATGAAAACTGATATAATATACTGGAGACTTGAAACCCACAAAGGCTGTTACTCAAATGATTTATAAACAAATTTGTACCATAAAACCATTTCATCTTTGATATTTAAAAAAAATATCTCTTTAGTACCAGGGACGAAAAATTAATTAGTGAAGTCTTTTAAAAGTTTATGGAAAACTTTAAAATCCCTTTTTTAGATATTGATAGCTGGTATCAGTATAGTTTATCGACGGAAGTCCGGTAACTAATTGTGAGACATGTTGTAGTGAAATTGAAAGAGATTTGCTACTATGTCCCATGACATAATGGCGATAACTCTTAGGAATCGGCTGGGAATGGAATACTTCTCCGAAATATTGACAATTAGGACTACGAGGGGGCTCTTAAACTCCTCAAAAGGCGTAAATCCAATTGTACTTCAATTTTTTAAATAATTAATGGGGATAAAGCCGGGTATATAAAAAAAATGTTTGTTTATAAAGTAACGAAGCTTTAGGAACAAGCACAATTGCGATTTTTTTTAAAAATATCCTTTTCGTTAGCAGATTGCACTATTTTCGGCGTTTTATAATGATTTTATTTTCTTTCTTTTTGTTCGGATTCCTTCTGTTCGATTATTATTTGCTTGACATTGAAAAAAAAAGAATTTTAAAAATAACTTAATTTATTAATACAATTTAAATTTCGTTAAAACATAGGCAAATTAAGACAAATAATAATCGAACCCAAACAAACGTAAAAGTTATTTAGTTTCATGAGAATTATTTTTAAAAAAATTAAGGTTAAGACGTCTTTGACTTTATCATGCAAAGTTACTTGTACTTCAAGGCAATGCGTCACGAATGCAGTTACGAAGCGTCACAGATACAGTTACATCACAAACAGAACATGCGCCACTGTAAACACAATCTAAGACGAAAATCATGAGGAAAGAACAAACTCACGTGACCATAAAACAGGTGGCGAAGACCAAGAAGGCGATCAGAATCCATTTCGAACTAAGAACTCGCATAATTAAAAAAAAATCGTTCGGTAGGAAACGCTAAATGGAACACCGTTTGTTCCTCTTTCTACTTGAAGGTCCGATTTATCGGAGGACCTTGAAAATGTGCACAACAGAGGAAACTGACTTCAGAACTGGACTGCAAAAGTTGACGCCCACTGTTTGTCGAACGGCAGGATGACAAAGTGTGACGTCCAACAACATGTGGCGCCCCGAACGAATGGACATTTTGGTTCCTTCCTGATAAAGGCCCGAACTGTTCGATTATGGGGTTTGTTTTCGTTCGAAATGCGTTGGGAAACGGGGAAAATTTCAGATTGTAGAAGTGGACAGTCAACATGAGTGTTTATTTTTGGACGAAGCGCACGCAGCGGATTTGTTCGCGTTCGCACGCTCTGGCAGTTCGGATTTTTTTTCCGTATTGTTCGGTGTTCCGTCGGATTTGTAATGTTCTTACTGGGAAAGTGACGTCCCTTCTATCAACAAAACATTTCGAAAGCGCCACATTTTCACGTTGGGTGATATCTGCGATATGATATTGTCCCTGAACGATTTATACTTTCAATTGAAGAGCTTAGTGGAAGAACGTGCTAAGTGACATTTTTGATGAAAAAAAACTTAGATTTTCGTGTTAATGAACAGATTGTTCCATCCTTTATAGGTAACAAGATTCCCTTTTTTTTTAAAAAAAAAATTTAGTTTAAGAACACTTTTTTCCTTCCGTAAGAGCCTTTTGTAACGCATCTAACGAAAAACTTTTAAGCACCTTTTCTCCGTTTCGCCTTTTTGTCACTTAGCACGTTCTTCCACTAAGCTCTTCAAGTACGTCATCGTATATTTCTACCCGTTTGGAAACAATGGAACGCGTTATGTGTTGGTATATCAACATTTCTAAAACTTAAAAATAAAGAACTTTTAAGATGTTACAAAACCTATAAATTTCATTACAAAATCTGAAAAGCTATTTTTCATACGGTTAAAACACGAGTATTTTGTGAAATAGATGTAAAATAATTTCAGTGATAATATTAGGCTATGATTTTACTCTGAATTAATAAAATTTTCCCAGTAATTGACAAAAGAAAGGATTTTCCAACTTCTCTCCGTCATAAATGAAATTCTAACTCTTTGTTCTTCTTTGTTCAATTCAATCTTCGTTTCAATTAAGTTTTCAATGCGTGTTCACAAATTCTTTATTTATAATCTTTTAAAAGCGATTAGTTTTAAGACATTTGCTTTATATCCATGGGGCGATTTAGTTTAGAAACCATGGAGACTTCCTAATAAAGAATGGTAATTCCCTAAAATCATTCTTTTCGAAATTCTAACTTCTAAAAAATTATTACTCATAAACATTTTCTCACTAAATATGAAAATCGAAATAACTGCAAAATAAAACAAACTTGAAGGGGAAAAAATGTAATCTGGCTTTTTAATTTTAATTTTTGAAATTACAAAATGACAGATGACGTCACTATTTTAAACATTTTCAACATTTAAATAACCGTATGATATTTTACATTCAAATTTGTTTTGTTTTGTCGTTGCTATTTTCAAGCTGGTAAAAATGAGTGATATGGGTTATTTTTTTTAAATAGGTTTTCTGCCTTTAATCAAATATCGTTTATGAAATTTTATTATTTATCAATTTTTTTATTTAAATATACAGGAAATAAAAATATATGCATAACCACCGCATTATTGTAAGAAAACGTACCTAAAAATAAACAATATGTAGTGAAATGTAGCGTACTGTCACGAGTGTTCTTACATACATTTCCCAACTTTCCCCACAATGACAAATGACAGTGATTGCGCCCTCTAGAAGGAAGAGTGTAGGCTTTATAGCCCATTACCCAACTCGCCAGAAGAGACAGTCACAAGTGACACACAAAGAAGGACGACACAAACACATAGACAAATAACAACATTTATTGACAAGCACAAACATCCATGCCTTTACCGGGATTCGAACCCGATCCCAGCAGCTCCAAAGGCTAGTACACTAACCATTGTGCCGACGGGCCGGCTCACAACAAATTTACTCTATTATGAATGTGCCACAGAGATAAATTAATTTGTAATATAATGGCGCTCGATTTCAAAATTTATAATGAACAATGCCCAATAATTCCTACATTTTATTATTTATACTTTGTATACGTGTCCCTAATATTTACATTATTGAGGAGCTTAATGGAAGAACGTGCCAAGTGACAAAAATGTAAAAACGGGTAAATGAGCTTTAAAGAAATTTTTTTCCACTTAAGGAGGACTCTCTTGGGAATTTCACATCTTGAAATTCGTAATGTTATTCCTATGGAGAATATTCGCAAGTCAATTACAGCTACAAATTTATTAAAAGGTTTCTAGTTTCTTGTATCATTGTAAAGAACGAAAGGAGTAGATGTCATAAAACTAATTTGTTTTGTGAAAATCCCATATTTAGTATTTTTAATAATTTTTTTAAAGTTAGAACTTAATGCGTACTCCATTTTTTACTAACTTAAAAAAAATATTCAAAATACTAAATATGTTGTTTTCACAAAACAAATTAGTTTTATGAAATCTACTACTTTCGTTCTTTACAATGATACAAAAACTAGAAAACTTTTATTAAAATTGTGGCGGTAATTGACTTGCGAAAGTTTTCCATAGGAATAGCATTACGATTTTCCAGATGTGGAATTCGCAAGAGAGTCCTCTTAAATATATTAAAAACGTCACTTACAAAAGGTAAAAAATATACTTAACTTAATGTTTAGGAAAAAAAGAGTAAACTTGTTATTTGTAAAGGATATATTAATATAGAATATATCAATTTTTTCAAAACTGTCACTATTAATTATCTGTATTCTTCTGGAGATCACTTTTGTACAAAAAAATATGTTATTCAGAGTAAATTTTATTTAGAATGGATTGAAAATTTGTGTACATATTACTGTTTGGAGATGCGGTTTAAAATTTGTACATACCTTTTATTAAAAAAAAATTATCATAAGTCTTTCTGCAAAACTGGAATAATTTAGCTTTTGAATTTGAAACGAGTGTAGAATTTCAGAAAAAAAAATGAAACGAGATAGACCAATACCAATATTTATTTGTACTCTAAATTGTATACAAGCATAACGACAAATATTAATGAAAGTGTCATGAAATGTATGAATAAAATAGTAAAATAACGACACAACATTATTAAAAAACATACAAAAATAAATATAATGATTATGAGAAAAACTTGCGCATTCTAAAACACGTACTACTATTCACTTACTAAATGAACATTAATAATTGAGACTTAATAACACATACTTTAGTCCCTTGACAAAAAAGGTTTGTTGTTTTTTAATACAATCATTTTTTGCAAATCAATTGCAACATTGATTTGTTACAGACCATTATGTTTTTATGAACCAGTTCTTTGAAATCAGCAAGAACTCTTTGTTATGCTTATCGAATGATCTAAGATGATCAATGGAATGTGCAGCAGTGCATGGTAATCTTTGATATTCTTAAAATTTTCAAATTGTATTCAATTTTCAATTGTTGTAGTAAAGTTCTGCACCCCCCCCCCCTATTTTTTTATTACTGTTTAGATTGATTGATAATGTTTGAAATATACCACAACACTTCTAAAAGCGTGTAAGTTCGCTGCAACAATTATGATACAATGTCCTCTCTTAATAGTTTTCTGCAAACAGACTTCAACGTACATCCAGTAAAACACGCGTATATTTCCTACCATATATACAGCCTTACATAAGGTCATGCTCAATCACCTACGAAATTGCAACCACAACAGCGACAAGGCAATCAATCCGATCCAACTGACCACCAAAGACGTTGCGGATGACACTCTGCTCCCCGGTGTCGGCGGCATGGTGTAGATGATGGTCCGTGCCTTGCTGACCACCGGTGTCGTGGGTGTCTCTTCTGGAGTAGTGGATACGGTTTCGGTGGATTTTGGTTAAATGGATATAGCTGTAATGTTCTTTAATCTTAATAGTTTTGTACTAAGTGTTCTCAAAGTTCTAACACCAGCGCAAACACGCATATTTGCTATTACAGCAGTAGGAAAGTCATACTTAATCACCTACGAAATTAGAACCTACCACAATACAGAACTTTGACCAACTTTGGATCGGAAACTATCAATCCGATCCAACTGACCACCAAAGACGTTGCGGATGACACTATCTGCTCCCCGGTGATGACCCGGGCCTTGTTGACCACCGGTGTCGCGGGCGTCTCTTCTGGAGTGGTGGATATGGGTTCGGTGGAGGGTAGCGGGGGGCAAAGGGGTGGAGGTCTTGCATGGGTGATCTAGCTGACCGCCAAAGACGTCGCTGATGAAATTATGCGCAAACGCCATCGTATAAATGATGGTTCTAGACTTACTGACCATTGGTTGGGTTGCAGCATACTTGTTTGTGAGCGAAGTGGCTAGCAAATTGCCTTTACACTAAAAAAAATTCATGGTTGTCACTGTTATTTTTCTTTAATCTTAATATAGTTTTGTGCTAAGTGTTCTCAACGATCGTACACCCAGCGGAAACACGCATATTCATGCTATTACAGCAGTGCAGAAATGACATCCTTAATCATCTTCGAAATTGCAACCACAACAGGAACATCAGCAAGGCAATCAATACGGTCCAACTGGCCACCAAAGACGTCGCGGATGACACTCTGCTCCCCGGTGTCGACGGCATGGTGTAGATGATGGTCCGGGCCTTGCTGATCACCGGTGTCGCTGGTGTCTCTTCTGGAGTGGTGGATATGGGTTCGGTGGATGGTGGATATAATTCTGGAATTACTTAGAAAATTGTTTTTTCACTCATAAAAATGGTTCCATATGTGAATTTCCAGTATCTCAAAAGGTTACATATGGATTCCGTAATGTTCTCTAATATTGTTCTGCTACATCCAGTGGAAACACATATATTTTCGATTACAGCAGAGCAGTAGAAAGTTCACATATAATCATCTTTGAAAATGTAACCACAACAGAGATACCAGCAAGGCAATCAATCCGATCCAACTGACCACCAACGACGTCGCGGATGACACTCTGCTCCCTGGTGTCGGCGGCATGGTGTAGATGATGGTCCGGGCCTTGTTGACCACCGGTGTCGCTGGTGTCTCTCCTGGAGTAATGAATATGATTTCGGTGGACGGCGGATATAATTCTAGAATTACTTAGAAAACTGCCTTTTCACTCATACAAATGGTTCCATACGTGAATTTCCAGTCTCTTAAAAGTTTATACATTGATGTCACACTGTTCTCTAATATTGTTCTGCTACATCCAGTGGAAACACATATATTTTCGATTACAGCAGAGCAGTAGAAAGTTCACATATAATCATCTTTGAAAATGTAACCACAACAGAGATACCAGCAAGGCAATCAATCCGATCCAACTGACCACCAACGACGTCGCGGATGACACTCTGCTCCCTGGTGTCGGCGGCATGGTGTAGATAATGGTCCGGGCCTTACTGACCACCGGTGTCGCTGGTGTCTCTCCTGGAGTAATGAATATGATTTCGGTGGACGGCGGATATAATTCTAGAATTACTTAGAAAACTGCCTTTTCACTCATACAAATGGTTCCATACGTGAATTTCCAGTCTCTTAAAAGTTTATACATTGATGTCACACTGTTCTCTAATATTGTTCTGCTACATCCAGTGGAAACACATATATTTTCGATTACAGCAGCGCAGTAGAAAGTTCACATATAATCATCTTCGAAATTGCTACCACAACAGGGACATCAGCAAGGCAATCAATCCGGTCCACCTGGCCACCAAAGACGTCGCGGATGACACTCTGCTCCCCGGTGTCGGCGGCATGGTGTAGATGATGGTCCGGGCCTTGTTGACCACCGGTGTCGTGGGTGTCTCTTCTGGAGTTTCGGTGGATTGTGGTCTTCACTGTCGACCTAATTGACCACCAAGGACGTTGCAAATGGAACTATGTGTAGGCGGGATGCCTGGTGTAGGCGGCATACTGTAATTGATAGTTCTGGACTGACTGACTATTTTTGCGATTGTAGCATATTTGCTAGTGAGAGTAGTGTTTTGCAAATTGCCTTTACGTTAAAAAAAAGTTTTATGGTTGTCACTGTAATGTTCATTATTTTTAATAGTTTTGTGCTAAGTGTTCTCAACGATTGGAAACCCAGCGGAAACACGCATATTTGCTATAACAGCAGTACAGAAAGGTCATCCTTAATCATCTCCGAAATTGCAACCACAACAGGGATATCAACATGACAATCAATCCGGTCCAATTGGTCACCAAAGACGTCGCGGATGACACTCTGCTCCCCGGTGTCGGCGGCATGGTGTAGATGATGGTCCGTACCTTGTTGACCACCGGTGTCGTGGGTGTCTCTTCTGGAGTGGTGGATATGGGTTCGGTGGATGGCGGATATAATTCTAGAATTTATTAGAAAATTGTCTTTTCACTCATACAAATGGTTCCATTCGTGAATTTCCAGTCTCTTAAAAGGTATAACATGGATGTCACAACGTTCTCTAATATTGTTCTGCTGCATCCCGTGTAAACACATATATTTTCGATTACAGCAGAGCAGTAGAAAGTTCACATACAATCATCTTCGAAATTGCAACCACAACAGGGACATCAACATGACAATCAATCCTATCCAGTTGACAACCAAAGACGTCGCGGATGACACTCTGCTCCCCGGTGTCGGCGGCATGGTGTAGATGATGGTCCGTGCCTTGCTCACCACCGGTGTCGTGGGTGTCTCTTCTGGAGTGGTGGATATGGGTTCGGTGGATGGCGGATATAATTCTAGAATTACTTAGAAAATTGTCTTTTCACTCAAACAAATGGTTCCATACGTGAATTTCCAGTCTCTTAAAAGGTTATATATGGATGCCGTAATGTTCTCTAATATTGTTCTGCTACATCCAGTGGAAACACATATATTTTCGATTACAGCAGAGCAGTAGAAAGTTCACATACAATCATCTTTGAAAATGTAACCACAACAGAGATACCAGCAACGCAATCAATCCGGTCCAACTGGCCACCAAAGACGTCGCGGATGACACTCTGCTCCCCGGTGTCGGCGGCATGGTGTAGATGATTGTCCGTGCCTTGCTCACCACCGGTGTCGTGGGTGTCTCTTCTGGAGTGGTGGATATGGGTTCGGTGGATGGTGGCGGGGGCAGAGGAGTGGTGGTCTTGACCGACGTCATAGGTGGTGGGGGTGGAGCGGTGGGACAGCTGTAGGACAGTCTAGAAGAAGAAGCAAGTGTCAGTAAAGTGGTATGCATAAAACTGGTATGTTTTTTGAGGAATTTTATTTTACACGTCACTTCAAGATAACGGGTATTTTTAGTAACTGGTGTAATAGTAATGATAGCAGTAATAATGTTTTTATAGTAGTAACTTATTATGTATTTATAGTAACTAGTTTACAACTATTTTAATGGGTTAGAACATGGTTTAAGATTTTTCGGTTTCCTGCTTTATTAGTGATTCCTTTGATTTTATGGTGCATTGACCCCCCTTTGAGGTGACATTAAAAAAATTCACAGATATAATAAGTAATGCCCAGTTCATTTAGGTCGATTGGCAATCGCAGGATCCTTGAGTTAAAGGTAAATTACGCAGAAACTTCTCACTAAAAAAGTACATTATATTTCCTGGTCACGATTGCCGGCTCACCTGCGCAATGGCTACAGTAATGGCTTTTGGAGCTGCGGGGCTCGGGTTCGAGTACCGGTCATGGCATGGATGTTTGTGTTTGTCAATAAATGTTTTTTTTTTTTTGTCGATCTGATTTTTGGGTCCTTCTTTGTGTGTTCTTGTGACTGTCTCTTCTGGCGAGCGGGTTAATGGGCTAAAAAGCCTTCCCTTCTAAGAGGGCGCAATCACTGTCATGTCATGTCCTGTAATTTAATTCCCAATTAAACTTTTTTATCTTTGATAAAAATTTCGAATCTCTTAAGTAATGTTTTGTTTATAAGGTCTTGGTTTATTTATAAAAATAGTGTTACAGAATTCAGAGACCCTCAATCTGCTGATGGGCAGTGAACGTTTTTTTTTTAAGAAATTAAATTTCGATATTTTTCGTAATTAAGGGGGAAGAATCACATTAGAAATAAATTTTAGCGTTAAAACCCAAGACGGTAAAGGTTGCTCTGGGTGCACAGACAAGTGCCTACATCGTCATTTGACCACACGGATTTTAACTACGATGACCGTTTCATAGTGCCCGTGTTCGCCTAGTGTGACGTCAATTTTTACGTAATACTCACGGGTAGAATGTGTTGCTGCATCTCCCCACCAGATATGATAAAGAATGGTCCAAGAGGGCGTGGACTTTGGTCCCGCAGTTCCTTAGCAACGGAGCACTGACGCAGCTCTTGAACTGGCCGTAGGCACTGCGAGGAAAGAGACTTCATTTTAGAATAAATATGCTATACTAATTGCACTACACTCCGTGCCAACCTAACTTGGGTAAAAACAAAATTCAGGGTGGTTACAAAATCCTAGAAAAAAAGTTCCCTGGTATTTCCCTGATACTTTCGCAAAAAGTTAACTGGTTTTTACAATTACGTAGAAAACATGCAATACGCACAATTTCATCCTGATATCACAGGAATAAAGACTTTCAAGATTATAGGTTAGCCTACCTAACTTTTCTACATTTCCGAAAATCTGAATAAATTTAGAGGAATCATGGTGATCAGAAAATCATTTTATAACATGATTTCGTGAGAGTGATTGATCCTTTTCCTCCAAGATTGGTTCTTCAGGCAAATCGGATCAAAAAGATTTTTTATTATCGAGTAACAGTTAGTAGTGATCACAAGAACCTAAACATACTGTTTAAGAAATCCCCCCCCCCCCCAAAAAAATCCCTGATATTTTGCAAAATTAAAAAAATTCCATGAGAATTTCCTGATTTCCAGGTTTTGCAGGTTCTGTTAATACCCTGCAAGTAGTAAAAAGGCAGGGGGAAAAGCGCGATCGGTCCGTTAGTTGGAAACTCTTGTAAGGCAATATTTACGTACAAAATGATCTGAATACAATTTAACCAAAACACACTTTTCATTCTGATAAAATTTCGAAATATTCTCAAATAATATTCAAATCTGTTAGACCTTAAATGAAATTAATGTCTTAAACATGTTTCCTGGATGGATTCACAAATAATTTATGGAACTCTTTACACGCGCGGAAGGACCTTCCCCATGGCATATTTCTATTCACCCAACTTAGGTTGGCAAGGAGTGTAGAATAGTTTTGAGGACCAAGTTAGCTTGAGTACAGAACAGGGAAGGTTTCATGTCATTTTGAACAGTAGATTGGGATATCTGCTTAACTGAATCCTGTCTGATGAGCTGAAAAGGGCTTTGGCCCCTATAATTTTGAATACCTACATTTAAAAGAGTATAATTTAATGAATGAAATACATTCTGTTATTATATATATTTCCGTGATCTCAGATAGCTCCTTCCGGTTTTAGATACTTTGCATCATTTATCGTTGTTAAATTAAATGTTAAAAAACTTCACTAAATTACTTAAAATTTGATGCAGATTTCAGATTTCTAAATAGTATTATTTTAATTTAATTCAATAATTATAAAACGCCCTCGCCAGATAAGACGGTGAAAAATGCCCCCATTCCAATCGGGCTAATTTTTTTTCTGAAAATACCTCATAGTATGGACAACTTCTCAGCCAAGTTTCAGCTCAAAAATGTGACGCATTTTTGAGTAAAAAATTAAAGTTTTTTTTCTTTTTAAATTGATTATTCCCTGAGTATATTTGATAAATCCAAAAAACTACTCATGAGTTTTTAGATATCATTGAGTAGTATTCTCAGAAAAATCCGCTCATAAATCTGATCGAGCGATCATTCTTAAAAATGCATTTTTATTTTTCCAAAAAAAATTTCATGCCAAAATCGTTTGGTCACAACTTAGGATTTTGTCTCTACATATTCCTCTATTATCAATCTATAATATATATTTTTTTCAGATTTTTAAAATTATTGGACGATAGTTTAAAAAAAATAAAATGTTCTTAAAACCTGACTTTTCGCACTACTTACTCGGCAGATGGCACTCCTAACAAAGGTGGGGAAATTCAATCTGGGAGAATTTCTTTCGGACTAAAGAATTTAGCATAGATTTAAAAAGTAGCAGATCTGCCTCTAGGGGGAAAGGTGAAGCCATTTGTTAACCATTATCCCATAAGGCAGTTCGCAAGCTCTTGCACATGGCATGCCATACGCCACCAGATGGCATCATGAGATAATTCGACTAATAAAAGATATATATTCAATATTAACTAATTAAAACTTTTTACAAGTTTCGCTAGCATAATTTTATAGCTGCATGCGTATTGATAATTTCTGTAAGGCATGAGGTATATATTCACAAAAGAATCAAGTTAAAAATGCAGTTTTTATTGTATGTAACTCTTCGGAAAAACCATTTTTGTGAATCAGTATCCCGTGATGCATTGCGAAAACGACGAAATGTGGATTCATCACGCATCATTGCGTTGTACGGGATTGCGCAATCGGTGGGCATGCTATTTCTAAATCTATGGATTTTAGAGCAAAAAAATCAGGTTTTAAGAATTATTTTTTTAAACTATCGTCCAATAATTTTAAAAATCTGAAAAAAATATATATTATAGATTGATAATAGAGGAATATGTAGAGACAAAATCCTAAGTTGTGACCAAACGATTTTGGCATGAAATTTTTTTTTTGAAAAATAAAATTGCATTTTTAAGAATGATCGCTCGATCAGATTTATGAGCGGATTTTTCTGAGAATACTACTCAATGATATCTAAAAACTCATGAGTAGTTTTTTGGATTTATCAAATATATTCAGGGAATAATCAATTTAAAAAGAAAAAAAACTTTAATTTTTTACTCAAAAATGCGTCATATTTTTGAGCTGAAACTTGGCTGAGAAGTTGTCCATACTATGAGGTATTTTCAGAAAAAAAATTAGCCCGATTGGAATGGGGGCATTTTTCACCGTCTTATCTGGCGAGGGCCTTTATTCTAATATTTATAATCAAAAATTATTTCTTTATGAAAAACTTTAAATGTTTTCTTAAAATTAAACTTTTAAAACGTACTCAATATAACCAACTATTTAAATAATTAAAAAACAAATATTTTTTTAATACATATTTGTATCTGCATGTTTGAAATGCTTGTAAATGTCTTCCATACCAGCAAATGTGAGTGTCTTCTGCTTCTGAATTTGCAACTTGCGCCACTAGAGGGCGATAGTAACGCCCGCAACTGTGTACGGAGACCCGACGAAAACAGTGAGCGCTTTCCAAGTAATCTGAAAGAAAATATTTTTTATCTCTATACACAACTTTTTACATGTGTTCTATATTAATTTTATATATTTAAACAAGCAAAAACATTCTTGATTTTCCTTTTTAAAAAAAGAAAAAAATGTTAAGCTTGTTCGGTTGTACTTGATCTTTGAACATCAAAATGAATTTTCCCTCCTTAATTTATAATTTTTTTAGCATTCATTTTTCGGTCAAAGAAGTGTTTTCTGTATTTAATAATTATTCTTGAGTATCGAAATTAAGTGTAAGCCAGCGTAAGTTCTGCCTCTAAATAAATTATTAATTTGAGGAACACAAGCATTCGTCATTATTAATCTGAATAAGTTCTATAATAAATAATAGTTAAAAGCTAGAATTAAAATTTTGTCTAATGAAAGAACAAGTACTTTTTGTTTATTTTTGTATTTGAAATTAATTTTTCAAATAGGTTATTTAAGCCTTATATTTAAATTTAACTACATAAGTAATTGTATTAATTTATAAATACTTAATAACCACAACTATTTCGTCTAAAATTAATTTTTCAAACTCAAATTTATTTTTTTCTAAATATAAATAACTAACTCAACCGTCTGTATTTCAAATGCTTTCAAGCTTAACCTTATCATTCAAAACTCGAACTCAAAGCGAAATGAATTAGTTTTTTAAATAAACCTGACAAACAAATGACGAACTAAAACCAACTCAACGGTCTATTTCAAGCGCTTTTCGGCATAACCCCATCCCGCAAAACTCGAACTCAAAGCGAACGGGGAAAAAAATTCGGAACCAAAGAAGCAAGAACAACGTCTAAAAGCACGAACACAAACTACAATC
Organism: Hylyphantes graminicola; assembly: GCA_023701765.1. Classification (NCBI taxonomy): domain Eukaryota; kingdom Metazoa; phylum Arthropoda; class Arachnida; order Araneae; family Linyphiidae; genus Hylyphantes; species Hylyphantes graminicola. Next base: position 12,917,688 of record CM043113.1, read on the forward strand.
GATCGAAATGCGCATGCGCAGTTCCGGACTGAAACCGAATTTTCGGGAGGTCAAGATTAGGAGTGAAGTCGCAACAAGGTTTCAGTTCTTATCAAACCGTTATCTCAAATTTTCGGTTTTGATTTGTATTTTTCGAAGTACAAAAGCTGGATTTGGATGCATGAATTCTCAAATAGTATTTGGTTGGTGTGACTGAATATTGTGGAGTATATTTATTGGATTCAATTTCATCTTTGAGGTAATTATGATTTTTTTAAATGTTATTTATAATTTGTTTATTTTTGTTTTAGTTATTATAACTTGTGGTATATTTTAAGAAATATGTTATGTTGTATCGAAGTATAAATTTAAGTCTTTTTAGTTTTTAAAATAGAACTAGAAAAGTTAAGTTATTGTAACATTTATTTTGAATTTTAATGTTTTTAAGTAATGCAATTTCTTTGAGTTCAAATGTTTCTAAAAACAATTTCAAAATATTTTTTACTATAATAGCACCTTATAGATATAGAATAGCTACTTGTTATATTAATAAAAAGAAAAAAGCTATTTTTGTGTTAAACGGCGTAGTGTTTTAAATTATATAATCCAAATTTTTAAAAAATCTCGTATTGTTTTATGTGTATAATTTTTGCAGAGTAAGATACTTTAAATTTTTTTGATATTCTCTTAAAGTTCATAAGGAACACAACAAATATGTATATTAAAATCTATATAATAGCTTTAATTCAATATAAACATAAGAAATTATTGTCCATTATTTATGTACATATAAGTTACGTCTGAACAACCTTCATTTAACGTTGCACATGTTTTTTGTACATAACTTTTACCTATTATAACAATTTAAATTAAAATATATACGTTAATTCTTGTCTTAGAACCAAAACCAACGTTTTATATTTTCTGGTGAATTAAGGATTTTTGATGATATTTTTTAATTACTTTTAAAAGTTTTATGTTTTTAAAGAAACATATATATCAATAAATATTTTTTTTTATATTTTTGTATTTAGAGTAATATTTTCAATTCTGTGCCCATATACAGTTAAACTAGTCCTTTGTTTTAAAATTTGAATTAATTTTTGTAAAAATAAATTTGTGTGGTTATATAATCAAAGTATAGCATTTTCTTGTTTAAAATAATAAGAATTTATAACAATTAAGCATAAACTTTTTATATTACTTTTATTACACAAAATTCTAATTAAAAACCAAATATATTTAAATGCGTGATACTTTTAGCGATGTGATGACGTATTAAACATTACAAAGCTTTTAGTCATTATTTACTCATTTTACGTGATACAACAATTGTTTTCTAGATAAGTAACTGATACAGTTATAAAATAATCAAATACAAAATAATAAATAATTACGAATGTAATATCTATTTTTAATTTGATTTGTTTACTACACCTTTTTTTCTGACACGAACTATTTCAGAGTTCAAAGCAATATTATTAATGTAAATTAGAATCAAGCCATTTATAGTGATCAGGACCTCCCTAAAAAGAATTTGATATTTTATTAAATTGGATTTTAATAACAATATTATTTAGTTTCCTAAATTAAGTTACTAATTATTACTTACTAAAAATTAAATTTATTTTATATTAAACAATTTATATATTTATGTTACCTGGCATCTGTTTGAATTGATGCTTTGTGTTACGTTTCTGTTACTGCACTCTTAACACAAAAGTGAAATCCACTCCTACAGGAGAAGTGCATTTTCACCGAAAAAGGAGTGAACTTAACTCCTAAGTCACTCGTAATAGCCTTAAATATAGCTCCTAATCGCCTTAAAATCGCTCGTTTATTTTTAAGATTGTTGGAGGTTTAACTAAACAAAAGAGTGAAATCAACTCATATAGGGGATTTCGACACCGAAAGGAGTGAAAATTAACTCAGAGTTAAATTCGCTCGTTTGTTTAAAGAGTGTACAGAATTCATTTTTAACTTAAAGAACTTAAATGGTTTAATGGAAGCTAAACTGGAAATTACTTTTCAACCATTGAAATTCAGGTCAGTTATTTGTATAAAAAAGGACATAGTACGCACGATTTTTGGGCTGTTTAAAAAAAGATTTTAGCAGTAAAGTTTAAAGACATTTTGCATATAAAAAGATATTACAATTTTATATTAATTACAAAAAAATCGCTATTATAGCTTTAGTCCTGAAATTACATTAAAATTGATGTGCCCGTTAAAAAATAATATTTAAAAAAATATATATTTACAATTTTTGTATAAAATTTCTATTTTGTTATAATTTTTTTCATTCCTAGAAAAACACGCTTTTAAATCTACATTTGTTTGAAAAAAATGTTTATATGTAATATTCATGTGTAGGGTTTTGTAAAAGGCGAAAGGGCTAAAGTAATAATTTTAAGACGTGCGTTTATAATTTATCTGGTAATAAGGTAGTTAAATGTTCTATAATCTAGATTAAAAATGGAATCAATAAAACGATAAGTTGATTTATATTCACTTTGTAACTTTAACAATAAATAATTCTTTGCTGACAGAAATCAAAGATTTGATACTACTCAAGTATTAGTTAAATGTATAAATTACAATAAACATTTTTAAAAGACTGACCCATCGTCAATCAGTCTCAGCGTTTTTCCAAGCTAAATATTTCACAACCCGTGTTTGCCAGCCGCCCAGGAAATGCGATACAAAATATAATTTGTATTAAATATATACAAATTTTATTATTTTATTTTTCAGTAACCACCGAAATGGCTAAAGTATCTGCTGACGACGCTTCAAAAATGTATATGGATAGGCTAGACCAAATACTCGCTACAACTGACTCGGAGGAAGAGTGCTCCGACATCGAGTGCGAGCCCTGCGGCAAGATCTTCTCCAGCGTCCAGGAGTATAAACAGCACCTGAACAGCAAGAAGCACTACAAGAAGGTCACGAAGTTGAAGACCATGGCGAAGATAGGAAGCAATGCCACAACCAAGAAAAAACCGACCGAGGATCCGAACCATTCTGCTGATGATGACTCCGGCGATGAGCAGCTTTACTGCGACGTGTGCGACAAGGAAATGTCGGGATACAAGAATTACATGGCGCACATGAAAGGGAGCATCCACGCCAAGAATATCAAGCAACAGAAGTTGAGAGACAAAATCAAAGTAATGAAGGGATTCGACGAAAATGCCCTCGACGAAGTCGAAGACGACACTCTCCAGAAGCCCTTTGCTAAGTGTTCGACTTGCGGCACGAAATTTTATGGGCCAGAGTCCTATCAGCAGCACATGAACGGTGCAAACCACAAGAAAAAGCTGCGGAAGCTGGAAATCATCGAAAGCCTCAAGAAGGACGACACTGCTGCTGGAAACGACATGGATGTCGGAGACACATACAAATGTGAAGCTTGCAGCAAATCTTTCAGCGGCCCCGTTCCCTACAAGATGCACTTGATGAGTTCGGTGCACCAGAAAGAGCTGCAGCGAGTGAAAACCGAAGAAGAGCTGAAGGATCTGTTCGAGAAGGACGGAGACAGCGACAAGTTGGTGTGCAAGGAATGCAAGAAGTCCTTCCCCGACCCGTTCTCCTTCAAGTCCCACATCGCCAACAACAGCCACGGTAAGCAGAAGGTCAAAGACACCCTCTTTGGGTTCGTGGAGGCCAACCCGGACATCGTGGCCGTCAAGTCTGTTCAGAGCGTCTCTGGTGACGACGAGGAGGACGACGACGCGAATGAAAAAGAGAATTTCAAGAGCGGACAGTATTTCTTGGTGTGCAAGTTGTGTCACGCCAGTTTCTCGGGTCCGGAAAGTGCCCGGGATCATCTGGAGAGCAAGAAGCACATGAAGATCAAAATTGAGAAAGCCCAGAAGAAAGCCTTGAAGGATAAGCTCAAAGATAAGCAGAACGTGAAAGATCTAGAAAGTTCAGCGACTGCTAATCGAGAAAAGATCAATCAGGCAGCCAACTCGAAAACGAAGAAGGCATCTGAAATCCCAGATGATTTTGAAATGATTTAATCTGTATGAAACTCTTTTCTCGTCTTTATAACGTAGTAGGGTAAGTACCACAATTTTCGTCAGCGTACTCTTAAAAGAGCTTGGCCCTAATTATCTTATTCGAATTTTTGGAAAAATTTTATCAATTGTTTTCATAAAAAATCATTAACCAAAATAATTACAATAATGTGGAAGCGAATGTTAAAAGTATAATAGTTAAAAGCATAAGTTACCGCCTACATTTTATATATGCTATGAATAAAATGCTTCAAAATAAAATATTTTTAAATTTTAATGTCACCTAACACATTATTATTCAGATTACTTAATATGGCAGAAAATTATCGTATTAACATCATTATAATCAACTTATGCTATTGTTTTAACATTATAAAAAATAGAGAACATAACTAAATATTATTATAATTATGAAGAATTAAAATTATTAGTTTTCAGAAGGTGATGAAGTGACAAAAACTGTGGTATTTACTTTATGTTTATGCTTTTTGTTTTAATATTTTATGAATCTATGCGCATTTCTAGACCAAAAAAAAAAGCTCTTATTTTAATCAAGCATGCAAACAATTTAATGTATTATGAACATTTTAGACAACCTTATGAAAAAGCATACAATATTTAATGCAATGTATTTATTGTTTAGTTTTATTAGTGATACAAATACTTAATTTTCATTTATCTTTATTACTAATTTCAAATATATTTATATGTTACATTTCTATTTAAGCGATCGATCAATTACCATATTAATCATTAAGCGATCAATTATTAACTTGTTGTTTTTGTATTTTTTTTATTATGGCTTATTGTATTTTTGTGACGAGATTGCTTAAGAAACAAGCAGAAAAAAAAACACCTAATGTTATTCTTTAATTTTTTATTTTTGAATTTTATTTATGTATGAGTTCTCACACTTTATTTAATGTATTTATTTTACTTGCACTAATAAATAAATTATTAGAGTAAAAAAACGTTGTGTTCATATTTTTAAATTTTGCACACATCACTTTAGGTAATGCGTCCATGTTGAAAAGTGATGGCTCTCCCATCTGGGTAACATAAGATCAATCACTTTTCAGCTTATTAATTTTATATTAGAAAGTAATCCATATATGATGGACAAATATTTTTAGAGAAAATATAATATTAGCAAGGATGGGAAATACAAATTATTTAGAAGGGCTTTTATGACTGGATGATGAACTTGATTGTTTATAAACATTAAATATAGTTGGTTAACAGCCTCTAATGCACACTGTTGCCATTTGGAAACAAGTAACATAATACAATTTATTCTATTCGAGTAGAGCTCCCTTTCGACAAATTTATGTTTTTCATCTATTACATTCCATTTTGAAGTTTTAGTTACTAATAACCCTCAAAAATGACAGTAGTAAAAGTGTATTCAAATATAAAGAGTAAAGTTATTATCTGTTGGTCTTTGGCAGTATTGAAAGTATAATAATATTAGTGCTGAATACAAATACATTGTTTTGAAAAAATAGTTATAGTTCAAGAGAGTTATTTGAAAATATATTTAGTAGTTTTCTAAACATTCTTATCAAAATTGGAATTTTGGTTTTTTTGCCATATGGCAAAAATTTAAAAAATTGAAATTATTCAAATTCCCATGACGTTAATTTTTTTTCAGTATTTTTCCCATAATGTATATGAGTATTTAAAATACAAATATATTTTTTCGGGATGGAAACAAAAATCCATGCATTACATGGTTAAATGACAAAACCATGATTGTGAAATCACAGGGATTGACTGCCAAGCTTGCCGTTTTCAAAAATCTACAATTCCTGGAATTTGCACTTTCGTGGTTTTTTGTCATTTGACCGACCCCGCGAAGATATTAAACACCAGCATTAGGATTCCATTCTAATAAACATTTTTATTTGACTTATAAAAGTAATCAGGAGAAGTTTAAAGAATTATGTTTCTTCCGTTCGAAAACGCCACAGAAGTTATCATGTTATCAACAATTACTTATATCTACTCAATGCCAAATAATAAACCCTTTGCAGTAAAAATATTATGAGATCGAAATGGCTTTCGTGTACAAATGATTAAAACCCTTTAAGTAAGATTCAATTTGGTTGAAGTGTATTTCTTTTGCACTGTACATTTTCAGACATTAATTTTTAAAAAAAAAAAAATCACTGATAATAGAATTTCTTTAAACTGTTTTTTAAAAAATCCCATTTTCATCAAGTATGGGAATCATCAAAACATCGATTTAAAACAAAATTAAAAAGAAAATATCATCCAGTTATTTAATTATCATTGATAAGGTTTTAAAATGGTCTGCTGATGGATATTTTTAGCATTTTAAAACTTCAAAATCATATAATTATTAATAACTAGATAAAATTTTCGTTTCAAATTTGTTTCACTTTGATGTTATGATGATCCCCATAGCTGCTGCAAATGGGATAATATAATAAACTAATGCATTAGCTCTAAGGGGACTGACAATCCTTATCTAGGTAGGCCAAGCGCGTCTTCTGGTACAGCTGTGGAAATAAAAAAGTACCCACTTGAGGTTATTTCATCCGTTAGTCACCCTATAGAATCGGACCTTTTTGAGATTTTTTTTGTGACTTTTTGAGATCACAAAATTTGCATAAGGGACCGTCTTCATATTAAAAATGTTATGAACTTTGAAATTTCCAGTAGCAACACCCTATTTTAATAACTTAGAAATGTTAAGCTCTCTTGAAAAGCCTTAAATCTAAGTTTTTGCTACATATGAATGAATATTTGACGAGTTATTCATTCGAATCACTTCCTCTAATAATACTTAAAAACTAACAAAATTTGGCATTTCGTATTAACATAGGTCATAGATTTGAAATATGGACTCAAAAAGGGGTGTTACTATTGGAAATTTTAAAATTAGTAACATTTTTAATATGAAGATGGCCCCTTAAGCAAATTTTGTATCATGCAATTGACTCAGAATGTTAATTGTTCACAATGTCAAAAATATCCTATTCTATAAGATGACTAACGGCCAAAATAATCAGTAGTGGGTACTTTTTTATTTCCGCAGCTGTACCTGACTTTCTTTATCACATAGGAAGGTTTAAATAGACGGTTGACTTTTCCATTGATTACCTTTCTGGTGCCTGTCCGAACTGCAGATGGCATGCACCGTGTCCATGGAATGGCTGACGGCCTTGTTGAACTTGGACCGCTGGTCTTCCGTGGAACAGGATGACATGTACCGGCGGACGCAGTCCACGAACCTGCTCCACATTCTAAGAAAGTAATATTCTAAATTCATGTGGAATTAAATAAAAATTGATCGATAGTAAAAAACTAAAATAATTACTATACATTTTTTGTATAGTGAACCCACTAGATCTAAAATGGGTGAGGGTATCTAAATTTAAAGTGTTACACTCTTAAAACAAACACTCCTAATTTAACTCAGTCTGAGTGGATTTCACTCCTTCAGACTGGAAAATGCACTTCTCCTTTTGGAGTGGATCCTTTGTGTGTTAAACCTCCGACAGGATCACTCCAAACGAGTGATTTTAACTCAGTCTGAGTAAATATGCATGCCTTTACGGTGTCGAAAATGCACTTCTCCAACTGGAGTGGATTTCACTCTTTTGTTTTAAGAGTGTAGACGTTTACATTGTACAGCTGTTAATTGACTAGTATCACCCTAATCGTTGAGTGGCTAAAAAATTGCACAAAATTGCTTGCCTTTGCATATTCCTGGTTTGGGTCCAGGCATTGCCAAAATAACTGCCGACTCATAAATGATATATATGCAGCTAAAAAGTCCGACGAATAATACTCAAAGTAGATGGAGTGCCCTTTAAGCGTTATTCAAAGTCCCTGCGTATGACGTCGCCCCTAAAAGTTGCGATAGGTGCCTACTCATCAGGTGTCTGCTCGTCATTTGACCGTGGTTCTAAATTATGACTCACGTGGCCAGTAGCTCTCGTGTATCTCTTGTGCGA